>JARFIY010000094.1:0-205599 GCA_036346155.1 Sinelater perroti
GATGGACTTGAATGCTATATTATATACGAAGAGCTTGTTATGAAGAGATAATTTGGATTTTCTTCCTAGCAGCCAGTAGTGTGCTAAATTTCAAGCCGAGTTGCTTGCGGTTTTTCCATATGTGTTCCTTCCATGTGAGACCGCTGTAATGTTGTAAGCCTAGATATTTCACCTTGTGGTAGTGGTGCATTATTCATGAAGACTTGAGGTATGTTGCCTCTACATTTTGTAAACGTGAAACGGTGTGATTTGCCTTCCTTTATTTTTACTCTCCACCTTGTTGCCCACATCTCTATTTCATTTAAATTTTTCTGTAGGATTTCAGCAGCTATCGTGGGATCTTTGTGCTTAACCATGATCGCTTTGTTGTGAAAGACTGGTTATTGGTGGGCAGATCAGCGGTGAAGAGCAGGTACAGGAGCGGCTCCAGCACGCTGCCCTGTGGTACGCCAGAAAGGATTTGATGGAATTTAGTTAGTTGTTGTTCATATTTCACTTAGAAGAATCTACCATCTAGGTAATCTTTTAGAATAATGTAATATGGGTGTAGTAACGAAGATTTTAGTTTGTAAAGGAGACCGTCGTGCCAAACTTTGTCAAAAGCTTGATTATCATCAAGGAATGCTGCGGTGCAATATATCTTTCTTCAAAAGGTTGGTTTATAAAATCTACCATTTGGTGGATTTGATGTATGGTCGAATGCTGTTCTCTAAAGCCAAACTGGTTGTCTGGAATAAGATCGAGTTCTTCTACAATAGGTATAAGTCTTTTGAGTAGGAGCTTCTCTAGTAGTTTGCCATGTATGGGTAGGAGGCTGATAGGCCTATAGAAGCTGACTTCATTTGATGCTTTACCAGGTTTTAGAACTAGGATTACTTGGGTAACCTTCGAGGGAGATGGGTAATAGCCCAGTCTTAACACAGCTTTGTATATTGTTGTTGGCATAACTAAGCCTTTAGGCGGAAGTTTCTTAATAAGTTGTCCTCCAATTAAGTCAAAGCCAGGAACCTTTTTTGAATGAAGATTAGATTCAATAGTGGTTTTGACTTCTTTCACTATAAAAGAGATCTGGTAGCGGAGATATCTGATACGAGGCTTCTAGAGCATTCTTAAACACCA
The DNA here is from genome assembly GCA_036346155.1 of Sinelater perroti. Classification (NCBI taxonomy): domain Eukaryota; kingdom Metazoa; phylum Arthropoda; class Insecta; order Coleoptera; family Elateridae; genus Sinelater; species Sinelater perroti. The sequence goes on from JARFIY010000094.1 coordinate 1,120, forward strand.
GATCTGCATCAGAAGTGCTTGACGACGGCAAGAATTTGAATACTTCCACTAAATGTTGCGCAAAAGCGTTTGCCTTTTCTGAGTCAGTGCGTGCCCAGCCTCCATCCTTTTTACGTATAGGGAGGACAGGAAGTGCTTGGTGTTTTATTCTATTGGTTGTTCTCCATAATGAGTAGTTCGTATCATATGTAACTGTAAGGTTTTCAAGATATTATTGGAAGCATTTGTTTCTAAGGTTGCTGATTAGGCTTTTTAGTTCTCTAGAGGCTTGATTATATCGCGTTTTGTCTGAAGGATATCTGGTGGTTTGCCAGATTTTCCGAAGGCGTCTCTTCTCGGCTATTTTCTTTTTAACGGATATTGAACAGCATTCTTGTATACTTTTAATTGGAATAACAGGTGTGGCAGCCCAGGCTGAGTTCTGAACAATCCTAGTGAAGTTTAAAACGGCGGCTTCTAAGTCTTCGACGGTTTTTAATGGGATTCTCATGTTTAGTTGGCCGTCCACTAGGCTTCTGAAGTGTGATCAGTCTGTTCTGTTGTTGAATAGCTTAACTGACTTCTCTTTTTCGATAATTGTAGCACTCACAGTGGCTATAACAGGAGTGTGGTCAGAGGATAAGTCCAAACATGAACAGATGTCCAGATATCCCGGAGCGATACCTTTTGTAACGAAAAAGTCCAGCAAATCCGGTAGTTTGCGAGGGTCAGTTGGCCAGTATGTAGGTTCATATGTAGATAAATGGTTCAATTTCAATTCTTGCATAACCTGATGCAAAGCTCTGCCTCTGCCTGGGGGAGAAAGGCGAGAACCCCAGTGAGTATTTTTGGTATTGAAGTCTCCCCCAGCTATAAATCTGCTACCGAGTGACCGAAAGTATGAGATGAAACCTTCCTTGTGGACAGGACTAAACTGCAGACAAAATAAGTGAACCATGCCAGTTAATAATCTATAGAGTTGTTGCTTGTAGATAGTTTTCCTTGAAGTGAGGTAGCTCATAATGTTTGATAGGTTCTTTAATTATTATGGCAGTATCATCTTTCGCATGCGTTTCGCCATCTGGATGATTAGTAGAATACACTGAATAGTTTGGTATCTTAAAATGACTTCTGCTAGAGAAGTGAGTTTCAGATATTAATAAGATATCAATGCTGTTGTGTATCAGAAATGTAGTAAACTCCTGTTTGTGGTTATGGAGCCCAATGGCATTCCAAAGGGCTATCTTATACATTGGAGCCATTTTTGTTTTTACACATTTCTTCTCTCAAAAGTCTGATCTCAGTTGTTAAGTTATTAACGGTTTGTTGGGCATTAATGGTTTGCTGCATCGATACTATTATAGAGGTTAAGTCTCCTATTTGTTGTCCGGGTACATGGTTGTTCATATACGGAGATTGAGGCATTTCCGATGTAACTTGGTTTTGAGATGACTGATGAGATACGTATGTAGGTTGGTTTTGGCTGTGTGCTAAGTTTTGATGTGTAGGAACTTTATTTTTCACAATATCTGCCCACATATGACTTGGATTTGGGTTTACACTTTGTGTAGGTGGCTGATGAGCTAATAACTGGCATGTTGTTTATTGAGTGGGTTGCTGTTGAGTGAATGTGGGATAATTTGACCTAGCTTGATTGGGGAATCTTCTACTCAGAATGTTCACATAAACTTTGCAACCTTTATTAGGCGAGCGGGGCACACACCTAAAATGACTATGTGGTGACCACGGCGGTTCTAGTCGCTAAAACATGTTTATTCTTATGCTTTCGAGGTCGCTGAACACGAATCCTATGGTATTTTTTCGATCAAAAACATAAGAATAAACATGTTTTAGCGACTAGAACTTCGTGGTCACATATTGCTATTTCTAAGCCATTTTTTGAGGATGCCCTGCTCGCCTATATAGTTGGTGGAGTGTGTGCCTCCGCACAAAACGCATTTTGCTGGTTTACCCATCAAGACGATTTTTCGAGCACTTTCGATAGTCGTGAAGATCAGCGCATTTTACACAGCGGGGGGTCTGATGTATCTGTTTCTGGTGTGTTCATAGTACTGGCAGTTCTTTCACTGTGGAATCTGAGGTTTTCTTATTGGTTCTTTGAATACTACGATTGAATTTTCAATATTTTTAATTTTAAATATTTCTTTATTGCTTGGACTACACTTAAGATTAATGAAAAACAAGTTTTTCTTTTGCTTGGTTTCTCTGTTGATAACGTTAGTAATGGTTGCTTCTGTGGCAAGAGCTTTTTTGATAAGGTTTATATCTGTGGAATGATGCGTGTGTTGCAAGCCAACTCGGAAAGTTTTTTCTTCTTCCAGGCTGTAAGTGTGTCTTGAAACTTTGTGTTTGTCTAATACATCCCTAATGTTTCTGTAGTTATCGATACTTTTTAGTTGTAGCTGAACTTTATTGCCTTGCATTGATTGATAGTAGTAATCTTTATTTCAATGTGGGAGTTGATTAAGGTTAGTAAGGGTTGAATTGCGGTAACGTAGTGAAGAATAAAAGGAGGTACTTGCGGGGTGTTTTCTTTTTGTTTGGTGTTTGATTGTCCCTAGGGACCTGCATCGGTGAGAGCCGCGTACCTATTCTTAGTCAATATTTCGGACGTTGTCTGTTTGGCTTTCTGTGGGGGTGGGCTAGAATCTGATCGCCTTTTCTTTGATTTTCTAACCTCTCGGAAGTCATTAAGGGTAAGTACTTTCGTTTTATCACTAGTAACTGACATGTCTTCAGTGGATTTATTTAACTCTAAGTGTGATCTTGTCGAATTTTGACTATAATCTATATGTGGTATTGATATTGGGGTCAGGGTGTTAATGTGTCCGTCTGTCATTCCTGTGGATATGAGTTCAGATCGAGTTGGAATTTCTTGCGCAGGAGTTAAGGGGTAACACCACTGTAAACGCTCGAGGAAACGATTTTTTCACGAATTTTTTTTTGGGATGGAAGGAAAGGTGTCCCCTTGTCCTCAAGGTAGCTTTTGATTATATTGATAAGTTTGCCTGGGGTTTTGCGGTCTATTAAGCTCTTTATGATTTGGCTCTAGGATGCTGTATTGAACGCATTTTTTATGTCGAGTGTTATTGACCTACAATACTCCCTCAGTCTCCAGTTGCATTCCTTGACACTGGGCATAAGCTGTTACTGCCCTAATTGCGTGGATTGTTGAACGCCCCGGTCGAAAGCCGTACTGATGTTCTGATAGTCCCCTTCTTGTTTCTATGTCTCTAATAAGCCTGTCTTTAATTATTGTTTGGTATAGTTTAGCTAATTAATTTAGGAGGCATGTTGGTCTGTATGCCGTCCCAGGTGCTTTACCAGGTTTCGGTATCAGGGCCAGATTGGCCGCTTTCCATGTTATTGGGAACGTGTTCGTCGTCCATAGTTTATTAAGGTAGTCTGTAAAGGTTGATGGGCTGGCCCCTATGGCTATCTTAATGACTTCCGGCGGAATTCCGTCTGGTCCGGCTGTTTTACTTTTGAGATTTCTTGCGGCACTTTTAATTTCTTCTTCCGTTATTGGACTTCATCGGTGGAACTATCGTAAGCCCATGTGTTTACGCTTCTGTTAAGGAAGAGATCACTGATTATATTGGAAGTTTCTACTGGGTCTGCCGGGGTTAGTAGTTTTCTCCCAAATATCTTGGTGAGTATTTTGTATTCGTCTCCCCGCACGTTGCTGTCCACTTCTTCAAGTATAACTCGCCACTTCTCCTGTTTTAGCTTCATTAATCTTTGTCTTGTAGTCTTTTCTGAGTTTGTTATGTACGTTGTAATATTCATCAGTAGTGTCGATGGGTGCCTTCTTCTTAGCACGCATCCATGTCCTTCTGGCCTTTATACATAGTGCCCTGGTTGCGGCAACCTCTTTCCCCCACCAGTACACTGATTTTCTGTTGCCCGTGCAAGTGCGTCGTTTTAGGGTTTTTTCACAACTTTTGGTAATAAGTTGCGTCATTTCAGCGGGACTAAGGCAAGATGCAGCTTTAGTAAAGGCTGTCTGTAGTTGGTTTTTGAGCGTTTCTGATGATTGGTGGTTGTAAAACCAGCCAGACTGTTTGCCTATGTTGTCGGGTATTTTGTATGCTATTGAAAGCAGCATGGCTTGGTGATCGCTAGGCGTTTCTTCGTCTATAACTTTCCAGTCATGGATTTTACCCGCCATATTTGAACTGTTGAATGTCACGTCTATGATGCTGCTAGATGTACCTCTTATGAAGGTCGGTTCTTTCCCGACATTTGCAATAATCAGGTCGTTCTGAGCTGTCCAATCCGTTACATATTTTCCCCTTTCATCTTGCTTCGGCGACCCCAATGTCGGGCTTTTTGCGTTAAAGTTGTCCCCGATCATAATCTTTGCTCCGGTTTCTTTTGTTCTTATTGACTTTAAGGTGTCCGTCAATTTATCAAGGAATATGAAACAGTTTTCGATGTCTATATTAGGGGATATATAGCACGAGACTACATAGTATCCTCGTATCTTTCCCCATACCGTTCCTTCTTCCTTGCCTACATCGGTAATGGTTTCCCTGTTAGTACTTATTGCCGCGTCGCCTCTGTTGCCCATGATCCATCCCGTCCGGTCGGTTATGTATCTTTTGTTCGGCTCAGCTACTAGTATAATGTCAGTTTTGGTGTTCGATGCTAACTGACTGATGGCATCATGGCAACTGCTTCTGTTAACGTTGATCTATAAAATACGCAGCATTAATGTCGTCGTTATCTGTCATGCCTGCGGTTGAGTTGTCTCATGTTGGTACGGTTGCTCTTTCCCCCTTCGTCTTGCGATGAAATATAAATATACTAGACATTAGTTACCGCACACATCTGAAGATACATTTTTGCAAAACTTTTGAATTGCATTTTCAGAATTTACAATTTCATACATAGCCATTTGAATCTATATAGATTCCATTTCAGTGTTGCCCGCATTTGGAGGATGGATCTGTATTTACAATAATTACGCAAGATCTTATACGCTGAGGAAGTTCATCAAATGCAAAAACATGTCGACTCACACGATGAGGAGTTGGTATCGTTTGTAAGGTTTTTTAAACTTCTAACGTACTCATTATACCAATCTGAAAAAATTAGTGCGTTTTCGAGAGCACATACGGGGTTTTTAATTGTATGCTGAATACATTGAACGGCGGCTTTTTGTTTTCTTCAGGTGGGTTAAAGATGGACAACCCATGTCTTTTAAGTTTATGATATGCTTATTCAGAAATCCTAGTAAGCTTTTTTCTTTTCCTCTTTAATGTAGATTTTATTAAAGCGTTGTCATACATGTTTAAGCTCAGACTCAAATTCTAGAAAATCTATGTACACCCCGAGTACCATTGTAAACAATAAAAGTATTTCTCTAGATTCAACACGTTCTTCACAAAATCCGACAACGATAAATAATTGTGGCCTGGTTTAAAATAAAGCAGTTTAACTTTAAGTACATCCATTTATGAATATGACAGCCACCTCATTCGGAATGCATTTTTTTTATCACTGCCTTGAAAACCTTGGTATAGTAACTTCGCTTAGAAATTTGAGGATACATATAGGGATTGTAAAATTTGACAGTTCGACAATTACATAATACAGAAAAAGCATGCATTTTATTTTCGAATGTACTCTGTACATTCTTCACATCGGATAATGATGCCACCGAAGGTACTTCCTATTTATAAAAATAATCTTACACTAGTTTTCATTTTCATATACGTATACAGGGATTGGTTCATACATTTCAATACCACATTAACATGATATGGAAACACTATAAGTATTTTACTAAAACGGGCCATGTACATTTGCTAATTTCTCCAAACAGCTTTGTTTGTTTAAAACTTTTTAGGCATTATATATAGGAAAGTTTCACAAATTTAAAGACTACATAACATTATATAGGGAAATATTATTTTTTATTTCGACGGGATCCTGTAATCTATATTAATTTATTTGAACGCATTAATATGTCATCTCTAAGGTTGAATTAGTTTGGTGAAGGTAAAACATATTTCATAAAAATGTCTTAAAATATTTCAGCATCGCTACGATGTTAACTGTGAGTAATTGTGCCTAGAATATATCTATTTTTTTTATTAATTTAAAGGTTAGTCGCACAAAATTAATTACGTGTTGATTTCGAATATTAGAAAATTCAGTAAATCACAATGAAAAATTATAAATTTTATAAGATTATTAATTGTCCATCAAAACTTGTGTAAAATTAGACAAATTTAATAGATTATTGTAAAATAATAATTGTACAATTAATTTTTAATTATTTTGGTTATAACCCAAAAGGGAAACATCGATCGCTCTTTTTATTAATGATTCATCTCAGAAATAAATGATTAAAATGTCTGCCAATTTTGAAACGTTAAGTTTAATTAATTTAATAAGGAAAATATTGTCCGATGATGTCTAATCGCGAACCGAACAACAATCAATGGTAATGTTGCTTGCTGTTGCCCGACCTGTCTGATCACAACAGAAATACAATTAGGTACTAATATTTGAAAGTGTTGCCGAAAGGGTATTTCCTATTTATAAAAATAATCTTACATTAGTCGGAATTTTCATATCAGAATTTTATAGGCATTGTATTTAGGGAGGTTTCATAAATTTTAAAAGTACGTAGTGTTATATAGGGAAAATTACTTTTTCTTTTTGATGCGACCCTGTATTTTGTATTGATAACAATGTATTCATATAATTATTATTTCTAAGGTTGATATCAATGTAATCATTCATCTGAGTGTAATTAATTTTGGGGAAATTAATCTGCCTCAGGTTAGACGACTATAATTAACCTTGGGTTATTAATTTGCCACAGGCTAATGTTGACCTCGTTAAAATTAATTATAATTTGGTGTAATTAGATTAATGGTCATTAGAAAGTAATTTGCCTCAGGCCTATTAGATTAAAAGATAAAATTCTGTTTTCATTCTACTAACTAATTTTACAAAAAGTGACACAGTGTATTATTTGCATTTGTATCCCATTTCTATGGTGTCAACAATCCGCTTTGTCACTTAGCCTAAAGTAAATTATTTTTTCAAATAGTTTTGATGTGGTTGGTAACAGACTAATGAGTCGGTAGCTGGATATAGTTTTTTAATTTTTTTCTGGTTCGGGAAAGAGAAGAATTAAGGCATGCTTTCATTTGTTTATAAAGTAGCCACTTCTCAACCATGCATTAAAGGTGGTAACCAGGTATGCCAGTGTTTTAAGTATAATATTAGGCATTCCATCTTCACCGGGAGTTTTATTTCATGGAAGTGTTTTTATTATGGAAGTTAGCTCATTAGGTGAAGTTGGTTTCATTTCGTTTCCAGCCAGTGGTTGGTGTTTCTAAAAGATGTTTTTTTAACGCTTAGTCTACCGCAAAAAAAACTTTCAATAATTACCGCTCGGGTCCATTGGACCCATGTGTTTTCAAAGGTGTTTTTCTGTATTTTAAAATTTTTATTTTGTATATTTTAGATATATTTATGTAAAAAGTTTTTACATAATGAAACAGAATGTTCTCTGCGTACATTTTGATTACATTTGTGGCATGTTGTTTTAGTTTTTCGATCTTTTTTAGCTATGCATATGCCGCATCGTCTCTTCTTTTTCGGAGGTTCATATACTGTGCAGGTGCTTGGTACAGGTTCTTCAAAATTTTCAATATAATGCGCTAATTGTTTTCCCAATTCAATAATAAAATTTCTTCTTTTACGTAACTTTTTATCACAATTTCCATTGAGAGATGACCACACAATGTATGCATTCATGACGCTTATATCGATCATATTGTAAAAAACGGTCAATGGCCATCTTCAAGTCATCCTTTTCACACTGTATGTCCTTGTCATTTGATCCATGGTGTCGACCCCAGCTTCTGTTTTGTTATAGTCCACAATTATTTCAGGTTTCTTTTTGGGTCCGTTATCGATTTTCTTGTCATTATGTAATGTACTAAGTAATGTCATAATTTTTCCTCTTTTTGGGCAGTAGGAAATTACCATTTTATCGCTTTGAAAACCAAATAATGTGGAAAGGACTTCACGATTCTTGGGATTCGTAAAACAACTGGGCAAGTCCGGCTTATTTTTTCGGATTGTTCCTATAATGCTTAGTTTTTTCGATAGTAAATAATTTGCTAGTGAATATGAAGCAAAAAAATTGTCGCAAGTTATATTTTCATAAAAATACGAACACTAGTCACTTTACAGAAGTTCAAATTGTACTGAATACTATATTTATTCGTTGCTGTTACTCAAACAGCGGGTAAGTTTCTAAAATGCGGGGAAGTCACTAATTCGTATGATCCCAACAACGGGGAAGTCCCTAATTTGTGTGATTGTACCGGGGAATTGCTACATTCGCCTGTAACTGATTTTGTCTATAAAATAACACTATGGGTCCATGAACCCAGATGGTAGTTCCCGATGGAAAACTTATATAAAAAAAAATTATTGCAATAAATTAACACCATAAAAAATACAAAAGACATATAAATAAACAAAGTTAAGCAGCTACAGACTCCAAAAGCATACAATCTTGAAATGAGAACACAATAAAATTACATTTTTACTCTCGGTAGACAAAGGGTTAAGCCCGATAGAACTTACGAAAGGGTTAACTGTCAAACGAACTGTCATGCTGCGCTCACTTTTTGACATTTATGATTAGTATACTATGGCAAATCATCATTGACGTTTGAACAACGCTACCAAATTATCTAGATTTACTTTGAAAATTAGTCATCGATTCGCGCAACTTATAGACGACTTCGTGATTTTTATGGCGCACATAATCGTCCCTCTGAGCAAGCAATCCGTCGAACTGTGGATAGATTTCATACCACATATTCTCGAAATGATGCAATAACACCAACACGTCGAAGGAATGTGCGCGTACTGAAGAGAATATCGCCGCTGTAAACGAAAGTGTGGAAGAAGATCCAAATTTATCGATTCGTCGTCGCTCGCAGGAATTGGGGCTCTGTCCGTCCACTACGTGGAAAATTTTGCGCAAAAATCTCGGCCTACACCCGTATAAGATCCAGCTGGTGCATGAATTAAAGCCACGAGACCATCATATGCGTCGTTCTTTCGCCGATTGGGCTCTAGAGCAGTTGGAAACTGACCCGATGTTTTATCGCAAAATTGTGTTCAGCGATGAGGCTTATTTTTGGCCTAACGGGTTTGTTAATAAACAAAATTGCCTCATTTGTAGTGAAATCAGTCCATAACAGGCCATACATTACAGCCAGAAAAATGCACCGTTTGGTGCGGTTTACACGCTGGTGGCATCATGGGACCTTATTTCTTCAAAAATGAAGCCGGAGATCGCGTTACGGTCAATGGAGATCGTTACCGCAATGATTTTTTGTTTGAAAATATGGATGACATTGATCCGGGCGATATGTGGTTTCAACAGGATGGCGCCGTATGGCAAGACCGCAACCATCGACTTATTGAAATCAGAATTTGGCGATAAGTTGATTTCGAGACCTGTTAATTGGCCTTCAAGGTCGTGGGATTGGACACCTCTCGATTATTTCCTGTAGGGCCACGTGAAGTCACTGGTTTATGCTGATAAACCAGCAACAATTGACGTCATGGAGGCCAATATTGTTCGTGTTATTCGTGACATACGACCAGCAATGCTCGAACAAGTGGCCCAAATTGGACGTCCAGAATGCGCTTCGTCAAGAACAGCAGCGGTGGTCATATGCCTGTAATCATTTTCAAATGTTAATGTCATGTATTGATCTTTTGAATAAAAAATTATTTTGATTAAAATTTAATTTTTTGTGTTATTTTTTACAATTTCAAGTTCTATCAGGTTTAAAAAAACACCGTTTACATGCCTGATTATTATATTTGTAAAGCAAGAGTTTTGATAACTGCAAAAAGTAAATGTTTCTTCCAGATATTCGGCGAAAGCTTCTCATTTTTCTTCATCAGTGTTATATACTATATTCTGTGATGTTATTGAGGAAATTTCTTGTTGTAATGTTTTTCTCATAGTTTTTCAAAATCCTCATGGGTACTGATGTATTTCTGAAAAGATGTGAATTTGTAGTCGTCTAGTTTCTTTTTAATTCGATGAGATAAGTTGTTTAACAGGTTTTTCGTTGCAGGATTTCTGGTGCGTTGCCACTCTACGCAGCTGGCTTTTTTGTTTTATGAAGTTGATTCTATATATAGGAGATGTTCTATAGTTAGTGGGTTTTCGCTGATTTCATGGAGATGTGGCTGTTTGAACACTTTCTTTTATGCATGTTGTAAAATGAGTTATTGTCTCTATTTTATTTGGGATAAGTAACTCTTTGAGATATTTAAGGTTTTTATTTAGGAATTCCTGGAAATAGTTCCAATCTATTGCCCCATTTATTAGTCCTAATTTGTCTCGTCTTAGAGAGATAAGTGTTATGAATGAGGTTATAACCGGCTGATGGTCGGAGTTAAGTTCGGCATGAACTTCTTGAAATATCTATATCTTAAAATTAATCTGAACGATTATATTTAATATATCCGGTTCGTGGTGTATCCTGTATGGGTAGTATGCCGGTTTTTTCGGGGCTAGTATATGAAGAGCGTGTGCTGTTGCGAATTAACTGAGTTTTGCTCCGGTAGGATTTCCTGCTCTGCATCTCGATGTATTTTTGGAATTGAGGTCACTAATCAGTAAGGTTGCTTCGTTGCTACTAAATATTTTACATATTTTTACACTTTCAAGGAGCTGTTTGTTTGGTTGTTGATATACACTAATTATTTTAACATAATTGCCTTCGTGTTTTTTAATATTAACTGTAATCATTTTCAGATTGATAGTATTGATTGTGGCGAATGATTTTTCGTTTTTTACAAAAGTAGCTCCTTCACCGGAGACGAATCTTGCTGTTCTATCTGTGCGGCAGCAGGAATAGCCTGATATTTTAGTCTAGTCAAATTAGCGAAAATACATAGTTTTTGCAAAAATTAAGTGCAGCTGAAAAAAATATCTAAAAAATCGAAAAAAATCCGTAGAATTGAATGGAATACTTTTCTAAAACTTTCAACATCCGCTTCACTTTCAAAATGGCGGCCAAAGGTGGCAAAAATTTTTTTTGTTTAAAGAAAAAACTAAGTATTATAGAACAAAAGTTTCAGATAAATCTTGTAGGAATTTTTAATGCGGATCGAATAAGCTCAACACAGTTTTGATTTATAAACAAATTAATTTGTTGTTGCAAAATCGCGATTTTTTCAAACGCCTGCATCTCTTTGAAAAATAATTATTTTTCAACTAAACTTAGTGAAAATATAGCTCTTGACGAGTAAAATAACTTTTTCGAAAAAAAAGCGTTTTTTAAAGTCCCAATAAATCATACGCTGCCACATCTACAGATACGGGGTTGGGCTTAAAATTTTCTTTAATAGTTACACTAACATGAAAATATTGCGCGAGCCGCGAAACGATTGCAAATACTGTAAAGACTATCGAAAGATCGTTTTTGGGGAGGCCATAAAACTAATATTAACTTTTTGATTTCAGTGTGTAGCGAAATGGCGATACTACTTGATAGCTGTCATTTTTCTGCAAGTTAAAAAATTTTGCCCTACAACCTTTAGAGCCAAGATAATTCTTTTTTTTTGAAAAAATCCTGCGACCCCAGTTTTCAACATTAAGAGGTGAAACTTACAGGATTTGTAATTGAATACATATATTTTACATAAAAAAATACTGGATCTCGATCGGCCGAGATATTGTCGATTTGGCGAGCGCAAACTATTTTGAACGCGCGAAATAAGTTTTCGGAGAGGCCTCGCTGAGCGTTTGCTCTCCCCCACTCTGCCACCTGCGCTAGCTGACTGGCAGATTGGTGATTAACACCGATTTTGCAATTCTTAGTCGTTTTTTTGCGGTTTTTGCAATTATTTCGCGGCTCGCGCAATATTTGCACATGTTAGTGCAACTATTAAAGAACTTTTTTTCTTTATTAAGGAGTATTGTAGTAGTAATCTCACTTATGGGGACGTGGTGGCTCAGATGGTTTAACCAGTTGGCTCTGTCCTCTAGCCGGCGCGGGCAAGTTCGATTCTCGCTCAACCCATGGGTGTGTGTAAATGTCCTAGCATTTAAGTGCATATTAGTGGACACAATAAGCCCTTAAGGTTGCAGTGCCTGCAAGTGCGCCAAAAAAACTCACGTATTGTTTATTCTGTTTTGTTATTGTGGCCGCAATATTTTGTGTGTATCATGAACAGACTTGCTCTGTGGCTATCTTAGCATTTGGAACGCCCATGAGCGTTTTTTAAATGTTGCGGAACGAGAAGTAATTCGTGAAACATTTTCCTTTCGTTTTTTCGCATACAGCACCTCGACGGAGTGCCTTTTTGCTTTTATATTCGATTTTTATGCAAAAAATAATTAAAATATTTTTTCTGCTTGTGCAGTCTACGCAACTTCTACTCCACGGCACGCTATTTGAACGTGAAACGTGACTTTCGTATAAGGAACGTTCCTGATACCTGGAGATACTGGATAAGATTTTCATCTGGGGCCCAATTCTGTGAGTAGAAAGCTATACCGAATGTGATTCGACATTTTTTAACATCCCAATTTCTTACAATACAACACTGTTTGAGTAGAAATTAAGTAATAAGTCTGGTAGTTACAAAGTACAAGCACAATGTGTAGAGAATATATTTGACATTGGGTATTATTATTCTAGACATTTAGTGCTATCTCACTAAATCTATTGGAGATTTTTATTTCAACCTTATATGCGGTTTTTCCATAAGATTTTTAGCAAACACATTCGGTTGCACTTTCAGTTTCTTTTTATTCTTTTTCACATACTTATGGATTTCTTATTTAACATAAGGTAGTCTTGCGTATAGCCTCGTTGGTGATGAACCATGATACCACCATTATCATTCTTGATGTTTTGGATTGAAATCTCTGTATTATTTCTATATTTGAATTTGCGGCTGTTACCATCATTCCAGACCATACGTCCATATGGGTTGTAGGATAGTTTTGTATATTAATAGCTTATTTTCTAGTCAGTCTCTCAATTTCTGGCTAAGCTATTTCCTTTTCGTAAATATATGTCTTCCTATCCAAGTGCAGGCGTTGGCTATGGTTAGAGGACGCAGCGCTCGGTTGAAGATTCCATCCGGGTCGGGCGTCTTGGAGGAATGCAGGGCTCGGATAAGTTGGAGAACCTCTTTGTAGAACGATGGGTTCAGGTGGTCATAGGGCTTCGGCTCTCGAAGTTGACCCACGAAGCTGTCGACGAGGTCGAGATGGTCAAAGTCGGCGTCGTAGTAGCTGAACTCATACCAACGGTTAAGGTCTGATTGGTGTAAACGACGCGTTGCTTCCAGTAGATCGGCAATGTGTGGCAGGGGAAGGGGGTGTAGTGAGCGGTTGCGTTTGCGTAGGACCTTGACCATCCTTCAGATGCTGTTGTCGGCCACATCGAGTGCCTCCAGTTTACTCTCTCAAGCGGCGTTGCGGTGCTCCGCAACGGCGGTCTTCAATTCGGCAGCGATTATGCGGTGCACGTGCATGTCCGCAGGGCCCAGAGATCGCTGCGTGCATCATCACGGCCGGTAATTTTTACAAATTCGCTTTTTCAATTCTGGAGTAAAAGATCTTGTCTATCTCCGGCACGGATCAGCGATGAGCAGGACTTTAAGCCTGTCTGCAAGCGCCGTCGTGCTCCTCGTCCCTCTCCCCCCGCGTCCTTCACCAACGCTTTGGAGATACTTAGCGACCGAGAGAAGGATGTGGAGATGCCCGTCGTCTCTCGAACGTACTAAGCATTACCAACGCTTTAAAGTTGAAAAAGTGTTTTTTAGATATTTAATTACTCGAAAAGGAAAATACGTAGAAGTATGAAATTTTCAGAAAATGTTGCTCAATTGCTGGATTTTTCATCTGCTTCTACATATAAATTTTATATTTACATCTATACAGACAGACGAAATATTGTTCTCTCTGCACATGACTTAAAAACATTATAGATTCAAACTAATCAGTGAAAATTTTCTGCATTGAACCATCCACTTAGACTTTTATTGTACCGACATTTCTTTGAACTTACTTCAGCCCAATTTGCCTATACCTTGTAACTCGCCTGATGAAGAACCGCACATCATAACCGATATGCTTGCTTTCGAGAAATTTATAATTTTCTCTGGTTACTTAAACTCTCTTCTTGACGGTAATTCTTTTTGAACCCGGATAATTCGCTAAATTGGTTCCCCCCGAGGTTCCAGACATCTTCTGGTGGCAATCCATCTAGTGTTGTCTTCAGATTGCGTACAGCCAATTCAGGACTCCTGTTTAAAAAATTGTTGGTCCATTCTTTGCCAGGAAATTTGGCAGCAAACTGCTTAAGTCTGCGTTCCGTCCCCTTATAAACAGGATTGTAAAGCTGATTATGCGTCGCAACACGGGCACATCAACAGGGAAGCTAAAGTCTGACATCCATAATACATTTGACACATGCCGACTCCTCTTCTTGGCTGAAAATTGGAGGTTTACCAAATATTTTTTGTGGAGCCCCCTCATTTTGTTCAGCTATGTTCTTAAATGGATATTGTAATGTTATACAGTTTTTTGATGCGACATTTGTTTACCTCGGATGGCAGCTAGGCATTCATTCAATTTTTCAGCAGTATAGTCAGCATATAGCTAGCGTGGTCCCGTGGTTGAGGGGCAGGCTGCGATCCTGACGGACCCGGGTTCAATTCCCGGTGCTCTCTGATGCCTGGCGGGTGGCCTACTCAGTCACTAAAAATAATTGAGTACCTGCGTTCACTCGAACAAGGGGTAATAATGGCGGTCGTCTTAGGCGCGGTGCTTGCCACACCGCCCCGCACCAGAGATGGTGCGCAACGACCGGGCAGAGAGAGCGAACGTATGAGAGTCTTAACGTCTCAGTTCGCAGGCCCTGCTCCCACGCGGGGCGTAGAGCCTTACCATTATTATTATTATAATCAGCATAGCGTCTACTTCCTAGTTTCCTTTGGTATACACGTGGCATTTGGAAAAAAATATTCTTTCGTATGTAAATAGGCACCCTGTAGTTTCTCCACCGATTTTTGCCTTTCAAAAAGCTTCCTAGTTGTCCTCGCAATTCGGGGTGAACGCCCTTGCCATAGTGTTTTCTTTAATCACACAATTATTGTTTTCAGTAAAAATAGAAAAAATAAAGTAATGGGGGATACTTTGCTACACTTTTTGACTGTAACAAAGTATCCTCAAATTAGCATTAAAAATTAGTTTTTTTATTTCTTTAAAAGAAATTAAAATACTATAGATAGCCTTGTCAGGCAAGAAAATGTTTGTAACAAACTTATTTCGCAAGCAAAAAATGAGGGCCTACCTTTCTAAGTTTGATAAGCTCACAGATCTAGAGTTAATATCTAAAATTTATTTTTCACAAAAAAATCAGTTTAATGGATCCGTATACGATAAGAGACAAAAATAGATTAAATCAAAACACAAACAACTTCCAACGAAGCACAGCAGGGTACACTAGCGGAATATATTATAACTATATCTTTATTTTGAACAGGGATGTAGTCAGTGGGGATCCAAAATGGCCTCGCAGTAACTGTGGCGATATTAAAGCCAGGATCCTATCTTCCCAGGTACACATATTTATTTTAATAGTGCATTAGTTTTGCTTGCTTTCTTACATTCTTTCCTCGTTCTATGAACGTCTACTGGATCGTCGTTTAACAAGTTTGTTAAAATTATGTAAGAGATTTCCGTCTCCATGCTTTTCCATATAATTAATGAGCAATTGATTTATGCTGCAAACATAAATATACGGTACATTATTTTAAACTTATAATTTATATTATATAACTTATAACTTCATATAACTTATAATTTATGTTATACAATATTCGCGGATTCTCAACGTCACACTTCGGGTGCTTCTGGACAATATCGTAGATTTTCCATCACGAACGGTATAGAATTGCTCAGTAAAGCTTCAGCCCAATTCCAACGTCATATCGTGCCATATACCAATTCGATATCACTTTCGACTTACAGAGGCGGCCCCCCTGGTGATGTTTGTAGATCAGTAGTATATAGGAGATATAATACTCCCAGGTAGACAGCGGGCATACGTTTTTGCAAATGGCCCGCCTCCTGTGCATACAGCAAGCTAGGATTTTTCTGTTCGAATGATAATGGGTGCGCGTGATTCGTTCCCTGATGAGAGCGCTACCGGACTGGGTGTTGCATCCGGACGGGGGGTGGTGCGCACCTCCACGTCCTCTTCTCGGTCGCTAAGGACTTCGAAGCGTTGCCGGTGGAGGCAGGCGTGGTAACCTTTTAAATAGCCCGATCAGTTTTGCTTTGCGCGCAGTTTCAATACTTTTGCCTTCCACATTCTTGTTCCTGGCTCTGAGCCTTTAATTAATTTTCTGTAGGAAGCCCTGGATTGGAAGTACCAATACAGGAGCTTTCTGAGTGGCCGAAGCTTTAGGGCGACCCAGGGGGTTTAGGGAGTGCGGAACATGTCGAATATGGTGTTGAGGAATTTTCTGCAGGACATTGGCTCCTCGATAACCTACAGGGTGCCCTGGTGTTCTCGTGGCAGTTACGATGTTCCACCTTATGGAATAGTGCCATTATGGTGTGGGGACCAACCTTGATGTTTCGGCTGTGGGATGTTCAGGAGGTGCTGCACTTCTAAGGTCCCCCTTGCGTTCCGCAACTACGGTATATTTTTTCGAGTCGGAAGAGGCGACTTGCTGTCAGTATTCCATTTTAATTGTGGCATCGGTAATGGTTGTTCGGATGTTGACGTTCTGTCCGCTTGTTCCTGGTACGTTTGCGGTCACGTCCTCACTCGCGTTTGCTTTCGGCGACTCTATCGCGATGTCTGCTGACTCGTTCGATCTACCGGTCGCGAAACTTGTACCCGCTTGTTGTTCGATCGTTTGTCCGTTCGCGTTTATTTTGTTCGCGGAGACTCGCTGGCTGGCTCTCTCGTTTCGGTTAGTCGGCTCATTGTCATCTTTAATGGCTGTGACTTCGGCATTTGCACTCGCGCTTTTCACTATGAGTTCGTTAGCTTGTTCACCGCCATCGGTAATGGCGGTTTTTCCGGCACTACGCTGGCCTCGTTGTGCTGCTAATTTTTTGGCCCAAGTTTCGTTTGCTTCCCAATAAAGCACATATGAATTGTAAGCGACTAAATCGATCAAGTTAAAAAACACGGCCATTGGCCATCTTCTTGTCCCACGCCGCCAACTGTATGCTCTAATACATTTGTCAAGCGTATCAACACCTGCTTTTGTTGAATTATAATAGTGAATAATTTTCGGCTTATCGTTCTCTACTTTCATGTCGTGATGTTGAGTAGAGAGAACACTTAGTACCCTATTTTGTTTAGGAACGTAACTAACTAAAGTTTCAGAATTTCTGAAAGCAAACCTGATAGTACCTGGAATAGATTTTTTCAAGTGATGTGTGTCTTAGTTCTAATAGGACGTCTTTCGCCTTCCACATTCTTTGTTCCTGGCTCCGACTCAACTTATTTTCTGTAGAAAACCCTTGCTTGGAAGTTGGAATGCCAATAGAGGAGCTTCCTGAGTGACGGAAACTTTTAGGGTGACCCAGGGGGTTTAGGGGATGCGGAAGACGTCAAAGATAGCATTGAGAAATTTTCGGCAGGACATTGGATCCTCGATAACCTATAGGGTGCCCTGGCGTTCTTCATGGCAGTCACGATGTTCTTAATGTATGACAGGACACGAAGGGTCCGACGTTTTGGAATAGTGCTCTTATGATGTGGGGACCATCCTTGATGTTTCGGCTGTGGGATGTTGGTGGAGTTGAAACCTTGCGGTTTGCCCCCGAAACGATGCAGCATAGATTTCGTTTAGGTGCGGTCATCGTCTGCTGTGGCATTCCCGGACATGTACCCATGTGGTTTTAATGTTGCATCATGATACGCTTCCTGTATAAATTTCGGGTTTGATGAGCACAACTGCCTTGATAAATGACGTATTTGCATACCATCTCGAGGATTTTTGAAATATATAATGTAATGGGAATTTAATGAAAATCTCTTTTCCTCTTTTTTTACTTGATGAAATATATTTGGTGTAATATAATTTCTATAGATGACAGCCTTTATCAAAAATGTCTACAATATTATTGTTAGCTTCGCTAATTAAATCGTCTACTATTATTAAATTTGGTATAAATCCATCAAAGTGCTCTAGATCCGGTAATTCTTGTTGAAATTCGACTAATGACTTTAATTCTTTGTATAACGGCTGCCATTCATCATAAAACCACATAACTTTTTCAAATTTTACATGACACATGCGCACGTTATTTGAAAAATTTACCAGAAAATGCGATTTTCTGCAACCCGAAGGGCCTGCTACGATTTCCGAAAACGGATGTAAAAATTGATATTCCATGTTTATCAAGTCGAATTTTTTGGGCAACTGATTAAAAAAGTATTTAAATGTATTTTTGTACAGATTACCTTCAGGATTATAACTGTATAGATAAACATTACATTTGTTTCATCAACACTTTATTGTTTACACATAATACAATAATTTTTACAACAACCTACTATCTAAGTTAATAGTTTTTTGAATCTCGCGTGTTATAAATGTTTTGAATTTATAATACAACTCGTGTAATAAGAATATATCGTTATAGTTGTTATTTAAAATCTGTATTATTACACGATCATCTGCATATCTTTTTCCTGCATTTATAACAAAGTACGCTACTTCTACACATAATTTTTCAAACGTTGTTACAAAAGATTTTATAATGCTTTTTACTGTTTCGATTTTAAATAGACAAAAATCTTTCATGTACACCAGATTTTCTAACGTTGCATGCATCAGGTACTAGGTGTTATTTGTTCGTCTATAAACTTCTCACCCGTTAAAGTTTACAGGGTGATTCCCTTTACATAAAGCGTGTACTGGTGCAGTGTCTTTAGTTCTCTTGTAATCTTTGAAGTTATGGTTTGCTTCAAATTTGACACACCTGAATGGTGGTGTGCAGGTGTTTCGCGTGAGATGTGGAGTCCATAAACATGACAATACAATTTATTGATTATTGTAATTACAAACTTAAATTATTTCGGCCGGTCCTCCGCCTTACGGCACTACACCGGCAATTCCGCTACTACTTTCGTTCCGCTGACTTTAACAATTCTCGTTTAACATATAACGTGGTCAGTGCAGGACCCGGGGAAAACCATGAAAAATCCGGGTCAGGGTAAGGTTGCTTCGAACAACAGACTGCTCTCGACCCCTAACAATTACAATTCTAACTATCTCTAAGCTTCCTTAACTAAGAAGTTCAACGTGTCGCAATTGCGAGTCCAAATCTTATTGCGCTCGGCAATTTTTAGTTCTGGCTATTATGCCTATCGCACACATTTCACTTGCACAATTCTGTGTCTGGACCTTTACGTACTACAGCATTTCTGAGTTCCGGCTATTATGCGTTTAGACCACCGCACTTACGTGAGCCCGACCGTTCGCTAATCCGAGATATGTAGTTTTGCGACGAGAGATGCATATGCCTCGAACGCTTCCCACCAGTTGTCCTCGTTCGTGGGCCTCGTGATTTCTACCGTCGTCCGTGGCCACTGCAGTCCTCCGTGGATCAAGCTCCTCTCGACTTTTTGTCTTCTAACGCCGCTTCTTTAGCTAGTTGATCTGCGCACTCGTTCCCTCTTGTCCTGACGTGGGTTTTGGTCCAGTGAAATGTGACCTCGACTTTTCCTGCTAACTGCTTTGCTATCTGCCACACCTCCAATTGAAGGTCGGAATATGTTTTCATGGCTTTCATCGGGGATCGGCTGTCGGATATTATCGAGCTTCTTGTGATAATCTGCCGGTGTTCCATCAGGTACCGCAGACATTCCCTGATGGCGACGAGTTCGCTCTGAAAGACGGTGCTCCCATTTCCCAGTTTAACTTTCTCCGAATGAATCTCGTCTTCGTTTCGGAAGACCACGAACGCCGCTCCAGCTTTTTCTTCTTCTGTTCTGGACTCGTCGGTAAAGCACCTGATGTGGTGCGCCTCCCATGCTCCGATTTCATAGCTGATGCTGTCTCTATCCGCGGGGTGTCCTGCCCCGTCCACGTTGGCTCTTCCCTCGATTGGCGCGGGCCCTATGTTGAGCTTCCTCCGTAGCTCTTCGTCCCCGGCTCCGGTCTCCAGGCGTCTCCGGTCGGCCAACCCCTGCAACAAGAAAACCACAAGCGGTAATTTGCTCAAAAGTAACGAGGTCTCGGTGGCCACCGTCCGATAGGTCATTGCCGCACGAACCGCTAATATACGTTGGACCCCTAACCGTTTTTTTTTTTATTATTATGGTAATTTATTAGCAATCAGAACAGTTTACATTAAATTTGTTCTATGAGCTAATAGTACGACTTGTGTTGACATGCGAAGGGTGGTACCCAATGGTGTTTGCCCTTTTATTAAAATATATTGTTTGACAAGAGAATTTAGATAACATATTACATATGTACATTAATCTGAGCTAATAACTTATAATTAACCTAATTTACAATAATTAATGAGATGGTGCTGCTAAATCACACAGCCAGTTTCTTTCTAGTCGTTTAGATTGCCTAGCTTCCAGTAGTGGTTGGACGTTGACATTTGGATGTGATACCAGTTTGTTTTGATGTTTGGTTGCCATTTTCTCTATGACCTCTGTTACAAAGGGTATGTTTAGGTCTGTATGAATTGTCTGGTTGGATACGAACCAGGGGGCGTTAACGATAGCACATAGCGTTTTGGATTGAGAGCGTTGAATAATGTTGATGTTTGATATGCATGAGCATCCCCTCAGCTCTATACCATAGGTCCACACCGGTTTTATAATTGCCTTGTAAATGAGGACTTTGTTTTCAATAAATAATGGTGTTTTTATGCCTAATTGCCAATTCATTTTCTTGACTTTCAAATCCATTTCTTTCATTTTTTAAATTATGTGCGTCTTCCAAGTTAGTCTGGAGTCTAGGTGCATCCCTAGATATTTGGTTTCTGTGCCTTATTGTACCAATGAGTTTTTGATTGTGACCTGGGGCATTGTTGACATCTTAATGTGAATGTTACGTTTACTGTCTGTCTCAGTTACTTTAATTTTCCATTTTTTAGCCAATCTTCAAGTAAGTAGATATATCTCTGGAGCAATTGGCTGTTGCTAATAGGGCCGTGTCATCTGCGAAGGTTCCAATTAATGTATCTTCCATCTTGGGTATATCGGCGGTGTACAGTATATATAGCATGGGACCTAGCACGCTTCCCCGAGGAACGCCTGAATTGATACTGCAGGGATTTGATGTTACATTAATAAATATTGTAATAATTAGAATTAACTCTTTCCCAAAATTTGTCCTGTTATTTTATCAGCTCCCGGTGTTTTTTTTTGCGAGCATATTTATTTTTTTTTTGACTTCATGCGGCAAAACAGGTGAAATTGGAAGGCTAAGCTGTAGTGCTGAGTCAAGGTAGTCGTCAATTTCTTTATTTGTGACTGTAGAGTGAGGAGTAAAGACTTGTTTAAAATGATGTGCAAAAGTGTTAGCTTTCTCTTCGTCAGATCTGGCCCATTCCCTTCAGTTTCAGTTCGAATTGGAGGGATTGTAGTGTGCGGTCTTTTAAATCCTTTAGTTGTTCGACAAATTGTATAGTCGTTTTTGGGTAGCGTAGCGATATATGCATTAAATTTACCATTTAAAATTCCTTTAACTTAACTTTTAAGTTGTTTGTTAATCTGTTGTATTTGTTTCTATTCGTTGCGTTCCGTGTTCTTTGCCAAGTATACTTTACTCTTCTTTTTTCTGCTATTAATTTCTTGATTTCAATGGGAATGTTAATTATATTTTGGTGCTGTTCTATTTGGGGGTGGAATACTTAACCGCTTCTTGTATGATTTCAGTTAAATAATTTGTAGCTCGATCTCACTCATATGGTTCCTTTATTTTAATGTTTAGGTTTACGTTTATTTCAATGTAGTTTCGAAAGGTACCCCAATTTGTGTACTTATTATATAACATACTACTACGTTGTTTTATAATTACCGAAGAACTAATCTTCACAATAATGGGTGAATGGTCCGAAGAGAGACCATAATTTGATTCTACAGTGGTATAATTTGGTGAAATACCGTTCGTGACGCGGAAATCCAGCAAATCGGGCACTTTGTTGGGGTCGGTTGGCCAATAAGTGGGTTCCCTTGAGGAGAGAAACCCAAAGTTGTTTTTACTTATGGATTCATAAAGTTGCCTTCCTTTGAGAGTAACCAAGTGCGAACGCCAATGGGTATGCTTAGAATTGAAGTCACCACCCGCTATAAACGATAATCCAAGTGTATGCAGAAACTGATCGAACTGAATGCTATTGATCTTATATTTTGGCGGACAGTATACCGCTGATATAACCAATGGTCGTGGTAACTTATTGGCTTGAATGCGATCTGTTTTGAATTGTGGTAGTTCATGATGCATTATGTTTCCTTTATTAAGATTGCAGTACCACCGTGAGCTGTTCCATCGGATGCTCTGTATGATAAATTAAATATGTCGGGATTTTGACATGTGTCCTTGTTGTGTAGTGAGATTCTGAGATGAGCATTATATCAATATAATTTATTTTGAGGAAAATTTCGTCCTAGTGTTGTTGGAACCCATCGGAGTTCCATACATCTATTCTTAGAAATTCCTCCATTATGATGCTATTTTGTTTATAACTGTAGTTAGCATATTTAGGATAGTGCTATTTTGCTGAATTAGCTGGTAGAATAGATTTTTGAACGCACCTAGGAAATTTAGGAAAATTGATTCATTTGATGTTTGTGTATGATTTGAGTTGGATTCAAGGACTTGACTATACTGCTTGTTAATGGGAGAATTATATGAAGGAATTTAATTAGAGAGTGATGGGAATTGACTTTGATTTAAGGTTAGAGCTCCAGTTTTTCTGATGATTCCAGTATCAAATCTTACAGGTTGGTATATCTTTTGGAATTCTCTATAGACAGTGTATGCCGTATGCGGACCTTCACGTAGGACACACCTCCGCATTTCACGCACGCATAAGGTTTATTACAGTAGGCTTTCGTATGACAACGTGATCACTGAACTAATTGTTTTTCTCCTTGGAGGTTCCACACTAATACTTGTATGGTGTAGGTATTTGAGTTTATAAATGTCTTTGTTATTTTCTGCGGGCTCCAAGGCGACAAAAAATAGGGACAATGGATCTTTAGTGCTTTTACTATTGATATTGTAGATGTTCCTAACGTTAAAACCTTTTTCGGTTAGTTCTGTTTTTATATTCTCAATGGGAACTGAGTGATGAAGATTACGTATGACGACTCTATACGCTCGATTTCCTTTCAACTGATAGGTGTGATGGACTATATTTTTTGTTTGCAAGTGTTTTATTAGTGTGCGGTATGAGTCAGTTGTTTTAAAGTTTACTTTAATAGAATTATCTACCATCGCTTTGCAGTCATATTCTGTTTCCGAAATGATAAGGTTGAGGTTTTTAAGCATATCCGGGAAATTTTTAACGCCGTGGATAAAGACAGGAGGTGATTTTGAAGTATTTTCTTTTTTACTTTTATTTCCGTCTGCTTGATTCTATATCATTTCCCCATCATATTCTTGTGAAGCTAGTGGTGCATATTTATTTGTAACATGAACGCCAGCCTTTGTTACAATATGATTTTCTTTGGGTTTCTTTTGTGATATCTTTCTTTTCTTATTTTTTCTTACTTCTTGCCAAGAAATTTCATTTGTGGGTGTTTCAGATTCCGAATCTGATTGCAGTTCAGTACATACGGAAGGTGAAGGGGTGCGGGTGGGAGTTGAGAAATGTTGCATTTGTGTTTGATGTGGATTCATAATCTGAGGATTTGTATTTTGCACAAATGCGGGGGGACCTGAGAACGTGTTTCCATTATTTAGAATGTAATTCGGTTGTATAAAGGTATTGGGTAATTGCAATACTTGTTGCTGTTGATACTTATTTCCGTAATGGAGATAATTTAGTATGAGATTAGGATTTAATATTATGTTTGAATTTAAATTTGTTACCATAGCTCCACCGTGAAGGACGGCGGGTTGCATAGCCTGAATTGATTCCATCCTCAACCATCCAGCAATTTGAGTTTACTTAGTAGCCACGAACAGCAACAACCTACAAATAAAATTTGTGTAGATCCGTGTATGTATTTGTACTTATCTACACAAAAGGCCAATTTTTAATCACAGTTTCAACGTTCACAGCGTGATAACACAGCGCACATCCCAACGCATGCACTCTTTAAACGCTCGAACCGAACTCTGTATATATATATATATATATATATATATATATATATATATATATATATATATATATTATATATAGTAGGTCAGGAAGGGCTTTTAGAATCCTGCTCGGTATAGCACTTTTCGCTTCGTTGGCGCTGATACACACCATGCAGCTCTCCTTTCCACGTCTACATTCTGCGTACTTATTTTTACGTCCGCACTTGCCGCAGATCTGTTCTCTTTGTTTACAATCGCTTGTCTTGTGTCTGAAACCGTAACACTGATAGCACTGCCGCATCGCGAAGTAATTTTTCGTATACGTCGTCACCTATTGAAGGTTGGCAGAGACCTCCAACACTACGCTTGTGCAACTACTTTTCTTACTTGCTAGACGGAATTTTTCACAGACTTCCCTTTTATAAGTTTCGATGCCACCAATTGCTTCTAGTAGCTCCTTGTTGTGGTCAATGATCACCTCTTGGAGTTTATCTTTATTCAGCATTGCATCGATTTTAGGAAGAAACATTGGGAATTTTTTTCCTAATTTGCGTAAGTTTCGGCTCTTTCCCTGCTTGCACCACTACCGCCAATTTTAATTTCTCCACGTCTACCCTATCGCGGAGTTCTACAATAATCCCCCCTGAGTGCGTGTTTTTTATACCCGTAACCGAAAGGCCAGCCTTCTTGGGGTCCATTTTCTCCTTTAAAATTTGTTTAATTTTATTGATATCGACGCCCTGCTTTTTAGCTACGATCCTAACCACATGTGTTGCCTGCTTGGAATCTGAGGCAACCTCGACAAAGCTGCGTGGTGCAGATATAATAGCGCTCGGGTTTTTAGCCGCCTTATCATTAGGTGTGTCAGGAATCTGACCACTTACCGGCTCTGGAAGTGGGCGATCTCATCCTCTTGCTCGTTTATGATGTCTCGCATGTTGCGTACGATTCCTATCATTTGGTTAGGCAAGTGTCGTAGTTCGTCGGTAGCAAACCTGCACTCCTTCCTTCGGCGGAGTTGCGTCGTTGCTGCTGTCTCTGCCGTCGCCGCCACTGCTGCCGCCACCGCTGCTTTAGCCATCGCTTCCACTGCTGCTGGCCTCGCTGCAGACCGCCACACTTGCTGCCACGTTGTCCGCTCTGCACTCGCTGCTCGCTGACGGGCACGTCTGCTAGTTGCGAACGCACGCACGCACACTAAAGCTGTTCGGCTGTTAAAGATGCGTAATCGTCATTCGTGATTATAAATTTAGTTATAAGTCAAAAATATTGTGTTTCTTAGTAATAAAACCATCACTGGAAACGTCTAGCGAAATTCTTCTGTTTCTCATAAGGCACAAAGAAACACAAACAAGTTTTGTTCAGTCTTCATTTCTCTTAGGTTCAACTATAGAACTAAGTCTTATCTGGTAAAACGAATGAATAGATGCGTTGGGGTCGAAACGCCTTCAACCTATTCTCAAACTTTAAATGGGTGAGATATTGCTTGACACTTGCTTGCATGCTAGCAAGGGCAGTCCGTGGAGCCGCGAGATCAGATCAGGTTGCCAAGTGGGCCACTGTTGGTAAGCAAGACTGGCGCTGTGGGATAAACCAAACACGGAGTTAAAGCGCCAAAATCGACGCTTGTGGGATACCATAGGAAATTTTCTAACGTGTCTCGTGTTTGAGAAGTGATTAACTGTAATAATGCGTCTTCAGACCTGTTGAATGTTAGTTATAGGGAGTTTGAGACTCACTGTGAATATAGGAGGCACGCATTGACCCTTCGCAGCTGTGATATAATATTGATTGTTTAGAATTTATCGTCATACACAAGATGCGGAGCGTACGCAGGATATTTACAGTCCTATCGCAAGCTTTACAACTGTCATGTTAACCTGTATTCCTACAATGTATGCATATTATCGTGTGGACATATTACACGGTCTGATCCATAGAATTTAGAATTTTATACTGATATTTATTTTATTACATCTGTTGTGAGACATGAAATTATAAAAAAATGAAACTTTCGATGTATAAATATTGATATAGTATATTTATATGACCGTCATATTTGCTATGCTTTCTGTGATATTCTCATAGGTCAGGCCTCAAAAAATATTCTGTTAACTTGGGTGCATAGACAAAAGCTGTTGTATGCAAGGTAAATCAACACCAATAGAACCATAACCGCCAGCAGTACACTTAACGCATTTAAAGGTACAAAGCCGTTATTTATACTGTTGATTTAGATATCCTTTAAGTAAAAACGCGGTTATGCTGCAAAAACTTTTATGCTTTCAAATTATTCGTTTGATTTTCAAAGATTGTCTTGCCCACAGCAATTTGTATTATAAACGTTCATTATATTCCCTTGTGTCCATTACATTTTAAGAAGCAAAAAATGCAGTTATGGTATAAGTCGATTCGGAATTTATAAGAGGATTTATCTCAAAAATCTTCAATATTATAACTTAGTTGTGATTCTTTCATATATATTATCGAACCAAAGTTTCTCGACACTTTTTCATCCTCGTTTTTATAGGCTCTCAGACATTTTACAAAGCTTAAATATGACTGTATTATTGCTCAGTCATCGACGGCAACATGCCTCAATTGATTTCATCCATCTCCAGCTGATTTTCTACCCATACATTGAGCAGAACCGCGCGCTCTTATTAAAAGGCGCTGAAACACGAGTGATATTGAAGAATACAGAAATAAGCGAAGAGCTGAGTGACGAAGAGTTCGGATATTTCCTTCCTGCCGCAAATTTTGACGCGGCAATGATTTGAACGAACACGACAAAAAATAATAAGACAAACCTTTGTTTGACACGGCTAGGAATAATCTATGCTAACCTGGAAACAAAAGCGTTCCCTAAAAACTTCCCAGGTGGAACGGGCTCGTATAATCCTAAGTCTAGTCAAACGTAGAATAGGGACAGAATTTTATCAATGTTTACTGATAAGCTTGTTTGCTGATAACAGTGTTTACTGATAACGATTAGAACAAACAAAATGAATATTTTACGTATATATTACTACATTAAATTTTAATTTCTAAGGCCATCTTGTATCCAAGGCCTAAAACCAAAGTTGTTATTGAAAAGTTAACAGATGTACAGAGGCCGTTTAAGTAGTTATATAATGTTAATGTATAAAAATTTTAGAACCGTTTCCGTATATATTAAAATGCTGACTAAGCTAATTTGTAAATAGAAAACAAATTTTTTATAACAGTTGTAAGCATTAGCAATTGTTTTCCTTCATGATTACCAATACACTGTAAACAATGTGTCTAAATATTCATGAACAGATGCATGTAAGAGAGTACATCAAAAGAAAAAACTATATTTTACGTATATATTACTGTACTAAACTCAAATTTCTACAGCACCCTTGTATCTAATGCATAAACAGGATGACTAAGAATAATTCTGTAAATAGAAAACAGTTTCGGGACACATTCAAGCATTTGGGGGGTGCGGGGTGCACTTACAGACACTGCAGCCTCAAGGGCTTATTATATCCACTAACATGCACTTATTCTAGGACATTTACACACACCCATGGGTTGAGCGAGACTCGAACTCGCGCGCGCCGGCTAGAGGACAGAGCCAACTGGTTGAATCATCTAGGAATGTACGGTAAACAAAATATTAGTGTAAACCTTACATACAGGGTTCTGTCAAATAGAAAAAACACATTTCCTTGTATATAGCTATGTTTTTTATGAATTTATGAAGGTAGCTTGTATTAAATGTTTAAACAAAGCTGTTATAAAAAATTGATAAATGTGCTGAGAAGCACAAGGATGGTAGCACAGTTTGATTTTATCGTGAACCTATAAAACGTAATTGCATCACAAATTATAATACATCCCTAAACGGTTTACAACAGTTACCATTACAACATCCGAGATGATGAAAAGAAACTTAAGTCAAGAAGATGCTGCAGATGTTAAACGTTGCAAATCTTACCGAAAACGTCGCACCGCAACGTTTAGTCAAAGTTATTATCAGCCAATCGCGTCGCGACAAGATTTACTCTGTCCATCGCAGAAGGTAGATCAATCTAGGTACTTAGGCGATGGAGTTGAAGAATGGACCAGGGAACAGCACGAAAAATTAAAATATGAAAAGAAACGTTTAATGAGCGATTTGTGCGTTCCTCCTAATAACTCCGGCAGTAAGTTACTATTAATCGGATTTTCTACCTTGTGTAAAAATATTAAAAACTGTCGTAGGTAACGGTATTACTTTTAAGGGTGATGTGTTTAAAAATTTATAAATGATTTACCAAATATTTTAGTTGATCTGGAACAGGAAAAGTTATAGAAAAAAATACAATGTGTGTTATGTAAGCAACAAAATGTGTAAAATGGTGGTGAAAGATGAATCTTCTTTTGATATGTATTTAATGCACGCAACATTAAGGAATTTACTGAAAATAAAAGATATCTGCTTGTTAAAGCTAGATATGTTAAAAAAACTCCTTCAAACCATTTAGTGAGTTGTTTAAAAAGCTCAGGAGGCTTGTATGTAGAGGATAGAATAATAGAGAATATTTTAAATGGTGAATATTATGATAAAATATTTATGTAGAGTTTAAAACATTTGTATTAATCGAAATTCAAAAAGTAATTAATATAGACATAGGGTGAAAATGGAATGTTTAAAAATATTTGTATCTTATTAATAAAAAATATGAATTATGTACTTTGCTTTTATTTTTAAAATACAACACAGAGCTGTTTCTGTTTAAAAACACATGCACAGTTTACAAAAGAGATTGCTTCCATGATCATAGAGTATCAGTTTAAACATCCGTTTTCTGCAATTGTTGCAGGCCCTTCAAGCTGCGGAAAGCCTTATTTTTTTGTAAATTTTTCAATAATGTGCGCAACACGTGTGACACAAGATTCGAAACAGTAGTTTGATTTTATGATGAGTGGCAGCCTTTATGTAAGGAATTAAATTCAATGATAGAATTTCATCAAGGATTGCCGTTTATCGTGCAGTTTGATGAGGCCACACCAAATTTAATTATTGTAGACGATTTAATGAGGGCATTTTCACTAAAGGTTGTTACCATAGAAATCTGAGTAAATTTTTTATTACACAAAATATATTTTATAATATTTACCAGCATACCTCAGTTCCGCAAACTCAGTCACCAGACCCATCAATAATGTTCTCAAAATTCACTCGGCCGAGATCTTGGTTGCTAATTATACCGAAGCAGAGGAATTACGGTTGAATCAAGATCATTTTTTACCTACAATCAAATCCTCACAAACAAATTGGGACAACATCCAAATTTTAAAAATCAAAGAAAAATTAATTGTCGAGAATCCAAATTTGAAAACAAGAATCATAGCATCTGAAAAACCAGAATCAAACCAATGGCTTAACGTACTCCCTTCTAGAAGCATTGGAACCCTATTGGGTAACAACTTCTTCCGTATTCCGTCGCATTTCGTATTGGCAATAATATATGTCATCCCCATCAACGCATTTGTGGTGAAACCGTAAAAGAGATTGGGATTCATAATCTAACCTGCTCAAAAAGTGGTAGACGTCACTTCCGACACCAAGAAAAGAACGATATCTTCTGTCGAGTCCTAAAATTTGCAAAGATCCCATCAGTCCTGGAATCAACTGGCCTTTATAGAGACGATGGAAAGAGACCAGATGGAATGACTTTAACTCCTTGGGGGAAGGGCCAACTTCTTGTTTGGGACTCTATTTGTGCTGATACTCTTATTCCTTCCTATTCTGACATTAGCTCTAAAGCGGCTGGTTTAGTGGCATCAAGAGCAGTTTTGAAAAAAGATTAACAAATACAGAGAAGTTGTAAGGAACAACCACATTTTTATCCCTTTCGCGATGAAAACTCTGGGTCCTTGGTGTGAGGAAGCCGTTGATTTCACTGACGCATTAGCGTTGAGAATTTTTACAGTAACTGGAGAATTTAAATCTACCATACATCTGAAATAGAGGATTAGCATTGCCATTCAGAGAGGAAATGCAGCTTCAGTAATGAACATATTCCCATCTCAACAATCAATGGTTGACATTTTTTATATTTTATAATTTGATTGTTTAATCTAATTCGTGCCTAAACTATTAATTCTGTTATCAAACATTTGAGTGAAATGTTCGATAATAAAGTTTTTTATCATTTCATAAAGGAAAAGGACAGACAGATGATGAGTGCCCATTATATTATTTACTTTAAAACCCCTCGAGATGATATGCAGATACGCCACTTAGCAAAGCAGTTGTACCTTTCCAATTTAAAATTTATACAGGAGGCGTATTACGATGCAACGTTAAACTCGCATGGATACTTACTCTTTGATTTGAAACACAGTACTCCTGATGAGTTTAGATACAGAACGTCCGTGTTTTTGGAAGATAGCGCTTGGTATATATGTGTACATAAGCGGGAATATAAATATGAAAAATTAAAAAAATCGCTTAGTTAATTCGAGATGTCTCGTGCAGTTATTAAGAATTCGGAGCTACTAAAAGCGCTTTCAGCACTTGGCCTAAAAGAAAGAACGTTTTTGTTGAAATCGATAGGAGATAATCAAATTGATTGTATCTACGAATGTATTTATAATACTTTAAAGGGTAATGTACCTTTGATCGCTTTCGTCGCCACAAAAGCATCTTGAAAAAATTAGTGAAGCCAAGAAAATCGCTTTTGAAAAAGAGAAAGTTATTACTACAGAAGAGTGGTGCATTATTACCTTTAATTCTTGGGCCGCTAATAAGTGGTTTATTGAGTAGTTCATTGAAGCAAATCACGATACTTTCTTAAGATGGAACATGCTAAATAGATGATTACTGTACCATCAGAATTAATGCAGCGTTTAAATACAGCTGAAAATGTCGAATCAAAAATATTATCACAACTAGACCAAGATATGCAGAATGTTTTAGCCTGGAAACTTTCTGATCACGATAAATGGGTTCAATATTTTCAAAGATACCTGCATTTTACAGATCAATCTCGACAATCGATTAGTATTCCGGTGGAGGTAAAAAAAGAATTGAGAATAAATTCAAATATATTAGAAACGTTACCCCACACATATAAGAAAAAAGCCGAAAATTTAATAGTTACTACAGTCAAGTGGATTAATTAATTGGGATAATACTAGGACTGTTACAATAAAAGGAGAAGTATTGCCACCGTCAAATATTATCGATTTAATAAATGATACATTAAGACCGCGAAAGTCTACAAATCCAGCGGGTTAGGAACAATTTGCACCGTTTATGAGAGAAGTTAATATACATCATGAATTAATCGGCAACCCTAGAACGTTTCCTTTTCCCGTCAGCAATCATTACCGCAAACATTACAGTCTGATTACGAGGCCAACAAGGAATTCGTAGCCGAACAACCCAGGAAAGATAGGAGTAGTACTCGGACACCTAAGAAACGCGAATATTTCAAAAAAGTTTTGCAATTATCCGAATCGTTTTCTTGGGAAAATTTGAAACTTTAAATTGATGATGGATTTAGTCGCAATATACTATGACCCTTAAATCCCACGGGTTATTCAGGTGCTGATTCTCTAATAAAATATGTGAAAACTTGGCGAACCAAGAGCAAAGCAGAGGAATGGTTAAAAAACCTATACAATTCACAACCGAATAAAAGAAATTTGCCTAGAAATAAATATATTGTAAATAACATGTTTAAATTGTGGCAGGTAGATCTTTGCGACATGCGATCTTTGAGTAAATACAGTAAAGATTATAGTTATATATTAACGGTAATTGACGTATTCAGCAAGATGACATGGGTAAGGCCGTTAAGTCTAAAACTGTCCCCTCGATAATAAATGCTTTTAAAGAAATATTTAACGAATCCGGAAAAATTCCTATGGAAATTCAGACCGATAACGGAAAAAAATTCGTAGCTAGGTCTGTTCAGAAATTTTTTGAAGACTGACAGATTCATTCTTTTACTTCAAAAAATCCTGATGTAATAGAAAATTTTAATAGAACACTTAAAACAAGAATGCGGCGATATTTTTCATATTCAAACTTCTACAAACACGTCCACGTATTGCAACAACTGGTATCATCATATAATAAGAGATATCACTCGAGTAATGAAAAAAATATACCGCAAGTTTGGAATGATTTGTACGGAAAGGGGGTTCGGTTGCAGAAAAACCCTAAACATAAAGTTAATCGGCATGTTATAATTAGTAAACTAAAACATTTGTTTGGTAAAGGATACGAAACTAATTGGAGCTGAGAAATTTTTAAATACGCAAGGTTATAAAACGAAAACATAGATTCATCCACAACGCAGGAATCGTTCACTGTTATCTGAAGCCGAAAAACATACTCTTATAGCAACGGACAGATTCAGTTAATAGACCTTGGTCTCGCGAAGTGGTCATCTTACGACAGCAAAGCACACAGAGTTTGCGGCACACTGCGTTACATGGTGTTCCTGGTTAGGTACTTATGTCTAACCCAGGAGTTAGCCCGTTTGATCGTAGCTAATTGATACGCAGAAGTCCTCCAACGACACCAACTCCGCAGCAAGAAAACACACAGTTGCCCATGGAGAACATAATGAATACACCAATCGGCGAAATTCCTGATTAAGTCGTGCCCACGTCGGAAATACAAAAATGGATTGGGTCTATTGACTCCCTTTTAAATGAAGTATGCGGTATAGTCTCGGAGGGAAAATTAAATTCAGACCAAAAGCTTCGCGTCACAAATCTGTGCGGCAAGGTCACAAGCGGGACGTCCCAGATGGCCGTCTTATATCAAGCACCGAAGCAGAAAACCATAATGGCGTACAATACTATTTATTTAGCTTTATTAACTTTATTCAGCACTTACAAGAAGAGCAGAATGTCACGAACTCACTTCAGCAGTTCAAAGAAGATGTAAAAAAATTAAAACCTGATGAAAATACCTCTTTTGTTGACATGCTTAAAAAAATGCTGAAAATTTTATCCGCCCAAACAACTTAAGCACTATCGCAATATATCCCAACGGCATGACCAAGACGAGCAACGACACAAAGTCTCTCGTCCAAAAAATAATTTCACAAGAGGAACTTAAGCTTCACGTCTGGGGCATAAGGAAGGTCATAAATGGGGGTGGAATAATTAGTACAGAAACGAATAAAGACATCGAGAAGTTAAGGAATTCTGCAAAACTTGCCTGCTTGCCGTTGAAGAACCGATCAAACGACGTCCTAGGATTTTGCGGTCATTGCTGTCTCTGTAGGCTGTAGTGAAAAGGAAGTTTTTGAGTGTATTTCTGAACAAAACCTTGCTGATAAATTTCCTAATTTTTCCTTGGGACAATCAAATTGAGCCACAAATCAAGTAAGTTAAATCTTTCCACCAGCAACTACATAGTAGAAGTACCACCTAGCATCAGGAAAACCCTTATCAATCAAGGACGAATATCTATCAATTGGACGTCTTATCCAATTATTTAGAGACTTCACGAATGTAACCAGGTGCTTCAACTGTCAACAGTTTGGTTATTCAGCCAAGTTTTGCCGGGAAAGTAGCCTTACTTGTAACCACTGAGACCTCGGTCATTCCCTTAAGGAATGTAACAACAAATCTTCTCTCCCCAATTGCGCGACGTGCAAACGGTTAAAAAGGAAATGTGACTACCAAACAGGTGATGTAAGCTGCACGGCACCGAAATTCGCAAAGGACAAGTATATCAATTCTATAGACTATGAGGGCGCCTGAGAGCGCCGCTGATTATCTTATTTGCTTAGCACTTAAACACTAGCTTTAGTTTATCTTTAGTTTATTTTAATTCTCTTATTAATTTCTAATTTTTATCATGACAAATTAGTTAATCAGTGACCTAGATAACTTTTCTGTCTGACGCTAAAATCTGTAATGTTGAAGATTGCAAAATATTTTTGCCTACTTCTGAAAAACGCTAATTTTACTAATACAAAATATTAGAAGCATAAATCGTAACCGGGTTTGAAGTTTTGTTGAATAGCCTTGACATAAGATGTGATATTATTGTTCTAACAGAATGTTTGTTGTCAAACTACTCAACCCACTTACCGCCTCTTTAGGGACATTTTTTACATAAAACCGAGAGAAATATTAATCAAAATGATGGTTCAATTATTTACATAAAAAATAACTTAAAAGTAACTGTGGAAGAACCATCACACAAGGACAGTACTTGTTTATTAATTCTAATTAATTCTGAGACGATAGTTATCGCAATTTATAAGCCTCCTTCTCAAAATATTGATAGATTTCTTGATATTACTTTAAAAAAATTGTCCACATATAAAAACATAATCCTAACCGGTGATATAAATATTAACATTGCCCCTGGGAAAACCGACAACCACGCACATAACTACCTGAATATTTGCTTTTGTTCATGGACTTTAGTACATTACCACCCTGCCCATCAAAGCGGCTCATGTTTTGATCATTACATAATCAAATCAAATAAGCCAACTTTAGCATTAGTTACTAATTCTTCGCTTACCGATCATCAGGCAGTTTTACTTACATTACAA
The DNA here is from genome assembly GCA_036346155.1 of Sinelater perroti. Taxonomy (NCBI): domain Eukaryota; kingdom Metazoa; phylum Arthropoda; class Insecta; order Coleoptera; family Elateridae; genus Sinelater; species Sinelater perroti. The sequence goes on from JARFIY010000094.1 coordinate 36,012, forward strand.
TTGTCTGCACCCAAAAAAACTGCATGCGCAGCTACACTGAAATCCATATGACAAACCTTGAAATCGAAATACGCGGCATTAATTTTGACTTTGTTTATAGTTCTGATGATGCAAATACCTTTTTAAATTATATATAAATTTTGTACAATAATGCTATAATGAGAAATACATCCACAATAAAAATGCCGAGAAAGTATAATAGTATTAAACCTTGGATAACGCCCGGTCTCGTATGCTGCATAAGATATAGAGACCAACTCAATTTAAGATGTAAACTTGCTCCAGATAATGAAATACTTATTTTAACTTACAAAAGATACAGATATTTTTGCAATAATCTTTTTAAAAAAGTGAAAATACAATACGATAAAATGTTTTGCAAAATGCTGGTACAAACAGTAAACTTGTCTGGAAGTTCATTAAAACTAACATTTTTAGATCAAAAAAACCTCTGATCCCCAATTGATTTACTGTCGACAGATACGAACCCTTGCGATGCTATCAATAAAGTAAATAAATTTTTTGTTAATGTTAGCAAAAATTTAGCTGAAAAAAAATTTAAAATTAAGTAACAATTCAACCCTGAATCCGACTATCATACCCAATTCCTCTTCTACATTAAATTCTTTCGTACTGCTAGATACCGATACTGATGAGATACTAAGTATAATATCTGGGTTAAAAGACGATTGTGTAGTTGAATGGGACAATATACCTAATAGCATACTTAAAAGATTTAAATACATACTGACCGCCCCGATAGCACACATCTTTCAATTATGCCTATCTAATAGCATTTTTCCTAAATTGCTTAAGAAAGTCGTGGTCTCCCTATACTCAAAGCGGGAGATAAAAAATCTTTTAGTAACTATAGGCTTATCTCATTGTTATCAGGTTTATCAAAGATTTTAGGTAATATTATCAGATTAATCAAATAACTGGAAAGTAAAAAACTGCTTTCAGACAGACAATATGGTTTTAGGCCTAAAAGGTCATCTAGTCATGCCTTGCATCAACTGACAGACTACATAACCTCTAACCTTGACAGGCATGCACTCAATTGGGATATTTTTGGACCTTGCCAAAGCCTTCGACATTATCTCTTGCTCTATTCTACTGCACAAGCTTGGAACACTTGGTAAAAGGAGAACACAACTTCAACAATTTTCTGATTACCTCAGTGATCGTTCTCAATGTGTGAAAATCGGTCAATATACAAGTTTTGAACAAAAAACAGCCCTTACGGAATACCACAATTCAGTATTCTGGGGCCTACACTGTTCCTAATTTATATAAATGACTGTGCAGTCTTCAACTTCAAAATGGTGTCATAATGTCGTATGCGGATGACACAGCCTTATTGTTCACAGCTAAATCACGTGATGAGGTTTATGATCACGCTCAGCGTGATTTTAACATTGTATCTAATTGGCTTCTAAATAATCTTCTGACCTTAAACGCAGATAAAACAAAATACATGTTTTTTTCAATGCGAAATAATAACATACCGTTTACTAACCTAAGCATTTATGCTCACAACTGTAGTATGTATGATGGCACTGCATGCACATGTCGTACGTTAACTAAAAGAAACCGTATAAAATATCTAGTTGTCACGATTGACAAAAGCCTAAATTTTCGCAAGCAAATCGATTTACTATGTATTCGAGTACGTAAAGTAATATATATTTTTAAGTATCTTCGTAACATCGCAGACTACAAATGAATAAGACAGTTCTATTTAGCTTTGTGTCAATCTATTCTTACCTACGGCATTACATCCTGGGTGGTGCTGCTAAATCAATTCTACTTCTCCTAGAACGCACCCAAAGACCAGTGCTCAAGGTAGCCACTTTTCGTCCTTTTATTTTTCCAACACATCAGCTTTACTTGGCATGTAATTGACTAACAGTCCGTCAATTATTTATACTAAACATCATGTTAAAACAACACACTGAACTTCCCTTTAACCCTGGATCCACTGACAAGAGAAGGATGGATTTGTTAATAGATTTTACATATTTTTAGGACCTTTTCTGTATAACAAGCTTAATAAGTTACTACAGATACATAATGTAAGTTACAAGAAATGTAATATAAATCTAACGGAATATCTGAAAAAACTTAATTACAAAGACACAGATAAGTTGCTAGAAAGTTTAAAACGGCACGTTACATATTTATATTGAATGTATATTATATCTACTAGTACCTAACTCTTAATTTGGTCTATTTTTTCTTGCAGTTAATGAAAATAAATTATTATAATTAATTTCTTTTTCAATTATTGTCCTTAATTATATAAAATTCTGGCGTTAGTGATGCCCTAACGCACAGGTTCTCAACCTACTTCAGACAGGTAGCTATTATTGATAATCTTCGCGACTTTAAATTTTGTAGGTTTGAACCTTAATCATTTCAGCTCTACACTTAGTTTTAAAATAGTAGCATATTATTCTTTTTATGTAAGATCTATATTATTATTTAACTTTAATGTAACTACCTTTATTTAAAATTGTAATATTTCTGTATAAAACTACGTGTAAATGGAAAATTAAATAATAATAAAAAAACATAAACGAGTGAGGTTAATCGGCGATTGGGTTGTGGGATAGCTTTGCTCCTTTTTAGCCGTAACCAGTACTGATAATCTTGTTTATTATAGAGTACAGCCTTTAAGTTGTTCAGAGATAAACTATACGGAGATTGATATAATATTAAAAAAAGTTCGTGAATTTTTCAAAGACGAAGATGGATGATTTGTATAGTGGATACAGCCTGGGAATTATGAATACGTAGAAGATGTTACCACGACAATTAACAATCTCGAGTTATTAAAAGAGTTATTAAATTTCAAATATAAGAAAATAACTATACGAGTATCCCTAATGCTAAAGGAGACGGTAGGTGTTCTTGTTTTATCACGTTTGGCGCTTCAGCTGGGTTATAACCCAGAAAACAATCCAGCTTTTACCCAGGCTTCTTTACATATGGATAGGCTTGCCGTCTCAAATGTTTATTTACTGCTATATTGTTCAACCTCAATTTGTTGGAGATGTATCGTCATCCCTTGTCCCAATTGTGAATATTACATCAGATAATTATAATTTTAGGAGTCGCAAAAATGTAATTCTTTCGCCGACGCATTATATTCCTGTAATGAGAAAGGAGTTTGAAAATGGAGAGGTAGATATAAGAACTGAAACTGGTACACCTCTTCTATTCGAGTTTAAAACTTCATTTTAAGAAGATAAATTGAAGATGTGTTACCCTTATCAGCAGTACTATGGACAGCAAGCCAGGAGCGGTATAGGCGTTATTTATAGAGGAGCTCCGTATCAGCGTGGGCACGAGAACGGTTCTTACTTGGGCGGTGTATTTCGAAGTATTCTTCCATTATTTAAAGCAGGTGCAAGAGTTGTCGGTCAGGCATTAAAAACCGAAAGAAATTTATCAGGATATCTAGCTGAAAATCGTTCGCCAAAAGAGGCATTTCGAGATAGGTTATAAGATGCGAAAAAAAATTTAAAACGAGCAAATGAAAAGATCATTTCTTTAATGCATGATTCAGGACATAAAAGACAGCGTTCATTTCCTGTGAGTTAATAACAGTGGCTGAGGTGATTAAGCACAGCGGAAATATCGAGGACGCGCGCGGAATTAGATTAGCGGAATTATTTGAAAGATTCAATCTCGCGGTGATAAATGAGGATAGACTTTTATAGGTACATTGACGTAACTGTCTCGAGCGCTAGGGCATTCGGTTAAATTAGTGATTGCCGGGTGAAATCGGAGGAAACGCTCTCCGACCACAAATTAATAACGTGGCGGTTCGGGTATTCCGGCGACAGCAATAAACACGATCGCGATTCTGCATAAAAAATCCGACTGGGGTAAATTAGAGGAATCATTCGGGGCGTATAGCAAAATATACTCGGGGTCTGCGGCGATTTAGGACCCCGAGGAACTTGAAACTAGGGCGGCCGAACTTAATGAGGTAATTATAAAGGCATGCGAAGCGTCCATGCCACGGCGCAAACTCTTCCACCGGAGCGTCTCTTGGTGGACCAGGGAGGTTACCGAAAAGCGATCTGAGGTTAGGCGTAAGTGCAGGTTTTACCAACGCTGCAGGGGGCAGGATAGGGCGGAAAGGGAGCTAGCATATCGCGAAGCGTGCCGTGAGTATAAGCACCCACAGCGCGGAGAAAGATCCGTGGGCCATCGCGTATCGTGTTATATGCGGAAAGCGCCCCAACACTTGCGACTCTTGTGTACGAAAGGCGGACGGTGGGTACAGAAGGGGAGCTCGCGAAACGGCGGAATTCTTATTAGAAAACTTCTTCCCCTGAGACGATGCAAAGACGACGCGGATCAGGCGGAAATAAGACGGGAAACGGCTACGATTGTCGGTCGCCGGCGTGCCGACGTTCGTACAACCACGGGCAAAATTTATAGGTCAATAGCGCGAATGAACACCAAAAAAGCCCCGGGACACGACGGCGTTACCGCGGATGCAGTGTTGAAGGTTTTTGAGATTGCGCCGGCTCTTTTTAAAAGTATCTTCAATGCGAGTTTAGATTTCATCATCTTTCCGAGATGCTGAAAGATCCGAACGGTGCGATTTATACCGAAACCTAGAAAAGAATTACGACGCAAGTAGAATACGTGGTACGTAAAAACGGAGGTTTTTACGACAGACAATACGGTTTTCGTGCGGGTAAATCTACGACGGACGCGGTCTCCAAGGTCAGGGACGCGAGGGACGCAAGGAGTATTGTGCGTTGATAGCGCTAGATATCGCGAGAGCGTTCGACAACGTGTGGTAGCCTGGAATTATCCGGGAATTAGCTGGGAGAGAGTGTCCACGAAATCTCCTCTCGTTAGTAAAACACTACTTTAGCGAACGGGTAACGCAAGTAGAAACGGGAAACGAAACCGTAAGACGAGTAATAACGCGAGGGTGCCCCTAGGGTTCGTGCTCTGGACCAGCATACTGGAATCTGCTATACGAAAGTATATTTAGAGTTTAGTTGCCGCAAGGATGCCGGATCGTGGGATTCGCGGACGACACCCTATTAATATTCCGGGCGCAATCTAATGGCATTATAATATTGTAAGCAGTATGCCTCCAAATACTTGACCGGACTTAAAAAGGTCGCAACTGATCGCGTGTGGAATAAAAATATGGTGCAAATAGGTGCCGCGATGGCAATAAACAAGCCCATTTACATGTGTTGTCACCGGATGCATAATGTAAGCATTGTTCCATCACTAGAAACCATATGCAAAATACCTATATGCGTTTAATCGAAAACAAACCATTATAAGACAATAATACCACGAAAGGGGGCTACATGTACTGATCCATCTCTCAAACGACGTTTTAACCCCCATATATCTACCAACAATCGAATGGTGAAAGAAGTCCAAAACCTGCCCCGAGTAAAACCGAGGAACTCTCCTGTAGGATCTACCTGCACGAGGTGGGAGAGAGGTAACGTCATGCTGCCGGCTAAAGATCCTCTTTATAAATTGTAACAAAGATTATTTTATAAATTGTGTTTTTAAATAAATTATTTTTTTTATATTGTGTAACCGCAGAAAAGAATTATAAAAATAAAAATATAGCTACCGAATACTACCGCTTTTTTAGCACCCATCTAAAGCATTTACGATGCAAAAGAAGCGCTGTTACCTGTCCACCCTCTAAACGGGATTTAAAATTAAAAATTGAGAAAATTTTCGTTTCTTAGGCGAGAACAAGCTCTTACCAGAAATATCGCTATAAATTTTTTTTTAAAAAACATATGGTAGTGGTTTTTTATTAATTAGTATCCATTTCACTCAAACTTGTACCTTAAAACTAGAAACTGAGAGAAAATCTAGCGTGCATTAGAAGCATTTTAACTAAGTAAAAATAATTAGCTTGAGATCGAGTTTCTTTGGAAAAAAATATTTTAAAACTACACTAAATACGTCATCTTTTAAAGTCACTTGCCAAAATAGCGTTGTACATTTCTATTTTTAACACCAGAGTTATCCAAGCGGTTGAGACGGGGACTGCGATGCGGACGGACTCGGGTACACTGAGTAGATCGTACAAAAAAACTTTAATCGATATCGCTGATATCGCATCCGTGGTCTTCCCTTGTAATTTAAATTTCCATATTTGGCAACAGAAGAAAGTTACTCCAAACTAATATACATATGGAGAATAAGGGGATGAAGAATTAGTTCAATTCATTTAATGCTAGCATTACGACGATTAATTTGTGCAGTATTTTGTGTGGTATTTTTTTGTTAATATCCTATTAACCTCTGGCTCTAGTAGCACTGCAGTCACTGAGGGCTTCGGTTGATGTCGGCAATGTCGTCGCGCGCCCCGCTGGGTCCGGGCCGGTCTTGAAGCATGCGCTCGCTCGGGGTGAAGGTCTCCCTGGCGGCGCACAGTGGTCCCAAATCCCGAAAAGTTGGCCAAAAGTCGAAAACATGTTTCAATTTGTACAAAACTTGGTACCTAGGGGGTTTTGAGGTCGCTGATTACGAATCCGAAGTTAAAATTACAAAAAACAAAATGGCGGATCCAATATGACAGACGTATGTAGGAAAAATATTTGACTTAAGCTAAAACTTATATATTATTTTTAAATAATTGTTAATTACAAATTGGAAATAAAACTAAAGAAAATGAATATTGAAAATGCAATAACATAATATTTAAACAAATTTGTTTAAAAAATTTTAGTTTCTAGTTACTCATTGAACATGAAACATTTCGAAATTTATTCGAAGAACTAAAATAAAGAATAAAAACTAAGAAATAAATCTGCATTTAAATAAAATATATTTTCACAAATACAACGTAAAAAATCCAAAATGGTAAGTACAAATTAGACTAATCCGATGAGTCTTCTGTGTCGTAATCAGTTGATTCTGCTATAGAAATGTCGGAGTCATCAGTTTTTATTTCAATAGGCGGCGGAAATAATAACTGAACTGCCTCTGGTGACAAGGATTTTAATTTCTTTTGAGGTAATTTTCTTAAGCTTGTAATAAATGGATCTGATGTCACCAACAGCCGTAAAAAGACATCTTCCATGGTTTTCGTACGAGTACATTTTCGTGAGAAGTCTTCTCGAAACTTTTTATTATATTTATTACAAGACTCTTGGGCATTTTCAGACATTTGTCCGATCGGCAATAATTAGGAAGCTATCAATTTTATGACCACTCGAAATTGCTTGCAATATAACATAAAATCAGTTGATTAAATTTTCATCTACTCCTGTTAGAGGCGGAAACAGTCGAATTTTTGAAAAATCGCCGAGCAGTGTTTCCATCATTTGTGCTGCCAAATCCAGGCTTTGGTTTATCCACGATGAGTCCTGATTGTAAACGAAAACCTTTTTGTATATATTTTTTTGAGTTTCTGTTTTTTCTTTTCTTCAATGCTACGTGCTTGCCACTTTTTTAAGTCAAGTTTGTAAGATATATGTAAACAACACTCAAAACAACAAGAAAAAATATGTACATAATAATTTATATTTCAGTTGAATAATTATTATTATAAAAATTAATTTACGTTTACGAATTTTATTATTTACAACTTTAATATCAATGAAATGCACAATAATTTTATACAGAAATTATACTAATAGATTTTATAACAATTTGCATATTTACAAAAATGTTTTATATTGGACCACAGAGCAATTTGCCACGTATAAGTTGAAAATTATGTATCAGTGGAAACTTATGTACCATAGTCTTCGTATAAAAAAAATTCTATTATTATGCTTTAATATGTGTAAATTTTAATATATATTTACAAAATGTTTCACCAATAATTATTTATAAGACTGGCACATTAACGCATTTTTAAGCTTAATTATGATATATACACATTTCTTTTCACAAAAACATGCTAAAAATCCTTAGGCGCAGCTATGCGCAGGTAGATTTTGTTTATTCTATTAAACAATTTATATAAACTACAATATAATATAAGTTTCGTTGCGGAACACCGTGGAACAAATAACTTTTTCTCTACGTTTTTAAAACTTTTACATGTGATTTTACGTTCAATTTTATTACTGTCTTTTATAAAGTGTTATTGTCTTTACTGGTAATATAGCTTGTGTAATAAATGTTTATTATTCTACTTACTATTACCAGAAGGCTCCATTTTTCAGAATGAAAACTGGTTCACTGTAGAATGTTTGGCGTGCTTCTGAAATGAGCCTTGCTTTTCTTCTTTTGAGCGCGGCAGATGCTACTCGTGCAAAGGTCGACTTTAGCACTGAATTATAGACTCAGGTTTAACGGTCTATCTTTTTTGATAGCTGTTTGACAAACTTGAACTAGCAGTCTAGGTAACCCAAGACTTTAAATTCCCTAAATAGAAACTTTATTTTTCGACTTTTGGCCAGCTTTTCGGGATTTGGGACCACTGTGCGGCGTCCAGGGCACCGCCAGACGCGCCCGCGTTTCCTGATCGTACTATCGGGCAGTTTCTGTTGAAGTGACGGCCCGGACAGTAGTGGCAGGGAGGCGGATTGTTATGCCACGATGAAGGCGCTCTGCGGGGCGAAACTCTGCGGGGCGAGGCTCGGCAAGGATGCTGCGGGGCCCTCGACGCTAGTAGCTGCGCTTGCTGCACCTCGCGCCAGATCTTCTCGCACCTCGTCTACAAGGCTCATGAGCGACCTGCCTCGGAAGTTCTGTAGTTGCAGCTTCAGTCCAGGTCGCATTAGCCCGATCAGGACACCGAGCTGCTCCCCGATTTTCAGGCCTACCTTAGTAGCTAGCCTTTGCTTCGTGACCAGAACGGCCGGCACGCTTTCCAAGTCTTTCTGCTATTCCCCGTAAAAGCGTGCTGTCATCTCCGCTCGCAAGCTATCTCCCCCAAACTTCTGGAGAAGAAGGTGTTTTGCCTCTTCGTATTTTGTTTGCAGAGGCTCTATCTGGCTCCATAACTAGGCCGCAGGACCCAGGAGGTGTTTAGAAAAATCGTGGCAGCGGCGCGGTTCCTGGTAGCGTTTTTCGAATTCCACCGGGAATTCCTCAACGTTCTCAAGCGGCCCTCCTGAAAAGGTTAGAGGCGGCTCCGGTTCCTTGTTTATCAGGCTTATCGCTTCAGTCAGGACCTCGATCATTTTTAACTGGTTTGCATCAAGCTCGGGGCGGCTGGTCCTCCTAGTTGTCATTGTTTCTTGTTGATATTTGGGTGCCACTGGGTGTTTTATCAATCCCAGAACTGAGTGTGAGAAAAAAATTATCTACACACCCCTACCCCCTCGCCCAACAAACACGTAAATTTATTGAACATGACGTATAAACGTTCAACTATTTTTTGACATAATCACCAAGATTTTTGAAACACTGTTCACTTTATATGGTTAGGTCATTATTCACTCACGCCCTGTTGGCAATAATATTTATAATTGTCATTAATGTTAATTCGCTCTTCAAATAAGTAGCACCATTTCGCGATCATAGCGGATGACTACATTCTTATCACAGTTATTTGCCCATAAAAATCAGGTAATTGGGTGTGCTCCAATATAAAACAATATCTCTATACAACATGTCATACATGATGCTGAATCATGCCACTATGGTACCAACTGGTAACCGTAGAACTCTCGTCTTCCCTGCAACATTTCCTGAAGAGATTCAAAAACTAGCAGCCAAGTTCCTAGACAATTACATTTTTGTAACTGTTGGCATAGTTGGCGGGGCCTGTACCGATGTGGATCAAATCATTTATCAAGTGGACAGGATGCAAAAGCGCTCAAAGCTAGTGGAGATTTTGAAGAACGAAGGAACAGAGAGGACTTTTGTGTTTGTGGAAACAAAAAGGAACGCAGACTTCCTGGCCACGATTTCCAGTGCGCCAGCATTCATGGTGATCGCCTGCAACGCGAGCGAGAGGAAGCCCTGGGCGATTTTAAGTGTGAAATGCGTAACATTCAGGTGGCTGCAGCTGTTGCCTCCAGAGGCTTGGATATAAAGAATGTAAACATGTTATCAATTATGACTTACCTAAGGATATAGATGAATATGTGCATAAGATTGGCCGTACCGGACGTGTTGGAAACAGATGTAAAGCAACTAGCTTCTTTGATGAATCGAATGATGGCCCTATTGCTGCAAATTTGGTGAGAATATTGAAAGAGGCCGGGCAGGCTCTTCCTGACTGGCGGCTGGCACAATTCCGGTTGGCCAAGAAATGAGCAGAAACAAGACCCATCGGACCCGAACCCCACTGTGACATTTCAAATACCACCAAAAAAGTATCCAGTAATGAATGGATAATCAATAAAACTCAAGAAAGTTGAAAAAACTTGAAACAATCGAAAAAGTTCATATAGGGACCGTCACAAAAATTTACTGCAGACCTCCTACGACTAAACAGATCCGAACATAGGGTCATAGTTAACCTGCTGGCAGGAGACTATCGCTTCAGGAGGTATTTAAATGTGCTATGCAGATTTTGGCAGAAAGAGAAAAAAGCTATAGACCACATTTTGTACTACTACGAAGGCCTTACGAGGCTCAGATTTCTACAACTGGGCAAAAAATAAATCCCAAACCAGAGAGCTATACAAAAGAGCCTCTCTCTAGAAACAAAACAACCGATAAATTTCTCCGCATCGCATAGTGAAACGCCAATGGCCTGTTAAACCATCGTAACGAAGTAATTTTACCCTAAAATTTTTATCATTAACGGCATACTACCAAACTACACAAACATCTCTGCAAGCTATGACTTATCATCTGATCGTACCCCAATCATAGGAACTATCAGCGCAAGTGTCCTACTTAGAGACTCCCCCAAACGAATTCACAACGCCACATCAGACTGGGACTGTATGGCAACTAGTATTAAGTAGAAAACGCAACCGTAAAAAAACCTTGATAAGACACCGCACCATTTAACAAAAAATATAATTTACTGGTAAATTTCATCAATTGTAGAGGCCGTTACATTCCACCGGTACACATGAAGAGGTAAATTAAAATAAAAGCTCAGTAAATACGTATTCTAAAGCCCTGTCAAAACTTGTAGCAGGCCTGCCAGTCGCGTAGGCGACTCCCTAGTACGGTGGGTCCGCTTCTAACGGATAATGAAATGCAAACCGCGCCACCAATGTCTGCTCCCGCCCATAACAACTCACCTCCCCAGCCAGCCAATGGACATTGAGATGGGCAATTCATCAATGTTGCGAGACCCGCAGCACTGGAAAAAAGTTACGGCCGTCTTCAGAGAGAAAAGGTTAAATTTCTCCAAGGCAAAGAATCAGTATCAGTCAATTATTATTTACCCATGCATTGAGGACCACCATAGGAAGATGACCAAGATCATGAAGGCTAACCAGGTGAGTTATCACACCTACCAACTCACTACCGAAAAGCCTATGCAAGCGATTCTTTGCGAGGTTTCAGTCTATTCCTCTGAGGAACAAGTTAAGGAAAACCTCACTGCTCAGGGTATCTCTACAATAACGATGCGGTACTTGCGCAAGATAAGGGACAAATACCCAATGCCCCTTGTCTTTGACACATCGAAGGAGTGGTAGAGCAACCACCAAGAAGACCGTTAGGCAATGCCATCGCTGCCATTATGCGGCACAGGGACGGCTTCGCCGCACTGATAAAGCCACTTTAGGGATAGGCGCTTTATCCGACCTGTCCATACCCTACTTGTCTTCTAGAACAATTTCCGCACCTACCTCAAGCGGATTGGAAAGCTACAACCGGGCGAAGAAAGCTGCGAATGCGGTGAGGAAGACACCGCCCTGCACACTCTCCTAAGCTGCCCGAACGAGTGGAAAGCCCAAAGCAGAGCAGAAGCAGTGCTCATTGAAAGAGGACTACAATGACCACGAACGCCGGAAGAGATAACCAGACTGGCGAAGAAGATACCTGGTGGAAAGTGCTGCAAGAATTTTTATCCCGGGCTGCAAAATTGGGCGTGCGGGTTGGTCGAACCGCGGAAGTGGGGGAGGGGACAATGACGAACTCCTCACGTGCATAATATCCAGGACTCATAATTGCGGCCAACTAGCATAACAACCTAGACTCAAAATTGCGCTCTCTTGAGACCAGCATAAAAGGAAAGACTCAGACTTGCGGACTCGCGAGTGACAGCGTGCGGAAATTAAGCTTGCTTGAGACTGCGTAATAGGAAACAGACTCATAATCGCGTTCGCAAGCATTGTGCAACTTGTAGAAGCTGCATAAAAGCATAGACTTGCGAACAAGTGTGCACGCTAAAATTAAAGTAACGCAGAATTGATTAAGGGGTTATACTACCCAGCAATTTTTTTTTCATTGGCTTAAATGATGTATAAACTATCCAAGAATGATATGCAAATACTATTTTGAAGGGGAAAATTCAAAAAACTACTGTTATCATGATAAATCCGAGCGCACCTAAACGTTTAAAAACACCGCTCACGTGCGTGCTGCCTTATACATGTATTATAGCTTGTCGGTAACTTTTGTCGGTACAAATCGATTTAATTCAATCAAAATACATATAGATGGCGTTAATAAATCTCAGAGAAGCCATATTGGACGCTACAATAACCGTTAAACTGCGAAGAAACACGCTGTAAACAGTTCCACGTGTTATTCCGAGTTGCGCGCTTACTAACGTTACGGTAGTGTTTATATTGTTGTTTTTTTATAAAAATGAGTGAGAAAGTGTACAAAAAAGGGGCAAGAGGCTCATCTTCTCGTGCCAGTCGAAGCAAAATCTCCGCAAGGAAGCCGCCGAATCGTCACGGCTTCGAAGGCGACACTGAGGACGTATCAAGGCTAGCAAAAAAAATGAAATATTCGACATTCGAGACTGAAATCGAAGTGGATGCTGCATTCGGCTATCGAATCATTAATTTTCTTGCTGTTTTTAGCACACTGTCTCAAATTCTAGCATGCAAAAAATGTGGAGGTAGTGTGACATTTTTGGAGTCATGCAAACGTGGCCTTGGATTCAAACTTGTAATTGTGTGTGAAAAGTGCGGGAATACAAGTGTTGACAGTAGCCCTCTAATTAATGGCCGTGCTTACGATGTGAATAGGCGGTCCACTGTAGCTATGAGGCTTATTGGGATTGGAATTCAAGGAATAAGCAAGTTTTGCGCCTTTATGTGTCTCCCAAAACCGGTGTTTCAAAAGTCGTATGACGAAATCGTAAAAAGTATAGCTGTAGCAACGGACGCTGTAAAATCAAAAGTCTTACGGAAAGCTGCTGAGGACGAAAGGAAAATTTCTATTGAAGAAGGCCAACTTGAGGGACTCACAGTGTCAGGAGACGGATCATGGAGAAAGCGGGCTTCTCTCTCTCTATGGCTTCGCAAGTTTGATTGGTTGGTTTACAGGAAAAGTTATAGATATTTGTGTGAAATCAAAGTATTGCAAGGAGTGCAGTATTGGCAGAACAGGAAGGAAAGTGCTGAGTACGAAGTATGGCACGAATCGCACGAACCATACTGCAATGCCAATCATAGTGGAAGTGCAGGAAAATGGAGCCCGACGCAACGTAGAAATGTTTTCGCGTTCCGAGTCCACGTATAACGTTCGCTACGCTTATTACGTCGGTGATGGTGACAGCAAAACATTTAAAAGTATTCAAGATGCCAAACCATATGGTGATTTTTCTGTTACTAAGAAAGAGTGCATCGGACACGTACAAAAAAGGCTTGGAACGAGACTGCGTAATTTAAAAAAGGATGTAAAAAATCTTGGAGGTCGAGGCAAGTTGACTGGTAAATTAATAGATGAACTGAGTGTGTATTATGGTCTTGCTATACGTCGAAATACTGATTCAGTGGAAAACATGCGCAAGGAAATTTACGCTACATTGTATCATAAAATATCTACCGATGCAAAGCCTCAGCACGACAAGTGTCCAGTAGGAGAAGATTCTTGGTGTTCATGGCAAAGAGCAAAAGCCTCGAATACTCTTGATATTTATGCTCATAAACCGGCCATGACAAAGCAAGTTTTCGATGCTGTACAGAAAATCTATCAAGATTTGACAAGAGACGATCTTCTTTTCCGTTGTCTTGGAGGATTCACTCAAAACGCTAATGAAAGCCTAAATGCCGTCGTTTGGACTATTGCACCGAAAGCAGTTTCCAGTGGGAAAGCAGTGGTTGACATCGCCACTGACATCGCTGTCATAACCTACAACGATGGTTTTCGAGGACTTTTAGATGTCATGAGCACACTTCAGCTGAGGATCAGTTCAGAATTATACAATTTTATCATGGAAACCGATGAACATCGAGTAAAAGCCGCAAACCGCTCATCATCGAAACATCGAAAAAGCGTTCGAAAGGACCTTCTCTCAGAAAAGAAGCAGAAGAGCAAAATGAATGCTTGGAAGGGCAGTTATACGGTGCTGGGATAGCAGAGTAAAGGTAAAAAAATTGACAAGCCGATATTTAAAAAATTTCATGTAGTAAATACGTTTTGAAACTTTAAACGCGTTTTTGTCAAAACTACATTTTTCAAAACTGCGTACACCGTAACTCAGTCAATTTTCGTCGGATTCACTTAAAATTTTAACTGTAACTTCTTAGATAGATTATCTAGGGAAGTACACACGATTTTTAAGATTAATGAATAATTGGGATTGTTATAAACAATTTAAGGTCGATTTTTAGTGAAAAAACGAAAAAAAAAAAGTTCAAACTGCCGCCATTTTGCGAATTTTTGATAAAAATGAATAATCATGTGTACTTCCCTGGCAAAACTCATATAGATTAACGAAAAAAAATTTTATTTGCTCTAGGTGCTGTTTGGAGAACGTTCTGATGTACGCAGATTGGCTCCTCGTAAAAAATCCATGTTCGGTTTATCACTTGTCAAGACGCCATTTTGTATAAAAAGTTATATAAAAATTTTTTTTCAAATACCATAAAACATGTTTAATAAAGCCTCAAAATTTCATTTTGATCCATTTAATAGTTTCCGAGAAAAAAATTCCCAAAAAAAACGGTCATTTTTCGGTGCGCCTGGGTAGTATAACCCCTTAAGGTAGAATTGTAAACGTTAGGAGACCGAGAGCTGCTTGCTGTTTGGGGTCACCTGTTCTGACTCGGGTTTTTCTGTGGTTTTCCCCGAGTCCTGCACCAAGGCGAATGCCGGGACAGGTTTTGCACGGACCACGGCAGAAAGAATAAGTAACGGATATTATTAACGGAAAGAAAATTGTTGAGCGGCAAATGTCGATGTAGCGCCGAAAGTCGGAGCATCGGCAGATGTACATTCACAATCAAATAATACTGTCTTCTAGAACGCAGACATTATAAAGGACAAGAAGAACCAGCTTCTGGAGTTTGCCTGCAAGTATGATTTGGAAGTCAGTCTGGTCCAGAAAACCCATCTCAATGGTGGAGATGTAGTTAGACTTTCGAATTATACCTACTGCCGTACGGACCGTCTGCTAACCCGGAAATGAGGAACTGCAGTGTTCGCCAAGTCCTATCTGAAGCATTACTAAGTCCTGCTCCCGGTCACCGAGCACCTGAGGGCTACCACCATCTGCCTATACATGAAGAATCATAGGGTTATACGCTTTTCTCTGCGTATAACTCACCCGAGGACCTGAAGATTGTCTTTGAGGAGGACATTGGAGGACAGGCTTGGCAAGAGACTTAAATTCCAAGCATCTCTTGTGGAACATCCGCGTGGCGAACATCAACTTAAGGACGCTGCATGGATTCATCCAGCCCTGCGACCTATGGTGGTGGGACCTCCTGCACCTACACACTGTGGTATCACCGGTCGCCCAAATGATTTTGCCCTTGCCATCTTCAAGGACATCCTCATGCAGCAGACAATGGACTGCGTCAATGAGCTGGACAGCGGTCATAACCCGGTGCTACATATCCTGTGACTTCCCGATGGGGTAGACGACTCCATCCAGGAATCCATCCCCTTTGCCACCAACCCCGTCGTGCCGAAGATGGCCGAGATCTTCGGTCTCCGAAGTTGGAAGAATGGATTTGAGAGAAGCACCGAGCGCGACAACGCGCGCAGCGATCCCATGGATCCTGCGGATATGAAAGTACACCGCAGAAACGCTGCAGAAGTCAAGACTGGAAAATGGTCATGGTCCTGCGAAATTCCGAGAAGTTCCGTTTCGGCGGTGACCAGGAGCGGTATGGAAGAGTCAACGTCATCCTGGAGGTGACCCCGAGAGTGCACGAGATCCTTAGGAGCCGGAAGGTCAGCCTGGAGTGGGAGACGACCAGGGCCAAGGATCACGTGAGGCTGCTGCGCTGCTACCAGTGTTACGGTTTTGGACACCGAGCACGAGAATGCCTGTTTAGTCACAGGAGACGTGCTGTAAATTTTATGACGCTCCCTATACGAAAGTCTTCGTTTATCGCAAGTGGCTGGTATTGTTCTACCTTTCTTAACTTGTATTATTCTTTTGAAGCTATTTCAAATGTCGCAGTGGGTTTCCGGTTTGATGGGTCTTGTCTCTGATTCTTCATAGTAAAACCTTTGCATATGAACAATGCAACCGCCTTTTTGTTTGATTTTTGTTTGTTTTTTTTGCATATGCAACCTAACAGAGGAGAAAAATAGCTGGTTCACTATAATTGTCAAACATTCAGCATTATTACAAAAAGATACACAACTAGAGTTATCGCTAACAATTGTGCAGTTGATGCGTGGGTTACGAGTTCCGAGCCTCACAATTCATAAGGACTACCCACAACAGTGGGGAGGGAACTCCTTCTTAGGGGCAACCTCACTTTGATAGTTGCTTCGCTTAGGATAAGATCTGATAATCTTTTTCCTGTGGCTTTCTGCAATTCACTGGCATAAGGAGTTGGATGACCTCTTCGCCTTAACTGATTTGATTAGGGAGCCAATGGAGGCATTCTTGAACGCTCCCTCGATGTCTATGAACAAGGCTAAGACAATTTCCTTGTCTTACGTGGCTTTCGACAAAAGTCTGTTGATTTCCCATTTTGGAGACCTTCTCAGCTTTGTGCCTGTAACGTAGTTATCTACCAGTTTCTCAAGAGTCTTTTGCATAAAAGACGTGAGGCTGGTATGTCTGTAAGAGCTTGGTGAGAGATCCATACTTCTGCCTACCTTGCATCTATATACAAATCTCACCCTACGCCATGCTTCGAGGATGAACCTCCAGGTAATTTAAATGTTAAAGATTCTCAGTAAGAATGTTACTAAAAATGCCTGATCCTTCTGCAACAGAACAGGGAAGTGTTTTTCCAATAGTATGACTAGAATTTCTTCTGCTGTTTCCGGGTAGGCACCACTCGTCTTCTTGATGGGCCCTACTTGGCTACGAGTACCGTCTTTGGCTAAAACTATGGATTCTTGCACGTGCAGAGGTCTCTGCCGCCTACTCATAGAATTTTTTTAACCTTTGATTTATTTATTGCACTGCGAGTGTTTTTCTATAAATACCCCAGTTCTTTTGGCTTTATTAAACAACCTTCTCACCTAAGCTCTGTGTCTCTAGATGCTTATTCCACCAGACTGTTTTTGTATCGCTTTGTCTTGTAGTTTCCGGGAAATTATCCTTGTACATTTTGTTCCGCAGTACGCCAGCAAGACTCATTTATTGTATGACCTACTCCCCTGAGAGTATTTCTGAGAGATTTTTATATCCTTTCCAGTTTGTTCTCTTGGGGGTGTGGTATGTTGCAGTTAAAAGGGGGATCAGGAGAATTATGATAACAAATATTGTGCCCGTGGTCGGAGCACAAGAATCTTCATATACATGCCAATTCTAAATTGTACCACTTGTCGTACGGTTGATTAATGTGAGATCTAACCCCTTCCTTATAGAGCAAGTGACAAAAGTGTGTTCTGAACATATATTAAATGTCTAAATTTTCACCATTGGGAAATTACAAAGTGGTTCACCTCTGTTGATGATGTTTGTACTTATCCTAAACGGGGGTTCGATCTGATGAATATGCTGGGTGGTCAATCAATTCAAAATGCAATTTGAATAAATGTTTAATTCAAAGTGAGCAAGCGCGGACAGCATACATGATAAACGCGTTTCTTGATATGTCCACAGCTTCTGCTATCTTTAACCTACGATTTGGTAAACTTTTGCGATGTTATCGGTAGAAATCGCAGTTGTCATAATCAACCCAGCTGGTACGACCACATTTATATTCAGCTGCCTATCTTTTCACGGTGGCAAATGATGGGACAAAGTCCCTGTAAACGGCATCTAACTCAACTCTTATGTGCGTAGGCGTATTGCCTTTTAAATGCAAGTACTTAACTACGGCACGGTATTCGAATTTTACCATTAAAAAAAAAACACTGGCATCGACTAATACAAAGTACTGTCAAACAACTAAGCGTCGAATATGACTGAAAGGCATCTTTCAAAGCATGTATAATTGTAGTAGCAGAATGGTTTTGACGAGGAGTATCTTTATATTGATGCTCAAAACATTTCAGACTGCCCACATACATTTGTACTATTGACTGCAAACAATCCCGAAATACTCAAAACAAGGAGAGAGTTTCTGCGTATTTTAACAAAGAACATAATTGACCCACATTAACCAGTAAAGGATTTTGATTCGAAGCTCTCTTTTCTAATAATGTGTTTCTTTCAGTTGAGCTTGCTGTCGAGGTGAAGACCCAAGTATTTCATTGTTGAAGATTGTGGTATCTCAATGTTGTTCAAGCGAAGTGCAGGGCATAGCCCTTTGCGTAAAGTGAAAGTCACTTGGATAATTTAGACTCCTTAACCTTTATTTTTTAGTTCTTGAGCCATTCTTCAAGTTGGTTACGGTGGTTTTCGACGTGTTCGAATGCGATGTTTGTCTGTATGCCTCAGCGTATGCGCCTATAGTTGTGATTGGGGTGGTTGGGAGGTCGGAGGTGAATAACGTATAGAGGAAAGGTCCCCGGACGCTTCCCTGTAGAACCTCATGTTGAATTGGATACGCTGCCATGACTTATCGTTAACTCGTGTTCGAAATTGTCTGCTTGTTAGGTAGGATTCCAGGAGCTTGTAAAATTGAGGAGGTAAAATTTGTTGTATTTGATGTTTAATTTCTTTGAGCTAAACTTTGTCGAATGCCTGACGAATATCCAGAAGGACGGCTATACAGTAGGCTGATTGCTGGACCACATTAATCTCATGTGTGCTGCGGTGGAACTGTTGTCTAGTTGAGTAAAATCGACGGAAGCCAAATAGGTAATCCGGGATCCAGTTAGTTGCCGTGAATTCAGGGTCAATGGTTCGTAGCACAAGTTTGTAGGATGTCGCATAGCTAGGATCTTTGCCGGGCTTAGGGATGAGTATTATCTCCGCTATCTTAAATTCCTTTGACCAATACTGGAGTCGGAGTATAGCGTTAAATATGTATGTTAGAAGCACTATTCCTTTTCTTGGGAGTTTGCGGAACAGTGTAGGTATAATTTGGCCCTACTCTGGTGCTTTCTTGAGACTTAATCGTTTGATTTCAGATTTAATTGTCTTCGGTGTGAGTGGTGGTATGGGAGGAGAGGGTATTTCCGGTAGTGGTTGAAGGTCAGGGAGTTCAACATCGGGTAAATCATCGTGTGGTTGAAATACTCCGAATAAGTGGAGTACGAACAGTTTTGCTTTTTCTTTATCGCTCTTGGCCCACCCAAGGAAGATTTAATAGGTCTCCATATTGAATTATCGTATCTGTTTAGGGTTGAAATGTAGCTATTAATAGAGTCATCTTTCAGAGTTTTGAGTTTTGCTTTTAGCTGGTTACCGAGGCTGTTGAGTTTCGTTTTATCCGATGGATGATGGCTCTTTTCCCATTGAGCTCTGGCTTTCCTCTTTTAAGCAACTAGGAGTTTAACTTCTAGGAAATTATTGGTAGATGTTTCGAGTTTTTTTTATACCTTGGAGGGGGTAGCTAACTGTGCTGCTAATGTTAGCAGAATATTAAAGTTGTTTACGGCAGCTTCTACATCGAGTAAATATTTTAGCTTAACTTTCATGTCGATCCTTTTATGGAGAATTCGGCGATATTTGTCCCAGTCTGTTGTGGCGTTGTGAATTCATTTGGGGGTCTCTAAATAGGACACTTGCGCTGATAGTTCCTATGATTGGGGTGCAATCAGATGATAAGTCATAGCTTGCAGAGATGTTTGTATAGTTTGGTGATATGCCGTTAATGATAAAAAGGTTTAGGGGGTTTTGTTGGGGTCCGAAAGTCAGTATGTCGGAGTCTCTCTGCCTTTTGTGGCGATTAAGCAGGGGTTCCATGTGGTGTGCTTGCTGTTGTAGTAGCCGCCTGATATGATGAGACCCAGCGTGCGAAGGAATTGTTCAAAGTCTTCCTTTCTGATATTATACTTTGGGGGGCATTAGACAGCCGCGAATCTTAGTTTATAAGGAAGGGTGAGCACCTTTATGGAGGTGGTCTGAATTGATACCTTCTCATATTTAGGGAGAGCGTAGTATTTTATGCTTTGTTTTATTACTATAGCGGTCCAGTTTTATCTGGATGGTTAGTGTTGTATGGTTAGCAGTTTGGATACGATTTTCCCATGAAGTGTGTTTCGCTAATTAGCAGTATGTCGATAAAGTTGTGTTTTAGGAGTAGAATTACTTCGTTACGATGGTTTAACAGGCCATTGGCGTTTCACTATGCGATGCGGAGAAATTTATCGGTTGTTTTGTTTCTAGAGAGAGGCTCTTTTGTATAGCTCTCTGGTTTGGGATTTATTTTTTGCCCAGTTGTAGAAATCTGAGCCTCGTAAGGCCTTCGTAGTAGTACAAAATGTGGTCTATAGTTTTTTTCTCTTTCTGCCAAAATCTGCATAGCACATTTAAATACCTCCTGAAGCGATAGTCTCCTGCCAGCAGGTTAACTATGACCCTATGTTCGGATCTGTTTAGTCGTAGGAGGTCTGCAGTAAATTTTTGTGACTGTCCCTATATGAACTTTTTCGATTGTTTCAAGTTTTTTCAACTTTCTTGAGTTTTATTGATTATCCATTCATTACTGGATACTTTTTTGGTGGTATTTGAAATGTCACAGTGGGGTTCGGTCCGATGGGTCTTGTTTCTGCTCATTTCTTGGCCAACCGGAATTGTGCCAGCCGTCAGTCAGGAACAGCCTGCCCACCTTCTTTCAATATTCTCACCAAATTTGCAGCAATAGGGCCATCATTCGATTCATCAAAGAAGCTGGTTGCTTTGCATCTGTTTCCAACACGTCCGGTACGGCCAATCTTATGCACATATTCATCTATATCCTTAGGTAAGTCATAATTAATAACATGTTTTACATTCTTTATATCCAAGCCTCTGGAGGCAACAGCTGCAGCCACTTGAATGTTGCGCATTTCACACTTATAATCGCTCAAGGCTTCCTCTCGCTCGCGTTGCAGGCGATCACCATGAATGCTGGCGCACTGGAAATCATTCTCGCTGAGGTAGGTGGCCAGGAAGTCTGCGTTCCTTTATGTTTCCACAAACACGAAAGTCCTCTCTGTTCCTTCGTTCTTCAAAATCTCCACTAGCTTTGAGCGCTTTTGCATCCTGTCCACTTGATAAATGATTTGATCCACATCGGTACAGGCCCCGCCAACTATGGCAACAGTTACAAAAATGTAATTGTCTAGGAACTTGGCTGCTAGTTTTTGAATCTCTTCAGGAAATGTTGCAGGGAAGACGAGAGTTCTACGGTTACCAGTTGGTACCATAGTGGCATGATTCAGCATCATGTATGACATGTTGTATAGAGATATTGTTTTATATTGGAGCACACCCAATTACCTGATTTTTATGGGCAAATAACTGTGATAAGAATGTAGTCATCCGCTATGATCGCGAAATGGTGCTACTTATTTGAAGAGCGAATTAACATTAATGACAATTATAAATATTATTGCCAACAGGGCGTGAGTGAATAATGACCTAACCATATAAAGTGAACAGTGTTTCAAAAATCTTGGTGATTATGTCAAAAAATAGTTAAACGTTTATACTTCTTGTTCAATAAATTTGCGTGATTGTTGGGCGTGGGGGTAGGGGTGTGTAGATAATTTTTTTCTCACACTCAGTTCTGGGATTGATAAAACACCCAGTGGCACCCAAATATCAACAAGAAACAATGACAATTAGGAGGACCAGCCGCCCCGAGCTTGATGCAAACCAGTTAAAAATGATCGAGGTCCTGACTGAAGCGATAAGCCTGATAAACAAGGAACCGGAGCCGCCTCTAACCTTTTCAGGAGGGCCCCTTGAGAACGTTGAGGAATTCCCGGTGGAATTCGAAAAACGCTACCAGGAACCGCGCCGCTGCCACGATTTTTCTAAACACCTCCTGGTTCCTGCGGCCTAGTTATGGAGCCAGATAGAGCCTCTGCAAACAAAATACGAAGAGGCAAAACACCTTCTTCTCCAGAAGTTTGGGGGAGATAGCTTGCGAGCGGAGATGACAGCACGCTTTACGAATAGCAGAAAGACTTGGAAAGCGTGCCGGCCGTTCTGGTCACGAAGCAAAGGCTAGCTACTAAAGTAGGCCTGAAAATCGGGCGAGCAGCTCGGTGTCCTGATCGGGCTAATGCGACCTGGACTGAAGCTGCAACTACAGAACTTCCGAGGCAGGTCGCTCATGAGCCTTGTAGACGAGGTGCGAGAAGATCTGGCGCGAGGTGCAGCAAGCGCAGCTACTAGCGTCGAGGGCCCCGCAGCATCCTTGCCGAGCCTCGCCCCGCAGAGTTTCGCCCCGCAGAGCGCCTTCATCGTGGCATAACAATCCGCCTCCCTGCCACTACTGTCCGGGCCGTCACTTCAACAGAAACTGCCCGATAGTACGATCAGGAAACGCGGGCGCGTCTGGCGGTGCCCTGGACGCCGCACAGTGGTCCCAAATCCCGAAAAGCTGGCCAAAAGTCGACAAATAAAGTTTCTATTTAGGGAATTTAAAGTCCTGGGTTACCTAGACTGCTAGTTCAAGTTTGTCAAACAGCTATCAAAAAAGATACACCGTTAAACCTGAGTCTATAATTCAGTGCTAAAGTCGACCTTTGCACGAGTAGCATCTGCCGCGCTCAAAAGAAGAAAAGCAAGGCTCATTTCAGAAGCACGCCAAACATTCTACAGTGAACCAATTGATTGATGAGATGACAGCACGCTTTTACGGGGAATAGCAGAAAGACTTGGAAAGCGTGCCGGCCGTTCTGATCACGAAGCAAAGGCTAGCTACTAAGGTAGGCCTGAAAATCGAAGAGCAGCTCGGTGTCCTGATCGGGCTAATGCGACCCGGACTGAAGCTGCAACTACAGAACTTCCGAGGCAGGTCGCTCTTAAGCCTTGTAGACGAGGTGCGAGAAGATCTGGCGCGAGGTGCAGCAAGCGCAGCTACTAGCGTCGAGGGCCCCGCAGCAGCATCGTAGAGCTTCGCCCCGCAGAGCTTCGCCTCGCCGAGCTTCGCCTTGCCGAGCTTCGGCTCGCCGAGCCCCGCAGAGCGGCTTCATTGAGGCATAACAATCCGCCTCCCTGCCACTACTGTCTGGGCCGTCACTTCAACAGAAACTGCCCGATAGTACGATCAGGAAACGCGGGCGCGTCTGGCGGTGCCTTGGACGCCGCCAGGGAGACCTTCACCCCGAGCGAACGCATGCTTCAAGACCGGCCCGGACCCAGCGGGGCGCGCGACGACATTGCCGACAACAACATCAACCGAAGCCCGCAGTGAACACGCTAAAAGCCCCACAGTCCGGCAACCAGTCCCGTCTCAGGCTACTTATCGACGGGATCGAGGTCGCCGCCTTGTTGGACACCGGGAGCACCCACAACCTAGTCCATCCAAGCTACACACGTCGGATTTTACCCACGGGGAAAGCCAGGCTCCTCGGGGCCATCAGTCAACAACAGGCCCAGGTCCAAAGCGAATTGTTCTATAACTGTATCTATTGCTGAGCAGACGAAAGCAAAAATACCATTTTATTTTGATTGTTAATCAGATAATGCAACATGCTACTTTAATAGTTGTCCAAAACTATAAGGTAATTTGTGTTAGGCATCTTGTAAAATGAATGATTAATGTTTTAATTAATAACCAAGTCATAGGCCTTATTTATCCCACGCAGTTGAATTGTTGAATCTAGGAGAAATAAATACTGAACTTTGTTTGTGTTTCTTTGTAACCTTACAAAAATGTAATATTTATGAGGAATAAAGTCCATCCAAGAATTTCACGACACAAAATTTTTTACTTACAACTAAATTTGTATTCGCGAATAACAATTATGCAGTCGTTAACACCTCAGCTGTCGTGTCTATGAATTCCACAGCTAAGGCTCCGCCACTCCTGCTCTCATGCCTCTACCCCCAAATTTAAATAGATGAATCAATAACTACCGGATTCAACAAATGCTGGCAGCTCAGCTGTCGTGTCTGTGGACTCCACAGCTAAGATTCCGGCATTTCTGCTCTTATTCCTCCACCCCCCAAATTCAAATAGATGAATCAACTACCGGATTCAACAAACGCCGACAGCTCATCTGTCATGTCTATGGACAATACATTTGAAGCGCCTACATTTCTGCCCTCATTCCCACATCTACAAATTCAAATGGATAAATCAATTTCTAATCGATTCAACAAACGAAGCCAGCTCAGCTGTTGTATCTGTTCCCTGGGGTAGCGCATACAGAGTTATACGAGGAAAACGATCTAAAAGAGTAACTTCGTGCGCCAGAAAAGGTGATGGCATCTACACGCGAGGAGCACGGGATACCTCGGAGCACCTACTCACTGTGTTTTTCTCGGTCGATCGAGCGGAAGAGGACAACGCGGATCAGGCACAGACGCGCCGCGCGATCATATGATATAGGAAGCGGAAAACCAAGGACAGACCGATACATGAAGCGGAGATTTTTCGCGCACTTAAACGTATGAACGCGAATAAGGCACCGGGCCACCAATAAGGCACCGGGCCACCACGGCATCACAGCGGACGCGGCACTTACGGCCTTCGAGCTGGCACCCGAATTTTTTACAATAATATTTAATGCGGAACTGAGACTGGGCGTATTTCCGCGTTGTTGGTAAGTTCAGACGGTTAGGTTCATCTCCAAACCGAGGAAAAGCGATCCATCCGACCCGAGTAGCTTTCAGCCCATCAGCCTCTTGTCCATAATTGGCAAGGCGCTTGATAGGGTCGTGGCGATAATGGTCAAGTTCGAAACGAAACAAAGCGTCGAGTTTCACGACAGGCAATTCGAATTTCGCGCGGAAAAATTCACCCGGGGGTCGAATTGGATGACAAACTGTCATGACAGAAGCTCATAAAAGCGACCAGCGATAAGGGAAAGCAGTTATGATAGCTATAGCAGCGCGTAAGTTCTCGCTCTTTCCCTGTCGTGCGGTCTGCGCATATGCAAGCAGCTCTTGGTTCTCCCGTCTCGATCAGACTCACTGATCTGATTCACTCTCGAAACTTGATCTCGACTTGTTTCTGATTCCGATAACTCCTCAGTTTTTTGAGACTTTGCTTATTCTCTCTATCAGGCTTCGCCTTTATACAGCTTGGTATGTAATATTTATCTATGACATATATAATATAATATTTAAACGATATACGTTATTTATAATATTTTGTTGTTATTTTAGAACGAAATATCAGTGAGAGCTAGTAGGTTATCGAGTGATATTTGGTACCATTTTACCAAAGAAGGAAAAGGAAAATGCCGCTATTGATAAAGAAAAATAAAATTCAAATAAAACGTTATTGAATTAAACAGTTCATTACAATTGATTTTATAATGGTAGCAGTAATAGCCTAACTGATATAGCCAGTAGGCATGAATGTAGCAGAAAATGAGTTATGAGTTGTAAAAGAGAGCTAGCTCTTTTTGGTGAGTGAGCGATCTGGATCTGATCCCAAAGATGAGTCACTTTGCCCATCTCTAGTCAAAAGTGTGGCATCGGTGCCAGGAAACCGGTAGCTACGTCTGCAAGCAAGGAGGTGGGCGTAAGCGCGTGACAACAGAGAGAGAGAGAGAGACGATCGATTTCTCGTCTCAATATCCCTCAGAAATCAACATATGACTGGTGTTGGCCTCATTCAAAAGCTGAGTGCGGTTAGAGGTGTGGTCGTTAGCTTTTGGACAGTGAGAAGACTGAAGACAGCCAACCTATCCCCAAAAAGGGCAGCTACAGGTTTCAAGCTGACTGCAGTCCAAAAGCAAAGGCGACTGGAATTTGCTTACAAACATCTCGATTGGGACATCTACGTCCCATATTATTCATCGACGAGTCCAGAATGTGCTTACATGGCAACGATAGAAGACGTCGGGTCTATAGAAGGCCAGGTAAGCGATTTGCTCATTGCTGTATTCAAGAAACTGTCGCATATGGAGGTGACTTTTGTATGTTCTGAGCGGACATATCCAAGCAAAGAAAAACTGATTTGTTTCTATTGCCTAGTGGAGGACGCAGAGAAGATTTAAAAGCGGACCGGTACATCAGGGACATGTTAGAGAAACATGTTGATTCGTTTTTCTTGATTTGGTGGTACTAATGCATGACAGTGCACGATGCCACACCACACGAGTGACCACTACCTATTTGAATGACGTCAGTATACTGAAAATAAACTGTCCTCCGTGTAGCCCAGACTTAAATCCAATTGAGCATGTTTAGGATGAGCTTAAGAGAAGAGTCCGAGACAGAAATCTTGTACCAAGGAGCGTAATAAAACAGAGAGCGGCGCTGATTGAAGAGTGAGAATGCAATCCTCCTAAACAGCATAGAAAAAGTCAGCCGATCCATGCGTAATCGTTTGGAAAGGGCAATTAGGAGTAGATGTGGCAACATCATGTATTGAAAAACTCATTAAATTCATTTTAATTAAGGATTTCATTTTTTCCTTTCATAATCGCCTTTTCTTTTTCAACTCTTTTGTGTTAACCATATTCTTAGGTCCACAACTTTGTCAGAACAGATCCGATTCCAATCCGCGAGCGGCTAGACGGGCCTCCACCACAATGTGAAAAACATCATATCCGACGTAAAAAAACCTCATCTTTCGATTGGGACTATTAAAAAAAATATTAAAAATACCCTTTTCGAGATATAAAACGTTTTGTATTTTTTTAGGTTAAATAGCCATATTTTCGAAAAACCAATTACTTTATCGAAAATCTGATGAAAAAACACGTCGATTATGTATTTTCATTATTTTTTTTTACAATGCATTATGAGGTCGCAATCATAGGCTGATAAGCGAGTGTTTTGGCGCTCGCGCGCGGCGTTGGGACATCTATCGTGAAATGCCCCATATTAAGAGCCCTCGTTAATATGCAGGATGAGTGAAAAGTAACTAGGCTTTAAAAATTTATTATAGAACTTGTATCAGAGCAGGCATTATGAAAACAATCTCTAAATAAACAATAGTAAATAGAATTTCAAAGTTTATACGTAGCCCGCAAAAAATCAACATGACAAGCGGCTTGTGAAAGTTGGCTAACAAGTCCTGTGATACATACAGCGTTGAATAAAGAATTGAATTTTCGCCAGCGGAAACCCCATTACGTGCAGTAACTAAAACGTAAAGACTATGATCGCAAAAAAAATATGAGGAGTTGTCACGAAATTTAAAAATATCCACTGGAATCACCAGACCATATTTCATTATCATTATTGGGTGTCATGTGATAATTAGCAATCTCAAAATGACGGTCGAAACGAAATGACGGTGCAAACTCCACCAAAAATAAACATGTAGTGTGAAATGACGACCAGAGCCATCGGTCCACATCTTGTGCGTGACATCATGGATGCAAATCGATACATTCAGATACTTGCAGATTACATGTAGTCCACAATATCTGGCTAGAATAACATTGAAAACCTTCCTTTTATAATGGATGGTGCACCAGCCCATATCTACATTATTTTGGCCCAACAACATTTGCAAATAAAGAGAGAGTATTGCTATAACAGAATGATGCTTCTCTTCATGTGGTCCAAAGAATAAAGGCTAAAATCAGAAAAATTTATATAATTGAAGTTTTGACTGTAGTTCTGATTTTCCTTATTCTCTTCGCTTTAGGCAATTTGAAACATCGAGATAGTGAACATTGGAATACGAGAAGTACTTGCTTCTAAGGACTAAACGTAGAACAAGCATGAACCACATTGAAAATTTTGTTGTTACATTTTATTTTCGTTTTACTTTATGCGGTTATAACCCAACTCAAAAAAAGCTGAAAAACCCATTAAATTCTACTACGTCACATCCCAAAAAATACCCCCTGATTTATAGTTTCCTAACTTTACCTCAGGCAATTGTGATTACAAGTCGCCTATCCAAGATGAAAATAGTTTTAAAAAATAATAATTTAATTAAATCAGAAACAATTAAAATATTTACAATATAACACTCAAGAACAACCTTTTTTCAAAACATTTTTGAATAAAGATGCTCGGATAGCCATGCTCTCATCTAAAATTAAAAATCAATCATCGACGAGGATTAAAAATATTACATCAAATTTTCAGTTTTGCTCGGCAAAAATGCCGCGGATATCAAGAGAGATCTTAAGACAGCGTTGGCCGGTACGGCTTACAAATATAGGACTTTAGCTGATCGAGTCAAAAAGTTCAGAGAAGGAAAAACTGACACAAGTTAGTCAAGAGGTAGTCACCAGACTTTTTATGAAGATTTTGAACAAAGTATTGAAATGATTAAAAATAAATTAAATGAAAATAAAGGCTACAGTGTGCGCCAACATGCTCTAGAAAATGGCATTCCTCGCAACATTGTACACTGGATTTTAACTAAGAAACTTCAATTGAAAAAATTTCTGGCAAAATGGGTTATCTTTGCTCACTGAAGACCAGAAGGAATTCCGAATAATGGTATTCAGGAACAATTTGCTTCGGTATAGACGTGATCCAAGACTATTACAGAGAACCCTAGACACTGATTAAATTTAGGTGCGCCTGTACACTGAACCCAAAGGACGCAAAAAGACAATATATTAAGTTGTTCATTAAAAAGATTATTGAAATTTTTATCACAATTTTGCGTCATTTCATAACTAATACCTTAAAACTGATGCTATTAACTGCCTCTAGAAGATGATGTAATATTTTATTGATACTACTAGTGAGTTACACTTCCTGAATTCTTGTCTAAGTGATGAAAAAACTTCCCAATATCCCAAACAGTATAATTATATATGTTAGCGGGCACATTAAAGTCAGTAGCATAACATGCAAACCTAAAAACAATGGCCGCCACCAAAAATAAAAGAGCACTCACCATTTTCTGGACCTGCTGCAGCCTCGTGGGACCTACCTTTTGTCGAATCTCTTCTCCTCGCCAACACCAAGCACCCCATCGTTCGCCTTCCACATTGCACTGTAAACTCCACTTACGCGATCACATCACAATTGATGAAAACAAAAAAGCTATCACTTCACAAGTTTGTCAATACTCGTTCTACCACGCGGCATTTAGATGAGCCGAGCCGTCTGTCAAATGACTGCGTTACATTACATCATTTACAGATAATATTGGACAAATCTGAAAAAAATAAAAAGCGATAAATACAATAAATTTTAAGTTAACAAATTAAGGGTGAATAACAGTTTAAATAAATTCGTATTGAGGAGTTACATGACATTTTATGCGCTATAAACCATGCACGGCCAATATTTTTACTTTCATTTAATAAAGCTGTAAAACAATATGAGATTTTTTTCATTAGGAAGCATCAGTCACGAAATACGAGATGGCGCTATTTTAACAAATATAAAATTCAAAAACCCGATGGGTGAAACCGACAGCTCTCGGTCTACCAAACACTGATATATACGTTTTGGTTTTTTTAATGGGATCCCTAAAAGCAACTTTTATCGTGTGCATTATTAGGAGGCTCTAATTTGATGCTGCACGGGAGCAAGTAATCGCAACCGCCAACTCGGAGGCCGCCATTACACCTTGTTTGCTCACTCGATGCCGCGATTTCAACCTTTTCATATGCGCCCCTAGTAACAACTAGTGTATTAAGCTGACCAAGAGCACTTCTCAAACGATACACTCCGATTTACATGAAATTTTTATCATTGATCAGTGGTCAATAGCTTTTAAAATAATGAAAAATGATACTAGTTTTGTGGGCCATTATTAAGGTTAAGTAAGTCAAAATTAAATTTGAAGTTTCTATTGCGCATGTCATTCATTGTATCATCAAACTACAGTCTCTCGTACATAATCAGTTCTCATCACCACGATTTGCGGATATGTTTAAGTATGCTTGGTTTAAGTGCGGATATCTTGAAGAAATTCCAACGAGATTTTATAATCCAACTGAATTTTGTTTGGCAAGTAATGGATCCGAATCCGATGAATGTGATGAAGTTTATTTTATAATTTGTGGTTGTTGTAAAAAATCGTTGTGTTTCACACATTTCTATACTGATTATCATTACTGTGATAATTACATCGCATAAAATAAACAAAGATTATTTAAAACAAAATTTCTACAGGTTTTCATGTTATCGTAAAAAAATTTAAAAATATTTTTCTGTCATTCCATGTTTATTATGGTCACTAAAATTAGTATCATTTTCAAGTACTTTCAATGATAAAAGTTTCATTGAAATCGGAGTGTATCGTTTGGGAAGGGTTCATTGTCAGTGCAAATGGTCTATGGGCACAATTAATGACAGAGAGTTAGTACAAGTTTTAAAAGTACGGCTATCGACGTTGTAAATGAACTAAAATCGTTCAATCCATAACGTAGTACAATATGTAATACAAAAACCGTCATACCTTCATAGTTATGTAACCCGTATGAGCTCATTTTTATTCCTTATCGCCTATACAAAAGTAATTCTAAGTAAACACTATAAGTCGCACTCTTATTAGTGACAAAAGACAGCTATAACAATTAAGACGATTAGACTATAGCAAGGAGATATATGTATGAATAAACAAACACAAATAAACCGTTAAAAAATCTTAGATTATTCTATGCAAGTAAAAAATCTCGCCCTTTCTACCTGTCGCGGTCATCCCCTCTCTCCAAGTCTTTCTCAATCTCCCTCACGTGCTCTTTCCCACTTGCTCGCCCTCATCTCTCTCGCTCGCCCCCTCTCTCTCTCTCTCCCACGGCTCTCGCTCTCTCCCTATGTCTTCCTCTCATCCCCCCCTCACTCTCTCTCTCTCACGCCTTCTCTCCCCAACTCACGCCCTCTCCCTCTTTTTCTCGCTCTCTCTACGGTCAATGCTGTAATGGTCTCTATAGCCTTCAAAAGGATGACTACGGGTATTTTCTCGAACTCTAGACCGATCGGTACTAGGACATCCGAGCAGCTCCCCTGCGCCGTAATATCGTGAACCATTGTCTGCGTTATCCATGTGAATCAAATTATTTATTATCACATCGTTACAATGCTGTTACCCCGCATTACGTAACTCCATTGTGCAGTAATGCAGGGGGTCCGGAAATCGCCCCTTAGCATTGCGATAACCGGGACCGGTCGAGCACGTAGATGTGCAGCTCTGCGGTTATTGGTCCCCTGTCCGTTTTTGCGCGCGTGTTGCCGGTGGGTTTGCTGCTCCGGGCGCGGCGGAATACTTGGGTAGCGCGGGCCCGGTCTATATAGACAAGCAGGCCATCGATCAACTTGCTACTGCCGCGGCTGTAGCCCATTATTCTTGATGCCTTAATGATTCGCGAATATCGATTTGTATTAACGCCGCGTCCCTTGCAATATCGATGCGTTGCATATTATATCATTCCTGTGTAGTGATAGCCAACTCCCGCTGCCGATAAAGTTATTACTCTGGGCGTCCCAGTCCGGCAATATCTTCCCACGGTAAATTAGATCCCGTGCTTATTTAGCGGCTTTTTATGTACCGGTGGTAATTTACCACCGCAACCAATTGCGCTCACCGGAATTGCTTCCCTTGCAGAAGACAGCCTCTTCCCGATTCGTATGAGACTCTTTTGGGATGAATTTCAGCATTCAAGGTCACTAGTTCTGTCCAAATGGATCCAGATCGCGGTCACTTGACTTGACAAATTAGAGGTGTGATTTGGTCACCCACTCCCTAAAACGACGCGATACACCAACGATATTCCACACGAAATAGTACGCGTTACGATTAATCAGCGACGAATTCGTTATAGCGCGGAAGACCACGAAACACGTCTGCACTAGACGACAGTTGGGTCGCGACTGGTTAGGAGCGCAAAACTGCCACGACAGAAAGTAATCAAAGCACCGGCAATAACCTTGAAAGTTCTACGAGCGTGAGAGAACCAAGCCGGCCGATTCCCACGTCTGCCTAGGCAGGTCAGACCCGCGCAACCCAGTCTAGACGCTTACACGTTGGCGGCGTCGGGTACATCCCGCCCCATACATCGAAATGCGAAGAGACAGCATTACTGTACAGGGACAAGGTGTCATCATTGACAGCTCACTTTATGTTTCATATAACCGGAAACAAAAACGCAACTGCCACAAGCAGAGCTGATCGCGGAATATCTCGCAATTACTGCGGCAGAACGTCGCTCAAAAAGATATTGACCAAAGACGCCCTTAATATGGCCCGTAGAGCTATACAAATTAAGCACTCGGTCACGCCAACAGCAACCGGCTCGTGGCCCTGAAACTCCATGGAACCCCAGAAAAAATTATAAAATACACGTATGCGTAGCACGAAACAAACCTAACAGTAGGAATGGATCCGATAAAATCGCATAATGACAACCATGAACCCACTAAAAGAAATTCCAAAGAGAAAACTGAGCACCAAGTACTATGGCTAATACAAGCAATTTTTTGAAAAACTAAATGAAACTTAAAGATGAAACAAACTATACTATCGCTTACTGGTGGGCAAAAGAAGCTAGTCGATAAAATTAAATTCATTAAAAACTACAAAATAACTTCGTGTGTCAAAATAATGGCACGAACCAGCACAACCCCTACGACCACACCAAGGAGCGATAAACTAAAGTTACACAGGAATCGTCAGTGAGAAAGACAAAACAGGCAGCCATAATAAAATATATGACCTATTCGGCAAAAACATCAACCTCAGGCAGCCAAGTATAGCGTCAATAGAACGCAGACTGTCAAAGAGCACGATCAAAGTGGAGTTCATAACGTAAAAAGAAAGGCAGCATTACAAAAGTGGTAAATGAGACAACACTAATGTCAGAAGACGAGTTGATAGATAATGTCATCGAACAAAACTGTAGTGTCTTCGGCAAAGCACTAGAAACGTTAATTAAAAATCACATTATGTGGAACCTAAATTGAAAAAAACAACTTTCGCGGCGCCAGTTTAATTTCACGACTCAGATATCTACGATAGAATCCTTAAGAACGACAATTAACGACATCAAAAAAGCCAAGACCGAAAGGAAGCAAACCACGATAGTA
The DNA here is from genome assembly GCA_036346155.1 of Sinelater perroti. NCBI lineage: Eukaryota > Metazoa > Arthropoda > Insecta > Coleoptera > Elateridae > Sinelater > Sinelater perroti. The sequence goes on from JARFIY010000094.1 coordinate 69,451, forward strand.
TCGCTAGACATAAAAGCCGTGTTTGACAACGCCTGGTGGCCGGTCTTACTAAACAGACTCGTTACAAATAATATAATAAAAAAACATGCTCTGACCATCCGGCTGGAAAATTAAACGAGAAACTTGGAATATGGAAGAGAAGTGGTTTTCCAACCAATGACCTTCGACCAGAAAATAGCGACATTGTGGGGTAAGGTCAAGAGCGGATCTATTACTGCTTACCCGTTGTTATCGCCAGACGACGACATCGGTGAAACCGCTTTGTACGAGAAGTAACCCCTGGAGGTTACCTTCCAAACCGCTCTTCGCCTCTAAGCACCGATCGCATCATTCTGGACACACAGGGTAGGTTCCGCCTTAGAATTCCATTATAACCCCTGAAAGCTACCTTTCAAACCGCTTCCTCCGATAAACACTGCTCGAACCGTTTTGGATGCACAGAGTGTAACATCACTGGCCTATTGGTAAAGGTCCTTCCGACGACGGTAAATACAGACTTCTTTGAGCGCTCCAATGTTTTTAATGAACAATTTACAAATATTTAATGAATATAATTTTGTAACCATCAAATTGTTCTTCTTTACTTTTGTAATTAATCACAAATTTCTAAAATTTTAAACCAACAATTTTTCTCATTTATATAATTACATTTTCTGTTTTAAGTTCATTTTTTTATTGATTTGATTACTTTGCATCTGGCTTTTAAAGCGTAAAGACGTGCTAGTCACTGCTCCGTAATAAAAGTGCAAGTGCGCCCTATATCGTGAGTGACAATTATAGAAGCCAGCGGGTCACTCGGTGGGCCACCTGTCGACCCAGCTGATCCAAACACCAACCTTCAGCTCAATTCCTGGTCGATAGCAACAATCAATTCGAATACGTACATTTTAACTCCAATGTAAATAAATCGTTTATATAAATAAACGTAAATATAAATTTAAATTCACTAAATCTACTAAATTTTACAATATTAGAAAAATTATATTACATCAATAACAAATAATTAACTAAAAAGTACGCGTTTGACTTTCCATGTGTAAAGACGGGCACCGCTCGCTCATATTGAAACCGCAACGTGATAACCGTACGATCGTGAAGTCAGTGTTTCGGTGATATTAAATTGAAGATTGATAACAACTATCAAATAACTCAGTGCACAAATAAATAATAAAGTGCATAAATCGACAATATAAGTAGCTCAGAATGATAAACCCGCAACTTACGTACTTGTGCACTTAGCACAGCCGACAAATATACCCTCTATTACGATCAAAACGCATAAACCCAGATTTTAGAACAGCGAGGCACATTCTTGTCCCAAACAACGCCAACGCCATGTAATAGCTACGGAAATTCAGCTACTCAACCCAGCCCAATAAGCCCACCTTACTTCTCTATACCATAAGAAAATCAGAATGGACAAAAGTAGAATATAACAAAAAACGACCAAGGAAAGAATTAACAAACAACTCTTAAAGATTACTGGTTAAGTAAACTAATAACCGCCGTCAACATATACGACAATATAAAGGTACAGAAGACAAAGAGGAAACTGGAGAAGAAAAATAAGAAGCTGCCCTAACAGAAGCTAAACATTCACCAATCTTTGTAGAAGGAGTTCAACTCATACAACCCCTAACTCAACTTTTAAACGCCACCGCACAGAACGGTTATACGATAAAAAGCATAAACAATGAACAGGTTAAAATTCAACCTACTACTTCTGGAAATTATTCAGACATCATAAGAGCGCGAAAAGCAAAAGACATCAAATTCCACAGCTATCAACCCAAGAAAAATTGAACTTTCAGAGTAGTGATTCGCAATATTCATCCCACAACCGAACCAGATCAAATAGAAAAAGTCATCGAAGAACTGGGTCACGCAGTCGTAAACGTCTCAAATATTCGACAGAGAGGTACAAAGAAGGGTCTCCCTCTCTTTAACATAGAGCTGGAGTCCAACGCAAACAACAAATATATTTGAAATGTAAATAAACTACTAAACTCTATCACAAAAGTAGATCCCCGCATCCTAAGTGGGAGGTTCCACAGTGTATCAAATGTCAAAGATAGGAACATACCTAAAAATAATATTACCATAATTCACGCTGTGTGAAATGTGCAGGCAGCTACAGTACACAACAATGCCCCCGGAAAGAAAGGGACAGCAATGTAACGTGCGTTAACTGTGGGAATAACCACCCAGCCAACTACAAAGGCTGCTCTGTCTATAAGGAGCTACTAAAAAAGAAGTTTCCATCTCTACGGGAACGACAAATCAGAGCACCAAACACAACAATCACTAGTAACCAAATCCGCTAACCTGTAATTTCCTATGCACAAAAAGTTAGAGAAAATAGTAGAGTAATTCAGGAGGCTAACAACAACCAGCAAATGCAATTCGCCAGTGTGCCACAACAACAATTAAACAACTCCCTCGAAACAATGATGACCAAAATGATGGAGAAGATGGACAAGATGATGGATCTCCTGACTGCTTTGATAACAAAAATGATATAATGGCAAACACCAAACTTAAAATATCCATCTAGAACGCCAATGGCTTAGCTAACCATATTCAAGAAAACAAAACTTTCATCGCTAATCTAAACATAGACATGATGATATCAGAAGCACACAAAACAGAAAAAAGTTTTATCAAAATCCCCATTACACAGTCTACTAAACTCAGCACCCAAAAGGCAGAGACCGTGGAGGAACGGCAATCATTAACAAAGATACAATCAAACATCATCAAATACCCAAATATAACCAAAGAAACCTACAAGCTACAACAGAACCAATAGAAGATTGGCAAGGACAACTCATCCTTTCAGCAGTATACTGTTCGCCTAACCTCCCATCAACAAAGAACAATACGAAACTTTCTTCAATTCTCTCAGACATCGATTCATCGCTGATGGAGATTTCAATGCAAAACATCCGCATTGGGGCTTCAGACTAACAACACCACATGACAGACAACTATATAAAGCTATGGAGGGCAACAATTTGATTTCACTTTCATCTAGACAACCTACGCATTGGCCCACAGATCGACAGAAAATTCCGGAAATAATCGATTTTTGCATCACAAGAGATTATTGCTTACAACTATCTGACAATTGGATCATCTATAGACTTATCGTCAGACCACACCCCACTTCTAGAAAACCTAGAGTCGCAAGTCTGCTACAAAACCAAACCTCCCAAATTAAGCAATAAAAACACTGACTGGTACGCCTTCCGTAACAACGTGACCAGGGTACTAAATTTAAACTTATCACTGAAAACCGATCAAGAAATTGACGAAGCGGCTAAGCACCTTACAAAAGCGATACAACAAGCCGCATGGAAAACCACCCCCACACACACAAAGCTGACAAACCCGGACTAAAAAAAGGAAATTGAAAAAACGATGGCAAATCACAGGAGCCTCTATCGACAAAACAAACCGAGCTACGAGACAATTAAAGAAACTGCTCAACGAACTAAAGGATTAAGAAATCGTAAACTTCTTGGAGAAATTCTCAACGACTGAAGCTACCGAGTATTCCTTGTCGAAAGTAACTAAAAAAATTTAAAATCCCCAAAGAACAAATCCACCAATCAGAAAAGCTGACGGTAATTGGGTTAGAACTGAACATGACAAAGCCAATACATTTGCAGAACACCTTAGTAATGCTCCCAAGGGAGCTTTTGCTAGAAGAGAAAGCTCCTATCCATCAACTATTAGATGTCCCATATCAAATGAAGTAAAAGATGTCATAACTACTAACCTCAATCCCAACAAAGCACCAGGCTACGACTTGGTAACAGGTAAAATTTTAAAATATCTTCCACGAGAAGGCTACAGAATAATTAGCTACATATTCAATGCGATAATAAGAACTGGATACTTCCCATCTCAGTGGAAAATTGCGCAGATCATAATGATCTAGAATCCTCACAAAAACGCAGCTGAAGTAACATCTTATCGCCCCATTAGCCTTCTACCTATAATATCAAAAGCGTTTGAGAAACTCTTCTTAAAAAAATTAAAACCCATTATTGAAGAAAGAAACTTGATACCTAGCTTTCAATTTGAGTTTCGTCAACAGTATGCGACAATCAAACAGGTGCACTGAGTAGCCAGAAATATAAAAGATGGTCTAGAAAGCAAGAGCTACTGCTCTGCTGCCTTTCTGGATATATCACAAGCATTTGACAAGGTGTGGAATGAAGATCTGAACTACAAGATGAAGATCAATTTACTTCATTCATTCTATAAAGTGCTCAAATCCTATCTAACAGAATGGCACTCTAGTAAAGCACGGTGAAATGTACACCTCACTGTTCCCAATTACATCAGGGGTTCCACAACGGAGTGTCCTTAGCCCTCTACTTTATTTAATGTACACAGCCGATCTGCCAACTACCAACAATACTCAAATTGCCACCTTTGCAGATAAGATTACTGCAATAATGCCATAGCACCAAGACCTCAATATAGCAGCCCGATTTCTACAACAAGATTGAGTGCTGGTTAAAAAAGTTGCGCATCAAAGTGAACAACACGAAGTCAACACACACCATCTTTACCTTTTGCAGAGGGATATGTCCAACCGTGTACCTGTGCAACACTCCACTCCCACAAAAGGACGAGGTCAGATATCTCGGAATCTACCTGAACAAACGATTAAACTGGTTAAAACACGTATAGAATAAACGTCTCCAGCTAGGCCTCAATTATCGCAAGATGTATTGGTTGATGGGTCGTAACTCTCACCTGACGCTGGACAACAAACTTCTCCTCTATAAGGCGATATTAAAACCCACTTGGACAAACGGAATCTAAATATGGGGCTCTACCAGTAATACAAACATCCCGAAATAGGAACGCTTTCAGTCCAAAACACTACGACCTATCTGCGACGCACCATGGTACGTCCCAAACCATGTTATCTATCTAGATCTTCAAATCAAAACGGTCAAAAAAAAATCGCCACCCAGAGTGCAAGGTACCAAGCCCGCCTAAGAGATCATCCGAACACCTTGGCCAAGGACCTACTTATCGCGCCCAGAATGAAGAGACTCAAGCGGCACGACCCACTAGAACTTCCGCAAAGAACTTAAGTACTATTATTATCATTAAGTAATTTAATTTAATTTAATAAATTTCATGTAGCCATAAAACTCACACAATCTGAAATACACTTAAGAAACTTGTCAATGGGCAAGCTTCCACTATGTCAACTACTCACTGTCAACACTGTTACTTATTGTCTATATAGAGAGATAGTAATTAGATCATAGATGTAATAAAAAAAAATGGTTGGATTTAATTGCCTGATCTTTTTTCTCCTGCAATAATATACAGGTGTCCCGCAACAACTCTTTTGGTCAACCCAAGACTTTCCGACGAAGCCGTATTGAATAAGGGTCCATCGGCAATTACGTCACGGCCGCATTGTTCTCAACAGTGTAAGGAAACACCGAAAAAACTACTTTGAGCTACTCCTATCTTTAAATGATAGCCACACAAAATTACAAACTAAAGTATTTTTTTTTTACTTTTAGCAAGTCCCCCACACCACCTAAAGAGACGCAGCCCCACTCTAAAACAAACTCACCTGCGTGCCGCGAAAGATTGAGAGGCGCTACATTCGAACCTTCTCGAATATTCGACGAACATGTGCGAGTCATTTAGAATCCTAGGAGTCTCGACCGCCGAGTGTAATGGACTGCGAATGCTAGCGGGCGCACTACGGAAAGCGTTCGAAAATTCGATACAATATGGTAGTAAATTTAACATAATTAATATTAGTATTAAGATAAAGTTCATCATCTGTTCAAGTATATGCATAACATCAACTGGTTAAGATCACTCTGATGACAGTGTTTGTTCTTGAGGAATGTTGTTTGCTCTTGTATTTAGAAACAATTTACTAACAATTTATACGTAAATGATGCTTTATTAAACCGGCATGGCCCTCTATTTGTTTATCTTTGTCAGAGTGGCAAAATTGGTTTCTGTTGCAAATCCCTTTACACAGGTCATCCTTTGCAACTCGTTGCATAGTTACCGTTGCAAAGAACAAACTTAATATTAGTATTTTCTGGTTATACGTAAATTATTCCCTGCACATTTTACACAATTATTTAGAAATAAGACAATGGTTTGTTTGGTTCTTCATAGCTATCCTAATTCTATTTCGATATTTGCAAAAGCTAAAAAGTTTTCTTACTTTTAAAATAATTTTTACTTCCAGAGTTTAAGGCCTTTTAGCATTTAAGTAAAAATATCGAAAAGTATCGAAAATAATTCATCGGCAATTACATCATGGTTGCAGTGTATGGAAACACCGAGAAAACTACTCTGGGATACAGCTGCCATCTTTAACTAGTAGCCACACAAAATTAGAAAGCAATTTTTTTTTACTTTTATCAATTCCCCACACCACCCAAAGAGGTGTACCACCACACTAAAACAAAACCACCTGCATGGCGCGAAACATTGAGAGGCGCTGCATCCAAACCTTCTTGAATATTCGACGAAAACATAAACGAACAGATAAAGTTCTTCGTCATCTGTTCAAATATATGCATAGCATCAACTGGTTAAGATTACTCTGATGACAAGGTTTGTTGTTGAGGAATGTTGTTTGCTCTTGTATTTGGTAACAATTTATACATAAATGATACTTGATTAAACCAGCATAGCTCTCTATTTGTTTATCTGTGTCAAAGTGGCAAAAATGCTATCTATGGCAACTCCTACACAGATCATCCCTTGCAATTCACTGCATGATTACTGTTGCAAAGAACAAACTTAATATTAGCATTTCTGGTTTTACGTAAATTATTCCCTGCACATTTTACATAATTATTTAGAAATAAGACAATGGTTTGTTTGGTTCTTCATAGCTATCCCGATTCTATTTCGATATTTGCAATATTTTGTTTTTAAAAAGTTCTCTTACTTTTAAAATAATTTTTACTTACAGAGTTTAAGGCCTTTTAGCATTTAAGTAAAAATGGTATAAAATACAAGAAACATTGTACATAGCTTCAGTCTCCTTCAAAGTAAACAACTCAGAATCTTCACTTTTCCCAGTGTTGTTTCCAAAACATTCAAAACATTCTGCAAAATCCTGTATTAGAATCACAGTTGAAATTGCAATACAATACTCCTTTTGGTCTGGTAACAGACACACACTTTAATTTTTGAAATCCTTACTTCTTCTTCTAATAGGTGTATAAATATGTTCTCAGCTTTAGATTTCACAGGACGCAAATCACCGTTTACGTGTAACGTATTAGTCCGCCCTCTTGCGGTTTTAAAGCAATGACATTTGGTCTTTCGAAACATCATGCGATTTGGCGTTTGATGCACATAACTTCAATGATCAGCTGTGTTCACGATGGCAATCACAAAAGAGCATATTCGATTTTCTATCCACTTCGCGTTTCATCTTAAGAAAAACGCTGCTGAAGCCACCGAAACGATTTGTGCTGCATATGGTGAGAATGCTGTAAGTCATGCAACGTGCAAAAATGGTACCAAAGATTTCGCGGAGGACAGTTTAGTCTTGAAGATCAACCACGCGCTGGACGCCCTCAAACATTTGACACGGATGAGCTGCAAACGCGTTAGGCTGGGAACTTTTCCCACATGCGGCGTATAGTCCAGACATGGTCCCTTCCGATTATCATTTATTCCGGTCGTTACAGCATCACTTGGCTGATACGCACTTCAAAACAGAAGAAGAAGTCTGAAAATGCATCGATAACTTTATCGTCTCGAAGCCGGTGAGCTTCTATCACCAGGGAATTCGCAAGCTCCCCGAAAGATGGCAAAAGGTCATCGACGCCAACGGAGAATACTTTCATACTTAAGCTTTTTTTGTTTGTTTTTAAATAAAACTTTAATTTTGCAGAAAAAAGCTGAGAACTTATTCATACACCTATTAATTTGCTAACTGTCAATCGCCGATCCTAGTTGATTATAGTCCGTACGCATTCAACTTTTCCTGGTATTTTATTTATTGTTGATCTTGCAGAACATGAAATCGTTTAAACCAATCTCCTTATTCATGTTGTGCTCATTGAGCTGTTTCAAAAGCTCTCTGAAACACCTAAATATATTTTGCAAACGAATCTTGCGATTTTAAATGCATTGAATCATTCCCTTTTGGAATGTATATACTAAATCGATGACCTTATAAATTTTTGTTATATGATTTGAAGTTGAATATACGGCATGTTTATTAACAAAACAAGTTCTTGTTTGATTTTCTCCATTTGATTTCCATAAATAAAATTTCTAAAGTGTCAAACTGATTGCTTTCTGAACTAACAGAAATGTCATGAGTTTTTTCAAAATGACAAAGATTGTTACAAACATAATAACTGTCATAGATGTATTTCCCAACACGAATTTAGAAAGTGTCCAGTTTGGGGTAAAACGTATTAAATGTAAGAAGCAGAACAATTTACTAGATGTTGCAAAGCGAAGAAGGTAGCGGAAATCACGTCACAAGAATTAAGCTCAAACAAAAATGACTCGGAATTGAAGCTATAAGAGAAGGGTCTTGTGTATATAACATTCACCTCGCTGAGATTCACTCCTGGATAAAAGAGGTACTCACAAACGGCCTACCAATTAATTTTAAATTGGATACAGGCAGTGAGGTAATATTATACTTTTAAGATTTTACAATAAGATCGAAAATATACCTAGGATTACAAAAACAAATAATTCACTACTAACATATAATAATAATAAAACTAATACACTCGGAACGTACATTAAAATACAATTTCAGGGAAATAGAAAGAAACTTTCAGTTTTGTGTACTAGGATAGAGTTTAGAGCCAATTCTAGGTCTGGAAAGCACAGTATAAATAAATATAATTAAAAGGGTAAGCACTAAGAAACGACGAGATCCAAAACAATAAAACAAAAAAACCTACTCGGGTGTGTTTACAGATCTAGTAAAGAATATAAAATACGACTGAAAGCAGATGCTGTTCCGCAAATAGCAAGGTGTAGGAAAATCCCTCTAGCATGGAATAAACCAGCAAAATGGTTCACAGTGCTAGATGCTTCTAGTGCATTTTATCAAATACCGTTAGACACTGAGAACTACATCTTATGTACCTTCTCCACACCGTTTGGGAGGTACGGATTCACGAGACTATCATATGACCTATCAAATTCCTCAGATATATTTCAAAAAAATATATCAACGACTGGATTATAGGACTAGATAGAACAATGGCCTATTTTGACGATATACTTGTCTTTGGGAAAACACTAAAACAGCCTAACTTAAGATTGGAAAAATGATTAGTAGGAGCTAGGCAAAATAACATCAAATTCAAAATGGAGAGACTGGCACTAGCTACAAACAAAATAACATTTTTAGTCCATACAATCACAGATAAGGGCGTCCATATTGATCAAAATAAAGCAATAAAGAAAATGAAACAATCAATTAATGTAAAGAAGTTGCAAATGTTTCTTGGAATGGTTAACTTTCTAGGCAAATTTATAGCAAATGTTGCTCAAGAATCGGCTCTACTAGGTATGCTATGGAGAAAACACATTGTGGTCATGGAAGGAAAACAGTTCCCAAAGATGGGGCCTTTAAGAAATTAAAGGCATTAGTAAGCAGTGTTCCAGTTTCAAGTCATTTTAATCCAGACTTACCTGTAACGTTGGCAACCAACGCATCACAATATGGCTTAGGTGGACACATTAGTCGAAAAGACCACCCTGTAGCCTACTGGTCAACATTCTTGAATTCTTCTTGGCGCAATTATACCCAAATCGAGAAAGAACTCCTAGGAATAGTACTAGACTACAAAAAGTTCAATTATTATTTATATGGTAGACTGATCATTGCAAAGACTGATCACAAACCACTCATATGCCTAGTTAAAAAAAACCTATTGAATCTCTATCTCTAAGACTACAGCAATTAGTGATTAGACTCCTAAAATATGACATAACTCTACAATATGTCCCAGCTAAGGATCTATATGTTTCAGATTGGTTGTGGAGAGCTCCATTAGAAACCGTGCAATCGACTGATTACTTAAATGAGTTCCAAGTAAGATCCATCATTCTAGTATCGCATCAAAAAAGAGAAGCCCTAAAACATAGCACAGACACCGACGAAAAACTTGAAATTATACATTATTACTTAAGAAATGGCTAGCCTAATTGCCTGTCTTCGGTAAAAGCAGTTGCAAAACCCTATTATCCGTATAAAGATGAGATTTATGAATTAGAAGATTTCCTATTTAGAGGACACCCAAGGAACCACCGAGGAGACATGTTAAACAAGATGCATCAAACGCACCAAGGAATTAATTCGTTCCAAAGGAAAGCTCAACAAACTGTATTCTGGCCAGGTATAAACAAACACATAGCTAATGCAGTATCTTTCTGTATGACATGTGCAGCATACAACCGATCAAACATAGCACAACCACTTCATCCCCACCCGGTACAAAAGTTACCATGAAGAAAATCGGCATTGACTTCGTACAAGTTAAAAATGTAAATTATTTAGTTATTTATGACTACCACTAGTGGTTTGGAAGTTAGGAATGAAGTCAAGGTATTGATACAGTTGCTCTGTAAAAACCTTAAAATTCAAGAAAGTAAAAAAGAATTAAAAATACTGTATGTTAAAAGAAATTTTAAAAAATGCAAAAATTCACTGAGGATAATAACTGAGGAAGCAAACAAAAATAAGATTAGTTAAATTTTTAAATTAAATACCTAATGTAATAAAATTCCAATAAACTCAATAACAGATAAAAGCCAAAGCCTGATGTGGTTAGATAAAAATAAATTTAATATAAAATACACTTGTCTTTTATACATTTTAGAATACTTTAAAGGACTGGGTCAGCTGTAAATCAAATTGATTGAACATAGAAGGAAATGGTGGAAACTTAACACTTACTGATATTATGAATAAATTAATAGAAATGAGATCAAAATAGATGATACAAACTCAATTATCAAAGAACAAAGAGAAGAAATAAAAATAATTAAAAGAAACTATAAAACAACAGGAAATAAAAATACAGTGTCTAGAAAAGAAAAACAAAATTTAATGATTTTCGGAATGCGAGAGAGGGGGGGAGAGAGAAAGAGAGACCACAGAAAAATTAAGGGATGCATTTATAAAAATAATAACAAGAATGGGAATAAGAACCATGGAATATGAAATAGATAATATAAAACAGGTAGGATTTCTGAAACCAAATAAAAGCAGACCAGTGAGGGTAGGTTTAACAACTAGAATCACAAAGATAGAAATAATAAAAAATCTAAAATACTTGAAAAGGACAGAAATTTGAATCAAATAAGATCTAGACAGAAGAACAAGGGAAACAAGAGAAAATCGAACACAAGGAAATGAAACAGGAAATTTTTTGTCGATGATAAGTTAATTATTAACGGAGAGGTATGAAATTACGAAGATTTGGAGAAAACAGAAGAAGAGTTAAAAGAATAATATAAGACAAAGAAGGATGAAGAAAAAGAAGCCCAGAAGAAAAAAACAAAGATCTACAATGAATAGACAGAAAGATCCCCCAAAGGAACAGCTAGCAAAGGAACAATTCCAAAAATAAATAGACACTGGACTCAAACTAAATTAGTGCCTCAAACAATTAAGTCGTCAGTAGATAAAAAAGCATTAAAGAAGGACCTAAGGAGGAATACAAACACAAAGCGATACCAACAACAACAAATCAAAAAACTAACAAAAACAAGAAGCCAGGCCGAAATAAAGATGAAGACACGCGAAGAAATAGGACACAGAGAGAAAATAAATGAAAGCAATAGGAAATATACTCTAATAGGTTCTAAAGAAAAAGAACATAAAAAACAAAAAATAACATATAAAATCGCTACATGGAACATAAAAAATATAAAAGAACAAGAAAGAAAAATAAGCAAGGAACAGAAACAAAAAATAAAAATAGGGTCGTAGAACATACAAAAGATAAATGGAAAAGAACAAGAAATAATCAAAGAAATGAAAGAAAGGAATACTCAGATACTAGGAGTTAGCAAAATCAAGAAAAAAGGCACGGGGAACATAGTTTTAAACAATAGTTATACAGTAATATAAGCATATAAAACCAAAAAAGCAAATGAAAGAGTAGCACTGTTAACAAAAGAAGAAACAGAAGAGAAAATTGTGGATTGGAAAGCAATAAACTCTAGGATTACATATACGAAGGTAAATCTGTATATATATATATATTATTTATAGAAGACAAAACAAAATACACACAAAAATAAATTAGCCCAAGCAGGAAGTGAAAAAAAAAGAAAAAATAAAACGTAGCAGAATTTGGAAAAGAAGTGGAAAAAGAATATGGCACAAACAAAAGCAAATTCTGGAACACAATTAGGGCACTGAAGGGCAAGAAAAACGAGCAAATATGGAACATAGATCATAATAAAGAGCTCAAAACTGGAACAAAGGAAATATTAGAAGTGTGGGGCAAATTTTATGAAAAAAAAATTCCAGAAAGATAAAAACCAGCACAAAATTCAGACAACAGAAGAAAATATGCACAATGAACACCCTGAAAACGAAATATCACAAGAAGAAATAATGCAGACACTAAAAACTTTGAAAATTGGAAAAGCAGCAGAAAGGGCTGAAATAACATCAGGATTAATCAAATGAAGAGGAAAAGAAATAATAAAATGGATAACACTAATATTTACAAAATCTTGGGCAAATAATAAAATACCTAAGGATTGGAAAAAGAATATAATTATACCTCTATAGTGAAAAGAAAATAATAGTAAATATGAAAATTATAGAGCTATTTTCCTAGCCTCAACGGAGTTCAAAATTATATTTAGTATTTGTTGATCTGAAAACTATATTCAACACAGTCCAAGAAACTATGGCATTGTCTAGAAGAAATGGAAGTCAAAAAAAAACTTAAACAAGTGATCAAAAGCGTATACAAAACAGTCAGAAGAGAGGTTAGGATAATAGGAAAATACTACAGAGAATTTGAGATACAGAGCAATAAAAATATGCCCAAAATAACAGTTGAATATAAAGAGTTATGGCTAGTTTAACTAGAGAGTCTGTTATATGCAGATGATATGATAATTATGAGAAACAGCCGGGTTAACATACAAAAGGCAAAAAATCAATGGGACAAAACAATAACACAGGAAAAACAAAAGTCATGATAAATGGAAAACAGGATCAACAAAATATCAAGTGCGGTAAAAATGAACTGGAACAAGTTTCCACAATAGATTATTTGGGAACAAAAATAAACACAGAGATCCTAAGCAGGACCACACATGTATTTTGTCAACTTAACAAAACAATATTAAGAAAGAAGGAAATTAGTACAAAAAACAAAACAGCAACCTACAATACAGTGGCAGTACCTGTCATGATATACGGAAGTGAGACCTGGCCAATAACAACAAAACATGAAAGTAAATTCACACCAGTAAAAATAAATTTCCTCAAAAAAATAACAGAAAAAACAAAAAGATGTAGATGTAGAAATAAAGACATAAGAAAAAGCATACAACAAAAACCAATCACCCAAATAATAAAAGAAAAACAACTGAAGTGGTTCCAACACGTTCAGAGAATGCAGAAGTTATCAACCAGGAAAGTAAGAATATGAAACAAAGAATAGAAGAATTGGCTAAGAAAAGCGGGAAAACAGTCAGTCAACTAAAGCAAATGACAGAAGATAGGAAAAAGTGGAGGATATGGGTGGACACTCTACTATAGCCGACGTCGTAAGGCGTAAGGCTATAGATAAAGAAGAAGTGACTATCACTTAAAATTTATTGAACTGGTTACCATGTCACGCACAGATGCCTTGGCCGTCAAATAAACAGTTTCTCAAACATTTGGATATAGATTTAGTCACTTAGAGTCCTACATACGCACAGTCTAATAGCCTAATTGAGAGGCATATTCAAACAATAAAACCATCGCTAATGAAAACTCCAGATAAACACCCATACCTAGTAACAATGGAGTATAACAGCACGCCTAAACAGAATCTACCCTCTCGAGAAAAGATGTTCATGAGCAGGAAATTTAAAACTTAATCACCACAGCCAAGAATAACCTTAAAGCCCTTTTTTGATACAGAAAAGAACAGATAACATTTTACAAAATAAACAAAATTATATAGCTCGTTATTACCATTTTGTTGTTATTAGCTGGCTTTGCTGGCATCATCAATTTAAATTTTTTCAGATATATATTCAACAAATTATTTCTCCAATATCATTTTCACAATTAATATAAAAATACAACACAAATATACAAATTTATACAATACCATCATGATTGCGGCAGACACTGGTGAGTAGTGGAATTCACAACGGTGTTGAAAAACTTCTACATTGCCGACTCCGAGCAGGCTGCCTGGGCAAATTCCTATATGTAACTCTTTCTACAGCAAGCAGATGTTCAAAAGGGGGACAACAATGTAACCCACGTTACAGCACAAGAAGCCCATTCGTCCAGGGACCACCAAGAGGGAAGACGCAAGTTACTTCAGACTGTAAATAAATTATTTGGTTAACTTTCACCTTAGCGGAAGCAAAGAAATTGGTTGATTTTGGTGTCAATCAATTCGTATCAACAAACCAAATCGATTGACACCCTTTTCAACTTTAAGAAACATCGAGGACAAAAGTTACGGCCACTAAAATTTTCCGTTGGACCTATATTTTTATAACCATAGAAAAAATTTTTTTTCGGTAAACTTGAAAAACAAAAAATTTTCACTGAAAACTTGACAATACTTTACATTGAACGCACAAAGGTTTAACAGCGTTTAATGATTATGCCGAAATACAATACAGGTAAATAGAGAAGCAATATTTATTGAGGAAAACAATTAATGCTGACCATTTATCAGCTACTTAGCATTTCTACTAAGACTCGCGTGGAGGCAGTAAGTTTTTACTCCCTCTCATCCTGTAGTAAACTCATTAGGAACACGCTCTGAAAAGGAAGATCTAAGCGCCAAAGAACAATTTATTGATGATGGTCACCATATTGGCGGCGCACAGCATCAAGTAAGTTAGAGAAAATGTGTTGAAGTGCTATGAGGTTAAATTAATTTATGGATCACTTCTAGCACTCTAAATACAATAATGAGAACAAGGAGAAGGTGAAACGGAGAGTATTATTGAAAGCAAAGGTGACAGTTAATATCAACAGGTTTGAGAAATATTCAGAAGTAAATTAAATAATCTAGAAAATTTGAAGAATTGATAAGGGTAATAAGAAAACAAGGCTGATAAGAGCAAAGTGTGCAATACTAATTTAAGATAGGCAACACACACTGCAGCTGTTTTATACATTTCGTTGCAAACTAAGAAGCTCAGATGCTATGATACAACTATACAGATGCCGAAAGCTCCTCAACAAAGGAAGCCAAAAGAAGAAAAGGAATCAAGAGAAAATTTTTGACAAAAGTAAAAAAAAACTGTCAGGTCACTAGGAAACTCGGACAAAAGAGAAGGAAAGAAAATAATAAGCAAAACACATCAGACAAAATGAAGAAAAGGCCAAGAAATCACCAGGGAAGATAAGAAAATCAGGAAACAAAGAAAATGAACAAGAGCAGGGTGGAAAAATGTACTGATAGATATGATGAAGGATATTAAGGAATTACAAAGTGGCCAAAAGAAACAAACAGACCAAATAAAAAAAAAGAGAAAGAGGATAAGGGAATTAAAAGAACAGAAGCAATACTATGGTGACATTTAAAAGCTACAGAATAAAATGGGGGAAATAAAAGGAAGAAAAACATCATAATTACAGGAAAAGAATTTAAGAAAGAAAAGATTAAGGAGGTTAAAATATTTTTAGCAGAAGAGATCGAAGAAACCAAATACTGCGTTTAATATTCAATGGCCAGGAAAAAAAGTGCTAGAAAACAAAAGCAAGGTAAAAGAAAGGGAGATTTACATAAACAATGATCTAAAAGAAAAAGAAAAAAGAATACAGAGAATAATAACAAGCTATGCGAAAGAAGAGGATAAGAAGGGAAAGAAAGTCGCAATGAAGTACAAGAAGAAGGTCATAGTAGACAAGAAAATACAGCAATGGGACGAGAAAATGGAAAAGATGGGACGAGAAAATGGAAAAGATGTAAGACCTGCAACATATAAGAACAAGAAATATATCAAAAAACTATACATGAGACAAGAAAATAAGCCAAGGAAAAAAGATACAAAGAAGAAAAAGAAGATAGTAAAAGCAACCAATATGGACATGCAAACGGAAAACACAATGTTTATGAAACTAGAAGTACTGCAGGAAACAAAAAAAAAGGCACGTGGAACATGCAGGGTTCAAATAGAGAAGGAAAACTAAAACAATTAATAGAAAAAATAAAAGAAAAGAAAAATACTATAAAAGACATTTATTAGTCATATAGGAAACAAATATAAAAGAGGTAACAGAAGGAATATAGAGGATTACTATTGGTTTAATCGAAGAGTAGATAAGAACAGACTAGGGATGGTATTTTTAATAAGCGACAAATTAAAAAGGTTAGTAACTGATTACAAAATTATTAATGAGAAGCTAAGATATATAAGTACTAAAGGAAAGTATAGAAAGATAAGTACAATCAATGTACATGCATCAACTGAAAAAATTGAAGATGAGAAGAAATTACAGTTCTATGATAATTTAGAGGAAACAGTGGAGAAATTACCGAAATTTGACATGCATGTGGTAATTGGAGATTGGAACTCAAAAGTCGGCAATATACGAAAATAGATTTATTCCAATTATAGCCAAAGAAAACTTGCATGACAAAACAAATTGATTTAGCAGAAAGAAATATGATGGTGATTAAAAGTACAACGTTACAGCACAAAAACATTTATAAAATAACACGGATAAAACATATAATTTAAACCTCAGTTACCATTAAGTATCAAGGCAAACTAAAATATACATTTTCTATACTGGAAAGCAATCAGATGAGAAATAAACTGAGATAAAATATAATTATGTTTAAGTATCAACAATTTCGAAAGAGAAACAAGAAAAATGATGAAGGATAGGGGAAGGGAGTGCAAATGTGGAGGAAGAATGGGCACAGGAAAATTAGAAGGGGACAAACAACAGAATAAAAAGATTGGTTCAATACAGAATGTGAAGAAGTGGTAAAGAAAAGAGAAAAAAATCAGACCAATAATGTTACAGGATCCAACAAACAAAGTGGATAGAGAATTATAAGCGAATTAGAAATAAAGTTCACAGTCTATGCGTAACAAACGAGAAGACAACGAAAAAGAGGCTTTCAGAAATAAAAGCTTCAGAGCTTAATACAGAAATTTAAAAACGTAAAAGAGAAGCTTTAAAGCACAACAGTAGGAATGAGAAATAAACAGAGGAATTATGCATGGACGAAAAGGAAATACTAGAAATTTGGGTACAGTATTAGAAGAAAGTATTTGCAGACCAAAGGGACAACAAACCTTCATTGGAAGAATTAATTCATAGAGGTTATTAAGAAGATGGAAAACAACAAAAGTCCAGGGACAGACAAAATTGTAGTAGAACATATTAGGCTAGCAGATGAACGAATTAGAAAAAGAATTCACAAATTAATAAAATAAATTCGAAGAAGAAAATGCCAGAAGAAAGGACATACATAACAAACGGAGAATTACAGATCGATTTCACTTTGAAATGTTAGCTATAAAATAATGGCATCTTTGATAAACAACAGAATTCAAAAAGAATTTCCTCGTACTAGCCTTGTTTTCTTATCACCCTACATTAGCAATTCTTCAACTTTCCTAGGTTATTTAATTTACTTTTGAATATTTCTCAGACCTGTTGCCTTTACTGCCACCTGATCAAGCATTTGGTGCAAAAGATTCAAACCTTATTTCGTCCCCATTAGAGCTAAGCACCTAACTAAATGACCACAAACTAATCACCAGATTAGGTAAAACTAAAATATATAACAAGATAATTCATGATCCACCCAGACATACAACAAATCTGGGTTCCAACCTGAGTGGTCAATCATGAAAACCTTAACTTTCCAATTTGTAGGACAAACTTCCTGGCAGAGTAAAGAGCCTTGCCATTATTACAATTAATTATAGATATACATGTAATAACTTACTTCTGTTACTATCAGTTATGCTTTATAACAACGCTATCAACTATCCGTTAATTGAAGTCACTCGCATGCTCTGGAGAAATAGTTTATTCGTCTCTCACCACAGCTCTTCAAAATATCCTATCAAAAATACTATTAATACATGCAGTATGAGAAATACATAGATTATTTACCACTGTTATAAGTGTACACAATGATTGGCCTGCAATACACGTCTGCATCTGCCTGAATTTTGATACCCTATACAGAAGTAACATGGGACTATTTTTCGTTTACAAAACTTTTCAGGCTGCCTTCGAGGGCCAAGCTGAAAGACTCGGTGTTTGCTAACTGCAACATTCATGAAACGTTATTTTGAAAGGTAGTAAAACTAAAATACAGAATGCTGACCAAGTAATCCAAGACTTGCTTGCAAACAGTATTATAATAGTTTTAACTGCACAATGAAACAGCAACTGCCCTACAGAATGAAGCTGAATCTCCTAAAACAAAAACGATCTGGTAAACTTGTGATTTATGGAACAACACGTCTCCTGAAATACATAAATTATATCAACGTATAGATTGATTTTCATTATAAAGGCTATTAACTTACGGCAAACATCCCACGCAGTTGGAAAAAATGTTAGGGTTATAATCAATTAAACTTATCCAAATGGTCAACTTCGCAGTCAATTTCCTTTTTGGTCGAGTTTGAACTATGTTCCCATAGGGATTTAAATAATTCTTCCCGTCTCAGTCTCTCGCTACGAAAAGTTGCTTTCGCTCTCTTGTGTGTACTTCTTTTTGATGTATGGTGCGAACCAAACTGCAACGACCAAGAGCATGAATCGAATAGATTCCTTCCATTTGATATGGGTTCTTGCGGGTTTCCTAAAAATCAGAAACCAATTCTCCATCATACTTATTCAGTATCATAAAAATAGTGCTTTTAAATGATAACTTAAGAGACTAGAATGCAGAGAGCGTTACAATTTACTTACTTGCTCTATATTTCAGGACTGTTCTGCAGTTGAACAAACGAAATCCTCTCGAACCTTGGCAGTGCAGATGAATAAATTGAATAAATTCCGAACAATATTTCTGCTACAACTAGAAAGTGAGCAGGTTACAATCGTTTTGAGGCACACTAAATATCGAATTTATTTTTATAAAAAATTTAAGAGGTGCTGATATATAAATTTTCGTTTATAATGCACGGTTGTACAAGAACTCCGACCACACAAAACATTAATAAGTGAGGTTATCGACGATTGTCGTTATATACAGGATAATTCAATATGATTGGTAAATTTTAAACAAGCTATAAATCAAGCTTAACTGATAATGATTAAAAATTAAATATTTAATTTTAACAAGATGTTTAGAATTTAATTTATTTTTTTGTCGAACCTATGAAAAATACTAACCGTTACGCCATTTACGTTGTCGCTCCATTATACATCGACACAGACTGCTTTAAAGTTTTAATCTATAGGGTGTTTCATAAGCTACGCAGAATTTAAAAATCTAATAAATCAGTCAAATGTTTACGAAAGCGTTTATATTGAACATACTTATAGTCAATAAAATCTCCCATATATTTATGAAACACTATGCGTTCTTCAAATTTTGATTGTTACAGTAGTTTCCTGTACAGAAACGACGTCATTAAATGTACGCCTGGAGGTGGTCTTTCTCGACTTGCCAAGTCACGAGATCAAACATCGATTTGTATTAGAGCCCAGTTTTAAAATTTCTACGGCGAGTTGTGTGTCGGCTTGTTGAAAAATTTTCAATGTATTTTCGATAGGAAAGCCTTAAAATGCAAATAAGTATAAATCGGCAATGGCAGGACATGCAATGGCCTAGTTTTTACGTTTAAAGTCTAGGATGAGTTGTGTCAGCTTTTTAAAATATTTTCAATGAATTTTTAATAAAAAGCCTTAAAATTCCATTAAGTATAAATCTCTAATGGCAGCACATATAAGGGCCCAGTTTTTGTTTAAAATAGTGCGTTGCTTTTTTTGTTATTTTTATTCACTTTTATTAAATCGTATGTGACATGCCATTGTGACTGCATAAAAACACCTACGACTGGTAGGTATGGATGTAGTTATGTAGTATGTATTAGTAATATTAGTTATTCTGTTATCAGTTTATTATTAGTATGTATTAGTTTATTAGTAAAATAAATACATATATGCCGAATACAACTGTGCATTATTTCATTTAGGTTGGTTTACGTCGCTTACGACTAGGTAACTCACTGTTTATTCCAAAATTATCAAAGTAGCTCAACGCATTGAAAGGGTTGACGACCACTATTCTAGTATATAAGTTGTATGTATATAAGGTTGCATATAGTAGGCCCAATAAGTCCTCGGGGCTGCAGTGCCATTAATTGTGCTCCAGCGAAGTAGAAGAATAATGCTTTTTCTTTGACTTTCTTTATTGAGTTACTTTCCAATCTCAGGGTATTCAATGATAACTCAATAATATCTTTCTATCTGTCTCGCAATTAGTTGATTTTGTCTTCATTGAAACCTTTGCTTCCTGGTTTCCAATGACAGGGAACTTCGACTTGCCACAATTAGACAGTCTTTCTGGAAGAATGAACCGAGTCTTAATAACTATGCTTCGATGCGATAACCGCAGTGTTTCAGAAAATTTAAAAACTTTATTGCTGTTGAAAGATTACTATTTTAAGGGCGATTAAAAGATTCAGTTTTCGTGTATTATCGGTGAAAACCATCGACAATGAACAAAACCACTACTTTAAAAAAGTAACTATATTTTGTATGTTAAAAATTTGTTTCAAAAACTATGCCGCGAATGCAAGTTAAAATGTGTTACAAAAACAAAAAGACATAAATGATAAAGGCAATGTTTACAGAGCGGACAGAAATTATTAACAAAAATATATAATAAAAAGGTAAGAAAGATGTCAACCCATGAATAAATAAATACATCATGCATTACCAAAATGTTTAAAAGCAATTATGTCAACCAAGCATTTGTGTTATTCAGTTCTTCAAATTCATCGTATTTTTACGTAATTTTCTCATTAACAAATAATTTATATAACTGGTAAAATGCTACAAGATAATGGACAACGGTGTCCCAGGCAAAAAAAAGAGCGTTTACATGGTCTTGGCTTTGCTGCAAGTTTTAATCATCTTTTTCAGACGTGGAGAACTAGAAGACATCTCTCGAGATGACTAAATTTTTGCTTCCCTATCATAACCATAAACCCACTTTTCATCTTCAATGATTTTAATATCTGGTTTATTAATAGGAGTATAAAATACCCCATTAACAACTACAACCCAATATTCTATATGTTCCAGTGGCAGACTGTTATGGTTAGAGATGCATATAGTGTTTTCAGAGAATATCACATGTGCTACTCTCCTCTCCAGTCGGTTCACATCACTCTTCTTTTAATATAAAATCTTCATACAAAACAAAGTTTTTTCTTATTCCAATATCTCTCAACCATGTTGTTGATTAATTTACTTTTTTAGAGTTAATTGTAGTTTGCTAATATGTTTTGAGCTTAAAAATTTTAGTATTTACATATAGAGAACGAAAAAAATTTTAAATATTATGCAAGCCCTTATCGCGCATTGTACCAAATTTAACTGTATTCAGAGAGCTGTCAATGTCATTTTGGTCAAAAACGGAATAATATGAAATTTTAAATTATAATTTAGTACATCGTTGGAGTAGTGATCAGTATTTAAAAGAAATAACTTCTGTAATGGAAAATGACTATCTTCATCGTATGATTATATTTATGCAGTTCAGAGAAAAAATTTTAATCTAAAAAACGATTTAAGATGAAGACATTCATTCTTATCTGTTACGAAGGAAAATGTTACTACTGATAAAAGCATATAATTTGTGACAAGATAGAAGAACGCTAGAATATTTTTGCAGTAAAAGTTTATAACATTTTTCACAGCCACATTGAAGTAAGAAGAGTTAGTTCCCTTTGGGAATCAAATGCTTTAGCTGACGAATAAATGGTATTTCAAGATATTTAATAAGTTTGAATTTTATTTTTATGGTGTATATAAAACCCAAAATAAAGTTTTTTAATAAACGGAAACCTGTTAATGACTTCATTGGCAAACATAAAAAACGCGAAAGAGATTTTCCACTCTATCAAATAAACGGAAGATGGGAAAACAGATGTAACTAAAACTTTTTTTAAAAATATCCCATAACCTCCTCCAGTATTTATACAAGGGGTTCCAAATTACCCTGATACGGTTAAAAATGTAAGTTTCATACTTTCGGCAACATAACACAATTCAAATTAATGGCAAACAATAAAGTTAAAATAAATGTCAAAACCATTAAATATTATCAAAATTAAGTAAATATTAAACACCATACGTATCAATTCAAACAATAAAAAGGTTATCGTGCAGTCATAAGGCACATTCATCCAACGATTTTTGCGGAAAAATTATAGTAGAACTATAAATCATGGCTTCGTAGCTAGAAATACCTATAATATTAAAGGTAGGGTAACTAAAGATTTTTTTCGTTCTTTGTAAATTTAAAATCTTAAAAATGCTTGCAAAACATGTCCATCCAAGTTGAGCCCCATGTAAAAAGTGGAGTGCATAAGGTGTCTGTCATATAATCACACCAAAGCTTACTGTCATCGTTCCTGTGTGAAATGTGGAGGAGTACGCGACATTTAAGTTTGTAAAAAAAAACAAGAGATACGCCTGCTAAATGAGCATTAGGTTAAGGACCGCATCTTGCGAATTGCAAAGGTTGTATGAGCTACCAGTACTTGCAAAAGAAAATAAAACCCACCAAACAAAATAATACTGCAATTTCTATCTACCGACATCCAAGATATGCTAATGCCCTTAAGGGGGTGTTTTAGTCTAGCCAGTCCAAAAAATCGTTTTTTTTTATTTGGCAGTTTTTTAGAGTTTAGGGTCTCGAAAATGTATCCGTAAAATATTACAATGAAATTCGTCAAACTGACTGAGATATAAAGGTTTAGATTTAAATCTGTTTCGGAGGTTATGGTATATAGTGAAAACTATGTCGATGAAAAAACAAAGAATGCGTATGGGTACGATACTACGCAATGCTAAAAGAAAATAACAAAGGGATCGATGGAAATTCACAGAAGCTGTTATAAATGAATTAAGTACGTACTACGGCTTGGCAATACGAAGAAATCCAGTCAGTAGAAGAAGACTTTAAACGCGTTTTTCTCAAAACGACATTTTTTAAGTCAGGCGTGTATTTTTCTCACAAACTACTGGGCAGATCGACTTCTAATTTTGTACACATATATAGCGCACATGTGCGGCTATCGTTCGAACCTCTAACTTTTATATCTGTTTATAATTACTATTTTTTTCGGACCGTGATAAGTGACATTTTTTAGTAAAAATCGGAATATTTTCTTGCCAGCGCCGCCATTTTGTCAGTTTTTTTTTATTTAGAGGTCGGAACGATAACCACATGTCTACAGAATAAAATAAAAAAAATCGTTTATTTCAGATGACGAGGACAGCGGCAATCATCACGCCCCATAAAACAAAATTTCACGAAAGGACCTGTGTGTTTATATATATCTTGCACAGTTTGCTATAAAAAGGGATATGTAAATTTTAGGTGTTACTTTAGATATGAATAAATATGAATACAAAACTTGAGATCAGTAAGTTTAACCGTTTTTTGTACAATTAATAAACCTTAAAAACGGGTATCTAGACTACAATACCCTCTTAAAACAAATACATATCAGAATTTAAGAGCGTGACCAGAAACATATTTAACTGAGTTCCTAGATAAAATTAAAAAATCTAATTGATCAGTTGGTTCATTAAAATACTATATTGTCTATGATATCAGTTAAAAACAAAACTAAAAAAAGTTTAAAATCAACAGTTTCAAACACGTCTTGACAGGTTGCCAATATACAACCCCTCTAGAAAGCTACAAAGAAATTTAAAATGTTGCCGTTACATAATCCACCTATAATAGACCAAACGGGACACTGGGCACGTAAAGCAACTGCTTTCGCTGAATATTTAGTAGAAATGTTTAATCTCTATTCAAATGAACCTGATTCAGAAGTGAAAGACTATTTAACGGCGCCATTGCAGATATCACAATTCGATCCTTTTCATTCACAGAAGTAAGAAAAGAAATGAAATGTTTAAATAACAAAAAAGCTCCGAGTTATGATCTCCTAACTGGTTAAATCTAGAAAAAATTGCCCAAACAATTGAATGCAATCTCTCACCTGACGTACCGGCTTAACCGCTAGATGAGATACTACATTAAAAGAATTTATTATTTTAGAAAAATTGCTTCCTCAACATCAGTTAAGTTTTAGTAAAGAGCACTCCACTATTCAACAATACCATTGCATATTATATACAATAACTAGAGCCACAAAAAACAAAAAATACTACTGTACAATCTCTATGGATGTCTAGAAAGCATTTGATAAAGTATGGCCCAGATCTATTGTTCAAAATCAAAAATGTTTTTCTCACTAATATGTTCTCCTTTTTAAATCATACCTTACAGATCACCATTTCCAGGTCAACTCTGCTAGTGAAATATGGAAAATTAAAAAATTAAACTCTGGTATTCCAGAAGGCAATGTTCTTGGACTTCAACTATATTTGGTATACGCAGCAGATTTGTCTACTTCAGACAATGTATTGCCATTTTTTCTTGCAACGAAAATCCATAAATAGCTAGTCACTAGATATACAACCATATAGTTTAAATAAGCAACTGTATGATCAAATGGCGTACAAAGGCCAATAAAACTAAATCTACTTAAGTGGTGTTTATTTTGGGAAGGCAACACTGTATCAATATTAGTAAATGGCATTGAAATACCACATCAGATCATATGATGCTAAAATTCACATTAAATATAAACCGATTTAAACTTACGCATTTTTTATTTATGAACGTAAAACGTAAAAATTAGGGGAGTGCATTATGAACGAGCGCATAAGCTATGCATTGATTCAACTTTACGTATTACGTATTTCTCACAGGCGGCTTATGCTTACGTTTATTATGAATGGACACTAAGTTAAATTATTCCACGATCCAAGAAAAAAGCCGATCCAATTAAAAATTTATACATCCCACCTTGCAAAAATTTGAGAAAAAGCGGGTGAAAAATTGTCAGCCTAGGATGCCAAAAACACCTTTTGTCAGGCAACACCTCGTCTACGTAAAACGTAACACCCCTTCATGAGTTTAATATTCGATGTGGGTTTATTGTAACATTTATATTTTATACTTAAAGAACGATGTGCCTCGTATGGGTTTGTCATTTCAATTAATAAGCTCATTCTTTTTATTTGAAGAGGATAATCACTGTTATACTTCCTTTGCAATTATAAGCGGATCAACTTGACTAAAGTTTCCTTTGTTTCAAATATAGAAATCTTGGTAATACGGGCACGTACGGTAGATTACTGTTGGGGCAGAATTAGCAATTTTCCGCTTAGGTCTTTGAGACAAAACCCTAGTTTTAATTTTATTTTCATTGACTCGAAAGGGCAAAATATCCCTAACTGAAAGATTTGGTGCTTTAAGAGGGGCAGTACTATCATTGGCTGGATTTCAAAAAGTATATCCATAATGTTTCCATGAGTATCTGGAGATCTGTCGACTATGGCAGAGTCCTGCTATTATAGCAAGGCTACTTATTCCTAAAGAGGACCCGATATTTAGGAAGCTCACGTTTAGAGACGTCGTGTACTCTCATAAGAAAGTCCCTGTGTGGTAAACGAATTCAAACTAACTCAATTATTTATTAGAAATTTGAATTACCCACCTTTGCTGCTTTTTTTATTTAAATCACTTTGTTATATACCCTTATTTACATAAAAATTAAATGTTAATAATGAGACAAGAAAATAGTTTGTCTCATACCAATAAAGATAAGAAATAATGGATTGAAAATTACGATACGCTATATATTGTTATCCCGTGTGGGGTTGCTAGTCCATCATCGGGCGCATCCCCAGGTGGTGGATCGGGGATGCCTTCCAGATATGGGTAGTACTGGGAAAATAAAACACCCGGTGCGGACCAAAACTAGCATGAGACAGGGCAGCAGCTGTTTTCATTACTGGATTAAGGCTATGCTAAATAAGTACCCTAAAGGCTTGATATCAGTCATCCACAGGCAGAGATCAAGGAAGATCTAACTGGTTGTAGTACTGCGCTGTGGAAAGCCAGGAAAAACTACCACACTAATTTTCCCGAGAAGCAATCATGGCAATACAAAAAAAAACCAATAGCCTATAGTCCGCGGCAGGTTTTAGATAGAATACCCGCGAGCAAAGGTAGGACCCACCCGAAAATGAAAAACAGTAATATGAATGCCCCCAGAATTGGTACCTGGAACGTCAGGAGTCTATGTATGGCAGAGAAGCTAGACAATACAGTCAGAGAAATGCATAGACTAAAATTAAAGATCCTGAGATTAAGTGAAATGCGCTGGTCAGGAAATGGAAAGTGTAAAATTAATAACACAACGTTTTATTACTCAGGCAACGATCGAAGAGAGCACTCAAATGGTGTAGGCATCTTCCCAGACAACAAAATAAATCAAACTATTACCACCTTTATTCCTCTTTCGGATAGAATCATGCTCATCAAATTTAAAGCCTATCCCACAAACATTAATATAATTCAATGTTATGCTCCCACTGCAGAGAATTCCCATCGAGAAATTGAAAAATTTTATAAGGAAATAAAAGAACTGCTCGGACATGCTAAAACTAATAAAGTCGTTATAATTATGGGTGACTTCAATGCGAAAGTTGGTGGAGAAGAAGTGGTCGGAAAATACGGTTTTGGACAGCGCAACAGCAGAAGAGATAGGTTAGTACAGTTCTGCTAAAGAGGAAAAACTTGTGATTACAAATAGATGGTTTCAACTTCCAAAAAGACGCCTATATACGTAGCAGTCTCCACAGCACACCTCAGATAATATTACCAGAAATCAGATCGACTATATCTTAATCAACTCTAGGTTTAAAAACGGAATAAAAATATACCCAGAAACCGACATAACTTCGGATCATAACCCTGTAGTAGGGAGGTTAGATGTACAATTTAAAAAGGTTAAAAAAGATAACACAAAAATGTCGACATGACCAAACATAAAGATGTAAACACACAAATACAAGCATGAATTTTCAAAACTAAACTTGGATGAAGTATATAGTACAAATGTGGAAAAAGCCTGGGAACAAATTAAACACGCTACTAATAAAATATAACAAGAAACAATAGGACACGCCGATCGACAGATCAAAAAACCATGTATGACAGAAGAAATTCTTTTATTGATAGACAAACGAAGACCATATAAGAATAAAAATGATGACGAATACAAGGAAGTAAACCGAGAAATACGAAGAAAAATAAGAACAGCAAAGGAAGAGTGGATAAAGGAAGGATGCGAGGAAATAGAATTACTACAGGAATAACATGATAGCTACGGAATACATAAAAAATAAAAGAAATAACATAAGAGAAACCAACCGATGTTAAGCATAGTAAATAAGGACAACCAATTATTAACAAATGAAATGAGGTCTACAAGAATGGCAAATATACATACAAACAGCATTTAGTAGCAACACACCAAGAACATACGATAAAAATAAAGAATACGACCAGGCCCCCCAGATTTAAAAAGCACTTAAACGCTGTAAAAACGGGAAAGCAGTCGGACCCGACGAGGTTCACATAGAAACGTTAAAACTTCTAGAAGAACAAAATTTAGATCCATTGCTCCAATTAATACGGCAATATATGAGACAGGTGATATCCTAAAAGATTGGCTGACTTCAACATTTATTCGTCTTCCTAAAAAGTCAAACGCCAAAACATGTAACGAATTCAGATTAGTAACCCTAATGAGCCAAGTGCTAAAAATTCTACTTAAAATAATACAAACCAGTATCTACCGTAAATGCGAAATAGATATGAGATATGCAATTTAGATTCCGCGAAAGTCTAGGAACGAGAGAACCATTAGCCAGCGTATCGATACTCCTACAGAAATGCCGAGATATGAGAAAAGACGTCTATGTCTGTTTCGTAGATTACGAAAAGGCGTTTGATCGAATTAATCATAACGTTATAATTACATTACTACAGAAAAAAAGATTAGACAAACAATACATACAATTTATCAGAAATCTTTACTGGAATCAGAAAGCATCAATAAGAATAGGATAAACAACATCAGATTTAGTGCCTATAGAGAAAGGTGTACGACAAGGTTGTGTACTATCACCAAAATTATTTAACATCTATTCTGAGCATATTTTTGATGAAACACTGACTGACGTTGAAGATGGAATAAAAATAAACGGCAGAATAATAAACAATATCCGCTATGCAGACGATACAGTCATCATAGCGGATAGTCCAGAAGCATTGCACCTATTAGATAAAATTACAAGCGTGGAAGACCAACTAGGTATGAAAATCAATGTGTCAAAAACAAAAATAATGGTCGTAATTAGAACACCAAACCTGGGACTGAATATATCTATGTACGGTTCCACAATTGAAAACGTCAACAAGTTTAAATATCTTCGAAGTTCGATTACGGAAAATGTCGATCCTGATCCAGAAATACGATCAGTCATAGAACAAGCTAGAGCAGCACTTATAAAAATGAGAAACCTACTATGCAACACAATCTTGGACTTAAAAACAAGATACCGTTTTGTAAAGGCATATGTACATTCAGTTTTGTTATATGGGGCGGAGACATGGACGCTAAAAGTTAACAACATAAATAGAATAGAAGCTTTCAAAATGTGGATCTTCAGAAGGTTCTTAAAAATCCCATGTATTGAGCTTGTATCAAACGAATAAATTCTTAGACGAATGAGGTTAGAAAGGGAACTACTAACAACAATAAAACGTAGAAAAACGGCATACTTTGGCCACGTATACCGAAGCTCAACATACAACATCCTAAAACTTATAATAGAAGGAAAGTTTGAAGGAAAACGTGGCCCTGGGCGCAGACAGCATTCGTGGTTGAAAAATATCCGTAGTTGGACGAGTATAAATACATTATTCCTAATACGCTCTACTCAAAACCGCATTAAATATGCCGAGAGTGTTACCAACCTTCACGAATGGAGATGGTACCCGAAGAAGAAGAATAATATATTGTTATTGCGTTAAAATAATAATAATAATAAAAATTAAAAAGAGAAAATGATAGAATTAAATTATTATGAAAAAAAATATTTTTCTGAATTGTAAAAAGTCAGTATAACCTAGTTTATATTTTCTGATTGCTTGTCAAAGATATCGAAAAAAAAATCTTTGAATTTAGTCACTAAAGGATAGGTTGTGGTCGAGTAATGGAATATCCTCTCCAGAATTTTTGAGGTAAATCCAGAAAATGAATAAAAATAACTAACATTGAAATACAAAAACAATTTTATTTATTTATAAGAAACAACATAATTATTGTAAACAGTATTGAGAATTATAGTATTCGATGTAACCCTCATCAGTCGTCATGACTTTGAGCTGAGAATTAAACCAGCTGCAGGACAACACAAATTTCTCCTTGTCCAGATCTGTCATTACCTCAATGATGAAGGCTCTTAAACTGGTGTTATGATGCCTCTTGTTGACTTTTGCCTCGACTACACTGTAAACGTAATAGTAAAGGTAATTTCAGTCGTCACGCGTAATAGCGTGGGCTGCAGGGTGGCCACAAGTCGGTGAACCAGCGCTAATACAAATTGTTGTATAGTCATGTCTGGGTCTTTCTTGCCTTGTGGGTTAGAGAGCAGTCTTGCTAAAACACTTACTCCAGAGCTCAACAATTGATTAAAGCACGTTGATGAAGCTATCGGCGTCACATTCAAATCTTCGCTGCTCACATGACAGCATAGAGCAGAAAACTTTGTATGCATTAGGGTAGATACTTCAGAAGCATTTTGGCAGATCCAACGGTCGTTTTTGTGATTCACCTTCCTGCCTTGAAGTTCTGTTTCCCCTGAAAAAAATCTCAGGAAGTCAATGCTTTAGTGCTTAATGACATTCAGCAGTTATTGAATCTTCAACAGCCTGTTAATCTTGTGTTCTTTCAATGAACATTTGGTGGTTTCGCAGGACGAAAGACTTGTTATGATAGACTAGTTTTAAAAAGTAAACTTAAAATTATACGGCTTTTTTGCTTTCAAGGTGTTTTGATTGAATTACTAATTTTAAATTACTTAAGTAGCTGAATCGATATACTGCCGAAAGAGCATTTTTCAAAGCACACGCTACACGAATGAATGCTAGAAAATGTTCTTAAGAAAAACAAATCTTTGATAAGATTTATGAATAAAATGCCAACCGGAAATTGAAAGACATGGCTAACAATAACTATTTCCGCAACAGTTCCCTGGCACTTTTTATATAGCACGGAAATCGCTAAGGTTTTTCTTATTGTTGCAATCAGCGTTGAAAGTTGCAAAACTCATTTTTAAACATTTTTTTTGTCAGACAGACAAAATTATAGGGAGTCACAATAAATAGACTTTTGGTCATTAACAATACACAAAATTACAAAAGATAAACCGAATGTGTTTTTAAGTATGTGAAGCTTAATATAAGTTTTGGAGAAAATTTCTTCTGTTAAAATATGTTAATAAATACAAAATACTAGGCCAAAACTAAATTGGGAAATGAAATTAAGTATGGTTTCAAGGCACGAATGAACTGAAAGTAAGCATCTACTAAAACGTTTTTGACGATTGAATAATACTTTTCATAATTTTCAAAAACAGTTAGACATTTAAAAACGTAAACTATAACAAATGCAAATTATGATAGTTGTAACTTTATCTGATGATTACACTCATTACTCATTCATTACACTTATGAAATGTCATACCGTAACACGAAACTAAAGAATTTTATAAATGATTAAACAGTTCGTAATCTTGTAGACAAGGCCTGCCTTTTTGCATACGCAAGCTTTATAGTGGAGGAAGGCTAGTCAGGTGAACAGTATTCTGTGCAAAGTTCATTTGCTGGTCGAACTTGGTTCAGAGCAGACATGTCTCTATTCGGTAGCTATACTTTGGGTGTGGTCGCTTGTGCGATAATTAATCAGTAAAATGTTTTGTTGTTGCAGAATATTACCTGGGGAAAAGCCTGCATATGGACGATTACGACATGAACAGTAGTGGGAAGTGCAGTTCGGTCGATGATGTAAGTTATTTACATTATTTGACTTAGTCTACTTGATTTCATCTAATTTCTTTCTAATTTATACTGTTGAAGCTAAGTACCTAAATATCTTTACAGGTGATTGTGGCACTCCCAACTATGATTAGTATCGACGATTCTGGTGAGGATATGGGCAGCATTGACGAAAGACCGTCGTCTGGAACCGGGGATGTCGAATCCCAGGCCTACGTAGCTAGCGAGGAGGTTGCTTTATACGCCTTTGTATCGCTAGTTCTGACGGGATCGTTGTGTCTGTACTTTACAGCCCTTTTCTTGGGCACCTCATTGAAGATGTAAAATATTATTTAAATTTATGTATGGCGGCCCTAGCACTAAAAACATTGACGTTTTGGTGCTAGGGTTGTGTGTTTAGATGTTTTGTGAACTTTTATTAGAATGTAATTCTAATAATTGTAATAAAAATCCATAATAATTTACTGCTTTATTTTCTTGTCTTCTCTTGGGGATTTTAAATAGTGCGAATTTTAAAGAAAATAGTTTTTTTCATACAATAAGCAGACATCGTTGTTTCTGTAGCAAACTTCAACAAGCTACCAATATGTGTGCCATTTTGCTTTAATGTTAAAAAGGTTGTATATTCTTATATATACGATTATATTTTTTTATCTGAATGATTTTCAACGATTGGTTTTTCGGTATTTACATTTTTAATAAGCATAATTTAGATATAGACATTATTGTTACAAGGAAAAAATTAATTTAATACCATTAAAATTCTCGAAAAACTGTATAAAAACATTGTTATGTTATTTAAAAAATACTCATACAAAACAGATATATAAACCAAAAGTGACTTTCGACTTGTTTCTCTAAAACGGTTAGAGATATCGAGATGGAGTTTGCGCTATTCGATTTATTTTTAAAAACGGTGCCATGAATGCGCAACTAATTTTTTGTTTTTATTTTCTACGAAAATAGTTGTCACCCCCAAATTCCATCGAATCGTATATAAAATTCATGTCTTGTGCGGGTACAGCTGGTACAAATACCAGCCTTATCTAAGTTTGTAGAGAAATAAATGCTAAAAAATTAGATAATCTACTCTAACAGTTCAAATATGTTACACTCTGTATTTATAAAATCTCTAAAGAAAGCTATCGCTATTTTACAAAGTATAAAGTTTATACTTGGTCAATGTCTAAAATAAGGTAATTTCAAATAAAATTTTATTTTTTGTTGATTATGTTTGAAAATTATGTATTTTAGGGTGATAATTGCTTTGCCAAAACGATTAAAAAACTGAAAAAAATTAGTTTAAAACTAGTTGGCGGTTTAGACTTGATATGAGATCCGTCTTTTAGATCATTAGTATCTTTTCATACATTTTTACCAAAGAATCTTTTTAAATTTTCATTTGATTATCGTCACTATTTTAGTCTTGAAATAAAACTAGTGGAATAATTTGAAGAAAGAAAGAATGCGGCTAGTGATTAGCAAGTTAAGTTGATGGTAAACAAACTAATATAATCTCTTTTTCTGCATTTAAATTTGTATGAAGCCAAGTAAACTGATATCGAATTTCTTGGCGTTTTCATTACATATTTTAAAACGTTATTAATTCAAGAAACAATGTACGAGAAGAATGTTTTTATTTTAGTCTTCGTTGTACAACTATGCTTTGGAACCCAAGTCATCAAACAGATTAATTTAGACATAGTCACAAATTTTTTTGCTATTAAAATTTTCAATTATTTTTTAAGCGATAAAAATATGTTAATAATATAATTTTCTTACTATTAATTTTTACTCGCGATGCTCTATCATTTTTCAGGTAGCTAAGAATTTTAAAAATTTTCTTCAGTTTTGATTAAATATTACTTTAATGCCCAGCGGAACTCCTAAGTAAAATTGAACTAGAATTTGGTATAAAACTTTATATACTGAAGAGATTACAGTATATGATTCACTATATATATATATACTCTTTTGTACCGTTTTAATGTATTGGGACCAATTCCTTACAAATTATTAGGTGACATTAACGAATAACAGTATCAATTTTGATTGAGGTCTAAAAAGATAACTGCACTTTTTTGTTCATGTGCCAAACGACTACGTAGGTGAATAAGAAAGGAGAGACAATTTTTATATAACAAATTTATTTCCGCTGCTAGGGAACAAATGCACATGTATTTCTTTAACCCCCCTCTCCTGCATATTGATGAACTTCTGGTATCGCTTAATAAAATTCTTTATTATTTCGAAAAAGAAGCTTTTCGATTGCTTACAAAGTCACCCCTGTAGCGCTTGCTGAATCTTACCTCCTAAATTTGTAAACTCACAGGTCTTCTTTAAGGGGCTAAATATGTGGTAATTTTTTTTTTGAGAGTCGTTTGATTACTATCTGTACTAGCATTGGAGTATTATGGATTTATTATACTTCTTTAATTTACTTTACAGTACTTTTCCAGTAGTGTAATCCCTTGTGCAATTTCCTTACTAAATAATTGCGGTATTCGTCTGGGTTTATTATTGGTTTTCAATAAATAGCTTGCCCCTTGTGAAGTAAAGTCTTACACTTGCACAAAAGGTGAATGGCTGTCCCTGGTTCCTTGCCCCATTGCCTGCAGTTCAGATCTACACTGTACTATTTTATTAAGTTGTCATCTAAGAAAAGAATATCCGATGAGAAGATCTATAATAGTTCGTAAATGATTCCTGTTTTGTACTAACAGTTCTTCGATTCGTTTACGAGATTATCCTTGTATAAAGGTTTTTCCGTGTCTTTGTCCCGGTACATTTTCCAGTATTTTTTATGTTGTTTTCTGAACCATTCTCTCAGCCGCCTTTGTATTGTACCTTAAGTATTTCCAAAGCCAGTTCGGGACCTATATATGGAGTTGAAGATCCTTCTTACGCTAGCTAATTAGCTTTCTCGTTTCCTGCAATTTTGCGGTGTCCTGATACACACAACAGAGTTAATTTAAGTTAATCTAAGATGCTTGATTGTCTTTGAATACATTGATTCGTCTGTATCGATAAGCCCTCAAATTATTTTGCCTGATACACTGCAGTATAGCAAATAAATATTTCCGTTCGGAAAACCGATGTATATTTTCCTAGTGCAAAGCTTAATCGTAACTTTTATTCTCACACTTTATGCCTGCTTCCCTTTCAGACTCGGTTTTTAATCTACCTGTATACCGCATAATTTTTCCAAATCTGTTTCTATTGTTTATTTCGTTTAAACATTTATTTCGATCTATAATATTAACCTTGAAATTCATGTTGAATGTGACTTTTAGCGTCATATGGTCTATTTTCATGCCTAGCATGCTTCCACCCATTAGTCCAATTTTTAGATATCCTACTTCCATACTTTCTTTGCGAATAGGTGCCTTCCGTAGTCTACAGAGTTAATCCTGCCTCTCCCATGATTTCAAGATGAACATGAAGGAGGTCAAGCAGAGTCTCCATTAAGTTTTTGTTATTCTTCTTGCAAAATTAGTTATTCCCAAATAAACAAGTTTTTGTATTTTATTTACGATGGTTAATGCGTTATTTGCGTCATCCTTGATCACCATACTAAAGCTGCATATTTTATCATGGGTATGACCATTGTGATTTATATTCAATACATCATACCATATTTTTCCGTGAGCTTGTCT
Source organism: Sinelater perroti (assembly GCA_036346155.1). Lineage (NCBI taxonomy): Eukaryota > Metazoa > Arthropoda > Insecta > Coleoptera > Elateridae > Sinelater > Sinelater perroti. The sequence continues at coordinate 104,540 of JARFIY010000094.1, forward strand.
GGCTAACACTAAAGTTAAATTACATTAACTTTCTTTGAATGTGTCCAGTTTGTAACCAGATTTAGTCCCACTTGCATGCGCTCTCTAACTATATAAATCTTGAGATACTATGACCAAGCCATCTGCGAATTCCAGTGGTGTGTATTTGTTTCCTGCGAGCTTCTTTAACAGCTCGTTCTTTACAAGGTTCCACAGTAAGGAAGACAAAATTCCTCCATGCAGACAACCCCTTACAAGCCGTCATTATTTCACCCCTCAGGGATACATATACTAGTCTTTATTTGAGCATACAGTTTATTCACCTGCAGCTTATTTCGTCAAGTACTTGACTTCTTAATTTTCTAATAATTGAACCTGGAGATAAATTAACATACGTACCCTCAATACCCAAAAATACACAGCAAAGGTGTCATTTTTTATACGGGATTCTTTATTACGATGACAAGTAGGTGCTATCTAAACTTTTGACCGCGCAATGTTTCCTTTAAGATGATAAAGATATGGTAATCAAGAGATGCTAAAACAAGGCATCTGCCCTCTGTAGCTGCTTATCCGTGCATGATGTTGATGTGTGACTTGGTCAGCCTCTACCCATTACATTTGTTCTTCTCTTTTTAAAGCGTTCTATCCATCCATGAAGCTTTCGCTGATACAATCATTAAGTGGAGCGGCCATACTTTTACTTTCGTTGCTCTTAGGTATATGGCTAAACATTATAATACTGCATGGGGATAATTACCCATCATCCCATGCGTTACTCTACTATCTTTATCTTTAACTTGTGTAAAGAGTGCGCGTTTGTGAGGTGCCTATGTCATTAGTTTTTTTGTTTTCAGCCGCTGCAAACAAATCGGCACCTAAGCGAACACAAGGGTTTCTTTACATTTTGAGTATTTTAACAAGTAACTCATTTTTTGAATTCCTACTATTTTTATAATAATCAAATTTGTATGATATTAGTAGTATTGAAATATTAGTAACTCACGAAAGCAAAACTATCACTATCCTTAAAAATCACTCAGAATGTATCCGATAAAAATTAAAAATAAGGTTAATTTCATAATTCAAGGAATTTTATATTTTGATGAATCAGTTATAATGATTAGTTCTTAGTATTTAACCATTTGATTTTGATAGGGGCAGAAAGATTTTTTATTCCCATCGTTAACCAAATTAAGATTAAGACAAATTTTAAAAATTGGCTTCTAATTAAAATTGCATTTATAAAGTCTAGGGATAATATGTCATAACGGTTGACTTCAGGAGTCGAGTTTTCCTAGGACTGTAGGTAAGGCTTTGGTGAATATTCTACAAAGAGATATTTTTCAAAGATTTAAAACAGTTCTAACATGTCGCGTAAGTGGGTACAGTTTTAGAAACTTAAACGGCTTAGATACTTACGTGGCGTAGAAGTTACAATGATTATAAACGTAGTTTTTCCAAATTGAGGCCCTTTCATTGCACTATAGTGGGGCTGACCTATGCAATTACCCCTACTGTGGCTATCTTACGCGCGTAATTTTTAGTAGTCAGGACTGCGTTTGCACTGTCTTAGTTAAAGAAATTCTTTAAGGGTTTGGACAACAGATTTCACGTAGTAGAAGACTTCACTGCGAAGCACGAACATTGAGGCTGTAGCATAATAATAATTAACGGCTGACGATTACATGCTGGCTATACAACTTAACTTGCTTATCTACAGAAGAACTCACGCTTTGACCTATAGGCCTCAAAAAAGTTATAGATTTAATAAACTTTGGTATTATAAAGAAATTAAAGGCATATATGATTACCTAGAACATCCCACTGAAATAAACGAATATATTAAATTAGATTAAAAGAGTTGCGAAAAATAAATAGACCAATCCTGCATATACCTATTATTAAAAAGAAAGATGGTAATTGAGCTTGAAACAATCTTTAAACAAGTTCGTTGCCAATGTACAGAAGAAGTAAAAAAAATCCTAAAATACTTATGATCGTATTTCAAAATGACTTTAGAACTCAAATCACTGACTACAAAAAAGGTAGGTAAAATAATAAAAGAAAAGCTCTAAGTTACGATATAATTTCCAAGACGTTTATAAAATAATTGTCAAGTAAAGCAATTCGAGTTTTTACACAAATATACAATGTAATCTTAATGACAGTACATTTCTTAAGCGAAGAAAAAATCAATGCAGATTTCCTAGTATACTAAAGTCGGGTAAAACACCGGATGAAATAGCATCGTATAGACGCAAAAGCCTATTTTCTATACCGACAAGTGTCCTCGTGAAACTTATATTGCATAAAATAACAATTCTAGATAACCAAAGATTAATTTCTAAGCACCAATTATGCTTCTGAAGCCAACAAAGAATAGACTAACAAACATACAGAATGGTGCACAAAGTACACAGAAATCTGGATTGAAAGAGATACTGTTCTGCAGTATTTCTAGGCGTAATTCAAGCCTTCGACAAGATATGACTCCAGGGTTTATGCTACAAACTAAAGAATTCTTACACCATTAAATATATAAACTTATGAGACTTTAGATTTCTAATCTATATCCTCAGGAGTTCCACAAGATTTCATTGAAACTCATGTGCATGTCATGTTTATTGTACAGGGCAGACATCTCTACATTTCGATTTGCTACATATGCTAATGATATGGTCGTCCTAGCCTCCCACGTAAAAACAACAATCGACTTTTAGATATCTTCAAGGCTATCTGAATAAAATTCAGCGATGACCTAACATATTGCGAATTCAAGTAAATGAATTTAAATCTTAGCCTCTTACTTTTACTATGAGGAACGACAGCTACCAGTTAGTGGCTTTAAACGGCCAACAACTACACCACACTGAGTTAGCCAAGTACCTGGGACTATAACTTGATAAAATATTAACATGAAAAATAGGGTGTCCCAGGCTATAAGGGCAAAAAAAAATTTTTTAATTGAGATACGCATACTTTATATATTTTTTTCCATTTGACCCTAGTAACTAAAATAATAAATATTATTGCGATCGGACAACGATAACCCGTTCCGACTGATGTCAAACTTTGAACATAAAAGTTAATATGGAATGTTTATTCAGTAAATAAAATACCGTTTTATATTTTTATTATATTTAATAAGTATTTATCATTATTTTTTTTTTCAAAGTTTGCTTTTTACAGTCAGGATATATCTGTCTATGTTCTTGTACGCAAAGTAATAAAAATTGCTATTGTTCCTCTTCAACAGTGATTAAGCCATGAAAGTCTTTCATTAACTTAACCGCTCTTTCAGCCGTATCGTTAACTGCTCACAGTGTCTGCATTTTCTTTTTAGCGTGTTGAAACGAAGCATTATTTGATCATGAAGTAGAATACTCGTTGAGAAAACTGTCATTAATTTTAAGTCGATTGAACCAGGACTTGCTTTTGATTGAAACAAAGTTATCGATGTTTTCTCTGAAACTAAAAAGAAAGAACAGTTATTATATATCAAAGCAATAAAAGAAAACAAAGAAAAACTAATATTTTTACTTGTCAGACTAACTGTAAAGTGGGCCACAAAGGTCTTCTTTCGATGGGATGTAGCGTTTACCGTGGGCTTATGGATTTTCTTTAGCTAAGTTAGCAACCATTTTTACTTTAGTTTCTTAGTCTACATCATCGTCAAATAGAGACAAAACAGACACTTCGTTTGTCAAATACCATAAATGCTGGCAGAACTTCTGTAAAGCTGCTTTTGAGATGCTTTTGTGGATTGTTTCGTAAGTCTTCATGGCCTTCAAAAAGCACAAATCCCGGTAAGGTGCTTTTACCGCTAAAGTACATTGCAGCCATTGAGAGCTAAGTAATGATATTTTTAATGAATATATTGCTCTCGCCATCCATCGAGCTTGGTGCATGGCGCCTGGAGGCCAAATCTTAAATTTCTTCTCTGTATCTCCGCCAAGAAATATTATTGAAAGCTCTATTAATTCTCGATAGTCATCTCTAGCAATTTCTTTAGTCAATTCAATTCAGTAAAATTCTAGCAGTTTGTCAATTTCTGAAACATTCAGGCATGATAGCTTTTCTGTATAGGTCTGTATTCTCTCGGAATCGACAATTTTCTGCTTTTCTCGTATCTTTTTAAACAATGGAATGTCAGGGCTTGTAATCACGATTCGTACACATGATGGCGGCAAGCAAAAATAAGCATTTCTCTATTCAGTTTCTATTTAAGAAGCCCACAGGCATCATTAATACCAATTGTATTTGAAGCAGTAGTATCACAACAGAGAATATGCCTTTATCTTCAAGATTCCAGTCAATGATAGCGTTCAAAACTGCTTGTGCCTGTTCGCTTCCCGAAGAGTTGTCTAATTTTGGCACAGCGATAAGTTGTTCTTTATTATCATAAGAAATAACTATCGGTAGACGTTCTTCTTTAGATTTGCGTGCATCTAAAGCCGGCAATAGTTTGCCATCCCAGTAGACAGTTACACTATCCGATACCTCATTTTGGAAATCAACTTTTATAGCTTTTGCGCGCTCTTTTCGCTTTTCCGTACAAATTCTTTGAATGGAGGACTTGCTTATAGGAAATTCGTCAGTATTATGTACCTCAATAGTTGCTTCAATAACAAACACAGAATTCCACATACTTAATTGACACCTATCTAATGCTGCCACTAATTTTAGAGTGATGAAATTTTTCCTCATAGAAGTTTTATTAGTATCTCTCAGTTGGTCTCAGTTGGGATGGGCAAATTTTCTTGTAAATCCATTATTTCAGAATCAGAAGGCGAATTTTGTTGTAGTGATTTATAAGGTGATGTAGAAGGATAAAAAATATTTAGCACGCCGCTTTTGCTCCTCAATGTTTTTAAGGCGCGCCTTTTCCTCTTTTTCGGTCAGTTTTTCGTGCACTCCAGCTAAGTGACTAGGTCGACCTGGCTTTCTCTGCCGTTGCAAGAAGATCATATTTTCATTTATCTTTATAAATTGAAGCGCATCGGCATGCGCAATGTCGAACAAATTGTCTAAGTTTGTAACAAACTCTTGTCGACGCTGTTCAAACACGTCTTATGCTTTGTTTGCATTTTTTGCAAATCTCTCCAAATTTGGTATAAGGTAACTAGTTTCTTAACACAGTTAGGTAAATATTTAGTCGGTATACGGGCCTCTTCCCAATAAATAATGCACCTACGAATAGTAAGATTTGTGATTTCATTGGCTCTTAAATTCACTTCACTATTATAGGACAGAACTGCCAGTACTTCTCTATTAGAGAGAACTTTTGAACCGGTAATTTGATGTTTTACGTCACCTATTAAAAATATTCTTTTTTTAGAACTGTGTAACTCCACTTTCATGTTGACCGAACGAAATCAGCGCGTTTACTAATAAAATAAACAAGCAATAATAAGCACATCGATACGTTAGCTCCCGTGCGCCTTAGTATGTAAGTACTGACATGTTTCGATGCACGTCGGCACGGGTTGCCGTGGTTCTAAGTACATGAAACTTTATTTACAATTGTTTTGACATCATTCGAACAAAATTAGAGGGTATGCGTTGAAAATAAAAGGACTTTTAATTTTTGGGACACCTTAATGAAGAATACACATATTTGACAAATGGAAATAACTTGGACTGCAATTTTGCAAATTATACTAGCTAATCGGAAGAAAATCCAAATTACATTTGTAAAACAAGCTACTAATCTATAAAGTAGCCTTAAAGACAATCCTGTTGTGGGAACTCTTCTATATTCAACGTGGAAATCCTCGAACGTTTTCAAAACAAAGTACTTCGAACAATTGTCAACGCATCGTAGTACGTATTTAATAAAGTAGTACTAAATTATATGTGTGTGTCTACAGTGATATGGTGAATTCAAAATTACAGTAAAAATGATCAAAAATAAGATTTGGTACTAACCTTAATGACCAAAATTAAAAAATTCAAATCCTCTGAGTTACTTACACGGTAATTGAAATACAGTAACAAAAACCTATTTATTGTACTAAGTTACTATAAAGAGATGAGTTACTGAAACTCTACTCTACATGACGAAATATCATGTTGCGCTAAATTCTAAAAAATACGTACCTTTAACTAGCATAAAAGATGTAGTCGGAAAGACAGTTCGTTCAGACATAGGTTTCATTGTAAGCCAAGTGTAAGATGAAATAGATGCGAAGGCTATCACGCCGGTGTTATGGTGCATCACGTGGTTGGTTCTCGAGGTGGAAACCATCTATACTACCACCACGAAAATACGGGATTTGCTTAGACCAGCCAAAGATACAAGAAACCCACAGGATACACCAGGGGTATATTGCATACTTTGCTCATGTGAGCAAGTCTACATTGAGACTATGGGCCAAACGATTACCACCAGGATAAAAAAACATGAACGTCATCTACGCCTTAATCAACCCTATAAATCAGCAGCTGCTGAACATGCGTTGGAAAATCCTAACCACGAACCACGAGAATTTGGGGAAACACAAGTTTTATCCAACTGTAGGAATTACTACCCGATATTATACAAAGAGGCGGAAGAGATTTATAAATATAAAAATAAATAATTTTAACAGGGACGACGGATTCAATCTACCTAGGTCTTGGTTTGTCGCTCTCAACAGGCAAAAAACAGACCGCGATACGGCGAAAGAGCAAGTGACGTCAGAAAATGCCAAAAAGTACTTGCAACAACCCGATTTACGTCATCAACTAGCCCGATCACGTCATCTACCATCCCAGTGACGTCAACCACGCCCCCCCAACACCATTCCTACCATACTCGCACGAGTATAAAAGCGAAAACGCACAGGACGTTTTTATGAAGCCGTCTGCCGTAGTTGTGGACGAAACGTCAAGAGTTTCTGAATTGCGACCACGGCCTTATAACCCGAGAACCAACCGCACGATGCACCAAGTGCAATATGTCGTAACAGAATGAATGTGCAAGTTAATTGATCGTTAACCATCTGTAGAAATAAATAGTATTTGTGTATTTTTAACTAATTATTAAATTGAAATAAATAATTGAATTCAGAATCTAAGTTTTTACAACTGGTGTCAGATATGACGAATTGAAAAAGGATTGGGATCAACCCCAATCGATAAAAGTGAAGACACATGTACGTATTTATTCAAAGTCATGGATCTGAATGCACTACAGAACTTTAAATTGAAATCGAGCTTTTGAGAATTGAAGGTTAGCTCGGAAGAAGAAACTAGAAATTATAAGATAAATTTAAAGAACATTCTAAAACTTCCAGTTTAAAAGGAAAAGTGAACACACCAGATTAAAAATTTTAGAAACGAGTCTAATTAGAACTTGGAAGAATATTTCAAACGTTTTAAGGAGACATTAAAAGAACTAGAGATAGGCGCAGATGTCTGCTTGATAAAGTCGTATCAGAGTGCTTGTTAAGTAAGGGAAACTGATGTGTTCGATAATCCTTCGTTGTCATGAGAACCACAGAAAGAGCAACAATTTTATTTAAAAGTGAGAATAAAGCTGGACTGGAAGCTCCAAGAAGAGAGACCACCACGGAAGAAAAGCAGTATGCAAAATCTATAAGCTTATTAGGCACAATCGTATTTTCCCAAAATTAAATTTTGGAAAATATTTACGGTACCAAATTAGAGCTGCAGAGTAGCCTTTTTTTTATTAAAACACCCATTGAGTGAATTTATTATATAGAATCTAGTTGATACATCTAATGAGCTATTTGATTTTTAATAAATAACATAACAGTTTAAAATTGCAAAGAATAATATCTACGAAATCACTTGGTTTTAGACATTTAATAACTATTTTTTATTGCGCACTGGATTATAATTATTGCTCACTGCACTAAGTCAAGTGGTTTCACTCTTTTAATCTTCTAGTTAAGTCAACATTATTATCAAGACTGAGAACTAATATTGATGTGCTGATGTAGATACTGTTCATGTCTATCGATACCTTCTGATAGTTGTAAGGTTTAACAGTCACTTATGGATTGTCATGCAAGAAGATTAAGATATGCAATTATTTTGGAACCTCTGTATGATATTTCGATTACTTTGACTGGTACAATATAGTAACCATAAGTCACATGGTTTCAGGACTTGTTATAAAGCAAAAGCTATTATATACTGTCAGGGCTGAATGTCAATAACCAGTACAGTTTTCTGTACTCTTAGTTCTATCATTTTTCAACATGTGGTTTCCATCTAAGTTTTCTCAAGTAGCCCAGATATTTACATTCTATACGGTACTACTTTGTTGATATATATTATTGTGCTCGATTTTTTATTAGTGAAATCAATACACCGATTTGTTTATTTAATTTAATCATTTTCTTCCAGCTGTATTTCGGAATACTGTTTGATTTTTCAGTTGATTCTATATTGTTGTCCAGTGCAAATTGCAGATCATCTGCAATGGCAACAACATTTTCATTGAATGTACAAATCCAATGTATAAAGATAGATGTCCAGTACACTACGCACACCTGCTTGGATTTTCCTCAATCTGAATAAGTACTATTTGTTTGAACATGAAATAACGTTCAATAAGGATTAAAATTTTTGAATATTGCACAGAAAGCATTTTGAGTTATGAATTAGTTGCCAAACCTTATCGAATGCCTGTGCAACATCCAAAAATATCGCTGACAACTTTTTTTCTTCAATGCTTTTCAAATCAATAGTATTCTGTGACTGATCAATCTGCGTCTGTTAAGCCAAATTGATACGATAAGATGTTTTTTCGATGATTGGTTTTAGTCTCTTCAGTAGTTTTTCAAACAATTTAGACATAATTGGTAAAAGCATATTCTGTATGTCTGTTCATGAGTCTTTCCTGGTTTAAATCATGATTACTGGCTACTTTACAGCTGTGTACATACTGTAGTCGGAATGAAGATGATCAATTGTGATTTTAGTTAATGCCTTTTGAAGTTCTTTAAAATTTGACATATTAGATCGAACATTTTTCTGATTGATATTAGTTATTTCTTGTTTAATTTCAATTACAGTGAAGGTAATTTTATTTTTCTTCTTGCTTGATGTCATAGGGCGTGGTGTTTGTCATCGTCAGTTAAATTTTGAAATATCTTTTCGAGATTGTCGGAAATCTTGCAGTTTTGTTCATTACTTCTGGTGTCTCATTTTGATCGAGTATTTGCATAATAGGTCTTTTAGATTCTTAGTGTTTTAAAAGAATATTCAGTACTAGAATCATTAGTAAGGCCAGCAGATTTTGATGGTATCATTTTTAACTGCTTAATTTCGATTTCTTAGTAGAAAGATTATTCAATCTAGTTTTATCTTTGATGGTCTGATGCATCTTCTTTTCCACTGAAAAGTTCAAAATTTCTTGGATATTATGATTCAGTTTTTTATTTCTGGTACAATTAGAGCTGCAGAGTAGCCTGTGTATCAAAAATTCTGTGTCGTCTGCATGACGGAGTATTACAAATCTTTAAATCTAAAAGTCATTGCAAATTTTTTTCTTTTTGGTAAACTGTAAAGTAGTCTAACAGAAAATGTACAAAAAATGCAAATTATATTTATCAGAGAACAAAACAATGTAGCAGTCGACGAGCCGAATCTCTTTGGAAGCACCGTAGGTCACGTTTGGAGTACGTTTCGCAAACTAATATATTTTAAAAGTTTTTAGACGATTCTGATGCGCCGCTGAAACAGTTCTACATATTTGAGCGATACAGATAAAATTATAAAATACATTAAAAAAATTAGTTGCGTTTATATATAGTTTGCCTTGTGATCACGAAAAATAATAATTTTAACTGTAAATGAAACGGTACTGCAAAAATTAGTTAAAAAGGGTGGAAAAATACTTATTTACATATTTTATTTATTATCACTCTAACTCTTTAGTTGGAAAACTGTAAAGTATTCCAAAGATATTACTATTAGTAGATGTATCAATGACAGTCGCTTCGTTTCTTCATAAGGTACTGTATTACAAGGAGTAGCAATGAGTCATGAGAGAGTCAACACTGCACTCACAAAACAGTCTTCATGTTTCCAATATGTTGTATCCTTGAAACGTTTAATCCAAAAATCACCTTAGTTATTACAGTACTTAACAATGTTTTTGTTTTAAGTGATAATTATAGCATGTTCAAGGAAGAGGCGTTTATGATAGGTAAATTGAAAACTTAAAAATACCACGTAAAATTAGTTATTTATATTAAAATCATATTTTACTTATGTTTGTTCATACAATACTACACAATCACTTAATTCTTTTAAAATTAATGTCCAAAATCGTCTAAACTTTGGAACAATTATAGGACTTTCTTTTTACTCATTAGATAACTACAAGACTCAATAGTTTGTAGGCACTACAGCAAATTTGTTTTGAAATAGCAAATTAAAATACTATAGTTTGAACATGTGTAATAATTAACTAAAAACATTTTTGTATTCTGTAAAAAAGCTTTAAATATTGTCGATAGTAGTAGACACAAAGATGTAACAATAAAAAAGATTCTGATCCCCATTTTGTACTTATGTTACTTGCGTGAAGAATATTAAAAAATCAAAGCATTCATGTCTTTGAAATCATTATCTGCCTATGTCCACTTGTTGTTGGATGTAGTAGTTTTCAAGTATTCACTATTGACTTCTGCTTTACGGTTTCTGTAACCAATTATAATTAGCTGTTCTTTTTATGTCGTCTGTTCACCTAAATGGGAGTCTTTCTCTGTTTTTCTTCGTTCTCGCTTTCCATTGTATTATTTTCTAGTATTTTAAATTCTTGCAATGTGTCCAACCCATGACCATTTTCGTTTAAGCACTTTTTCAAATACATATTTTATTTTTGTCTTTGTTGTATGTTTGCTATTTTATTGTTCAGAATTATTATCAGCATTTTACGCTCCCTTGATCTTTCTGCTACTCTCAGTTTTTGTATGTTGTTTGCCATTAGCGTCTGCTGCATAGGTCAATACAATGAGTATGATTTGGTCGAATAACTTTGTCTTCTGTTATTGGTCAAATTTTGTTTTGTAGAATGTATTTTCATTTTCCAAATGCGGTCCGACCTAAGCTCATCCTGCTATTTTCTTTATTCAGCTGTCTGACACTAGTGTAATAAGTCATCAAATAACTGTCGATTATTTGTATAGTTTAATACTCTAATTATATATCGATTTCTTATGCAATTAAGCCATTTATCATTATCTTGATTTTATTCTTGTTTAATTTGAATTGTTTTTACTTGCTGTTTCATTTATATCTGTTAACATTTCTTGTAAATCCTATAGATTGGTGGATATTTGTAGGATGTCATTTTTAAATTGTAAGTTGCGATTTGACTTTCCTAGTGTAAAGACGTTTATATATTTGTACTACGGGGACAAATTAACTATCAAAAATTAATCTCCGAACTTAAAGTAAAAGTCAAAAACGAGTTCACCAGAGTTAATAAAAACAACCAGATAAGAATAAAAATTTACAGTGATAATAGACTAAGCTATCACACCTTCAAGGATCCCGAAGCAAATAATCTATCGGTACTAAATTGAAATTTTCCTGTTTCGCTAACAAAAAAAGAAATGCAAACCGTACTAACAATACCAAAGGGTCCAGTTATAAATATTGCAAAACTGTACAACAAAATTAGATACTCAATCCTACTATGCATAGTAAAACTGGAATATTTACAATAAGGTAGAACAATACTCAGTCTCAATAAATTTGCACATAGCATGATCGAGGTCAAACCGCAAATAATATTCCTGAAATTTCTTTAATGTACGAAATGTCAACTATACAACCATACGCGGAATTACTGATAGTCACAACCTCGCTGTGTAAAGTGAACAGGAAAACATCTCACTGTTAACTGCCCCAAAAACCAAATGCGTTAACTGCCTAGAAGAATACCCAATAAACTATAGAGAATGCAGCTACTTCCTTAAAATTAAGCAACTAGAAAACAACAGTTTTAGATTACGGAATAAATTTGTATCTGCAAATACTAGCCTAATTATTACCACTAATCAATTACTATCCTTGACCAGCGTTAAGGTTGATAACACCAGACTACTGAAAACTGCCTCAATGACTACAAAAGTATAACTGACCTAATAACAACTATCCTAAGAAAACTCGACGAATTACTCACTCCACATTTAGATAAACTAACGTCACTATTAGCAACTTTACTTCCGGTACTGCTAACGAATAAACCCAAATAACAAGCAAACGTTAACTACATTAATCTTGAAAAATTGAAACGCAAATGGTCTTCACAAATAACTTTCAATTTTTATAGATTTTCTTGCTAGATACAACACAGACATGTCATGCGTCACCAAGACTCATTTTATTAATACAAAAATGTTTTGCATTTAAGGATTGCAAGTATATCGTAAAGATCGAGAAGCTGACAAGGCATCGGGAGGTGTAATACTTATTAATAAATAAAAAAAAGAAACTACCTACTATACCTCAGCGATTTAACAAACATTGAAGCCATTGCTATACAAGTATGCACTGAAAACAACCACCCACTGAACTTGATCTGTCTATACAAATAACCCAATAAAAAACACTTAAAACTGACGTTGTCACTTTATTTCGTAGCATTGAGGCTACTCAAAAAATACTATCTGGGGATGCCGATTAACAAATCCGAAGGGTATAAGACTACGCAACATTACCACAAACCATTGTATTTTAATTGTTGCTCCAAATCAGTATACATATTTTCCATTTGAAGTAAATCACCAGCTTAACATATTAGACATTGATCTGTACAGGAACTTAAAAAAAAACACTACAATAGATAGTAACAGTTGAAATGGGCTCGGATTATCTCCCAGTCATCGTGTCTTTTTATGACCTACGAACAATCAGACCGTCTGTCCCCAAACTGACAGACGAATTAACTGACTGTACCACATTTGAAAATATTTTGGCCAAAAACTCAGATGGACTGAAGCGCTCCAAACCACCATGGACACTGATGAAGCATTAAAAAAGTGCACTATGGCTCTACAAAAGAACGCGCAACAGGCTAGAACGTCGTATAAACCTAGAAATTCTACCTCACACAGTTAGATACCTGCTTATATAACAACACTAATTAAATACAAAAATACAGAAGAAAATGACAAAGGACTCAACTACCTTACTTCAAAATTTTATATAAATTAAATGATTTAGTTAAGCTAAAGCTGGATAGCCTCAGAATAGTAATGTACAACGGTTATCTTAAATAAATTCATCCAGGAGACACAACCATGTGGAAAGTTACTAAAAGACTAGCATTATTTGTTCTGTAATTGATAATAGCGTAACATACTCTTCTGAAGAAGAAAAATCAGAAATCATAGTCACGCCTTTAGAACAGGTTTTTACGCCAAATCAATTTTAAACTGATCCCATTCTCGATGCCCAAATTACGAATTCCATACAAGACCTCCACCAGGACGAGATTGTTATCATAGTCCCTGCATCATTCCAAGAACTCAGGCAGCAAATAAAACGTCTTATTAAACGCAAATCTCCAGGTCCTGACTTGATTAACAACGAAATACTAAAACACTTATCCAGTAAAATATTAGTATACCCAATTTCCAACCTCAACTACTGTACAAGACTCGGATACTTCTTGTCATTATGAAAACGCAAACGTACTCCCAATCTATAAAAGAAAGAACAAGAAAAACCCAGATGGCTGTAGGCCCATTAGATTATTACCCACTCTAGCTCAACTCTTAGATAGGTAATTCTCACTCGTCTACAAGACTTTCTACTAGAAAATGAGATGTTCTCGCTTACCTGTTTGGGTTCCGACTAGCACATTTAACCGCTCATCAACTTCTGAAAATAACTGAACTAATAAAGAAGGGGTACAAAGCTATGGTATACACTGCAGTAATATTTCTTGAAAGGGCCTTCAACAAGGTCTGGTTGGAAGGGCTACTAGATAATATGTTAGATAAACAGTTAGATATCCTGATCTACATAAATAAATTTATATACTCCTTTTTAAACAACAGAACTATACAAAATGCTACGTTATTCTATGTAAAAATTATAAAAACGGGAGCATACTTGGACTCACCTTATTCAATATGTATAGCTATGATCTGTCTGTAGTTATTAATTCAACAGTGGCAATGCATGCAGACGACACTGCAATCCTTACTCAGAGTACAACAATTGAAACAGCAATCAAACATCTTCATAACGCAATAAACATAGCCTGCGAATGGAACCAAAAACAAAAAATACAAATAAATTCCAACAAATCCCAAGCTAAGATCCCAACACTTAAGGGTTACATAGATGTTCAACCGATTAGATTAGAATAAATAATGTCATCGTTCAGTGGAATATCAAGGATATTGCAGTAAAATACTTAGGTGTCTACTTCGATACAAAGCTCAACTAGGGATATTATATTAATAGAAAACCCAACGAATGTCTTACTAGGTCAGAATGCTTACAATTATATTATAAGGCGATACTCTAACCCGATTTAACATACTCATGCCTGGTATGGAGCAACACACCCAAAACAATACTCAAATAACTTTAATCCATACAGAACAAAGTACTCTATGTTGGAATTAACTGCTCCTGGTTCTTATGAAATACACAAATACATCAAGAACTATGTGTTCTTTTTATAACGGACTACATACATAAACCAAGTGGTAACTTCTTTAATAATCTTGTGCTTTGTACCATTGCAACTCAACTAAATTTCGGTAAAAAGAACTTACATACAAGCTTCCCCAAGACCTACTAGATATACCTTAACTTTGTAATATTAGAATAGTGTGAATGTATTTACTTAACTCTCCGTCCATATATGATATAACTCCTAGACGTAGGCTTGTATAATGCAACTGAGCCGTGTATTGCGACAAGAATTACAGAGTCAGTAAAATAAATTTAAAAAAAAACTTAAATTATAAACGGTTCAATCTCTCTTCGTCGACGTTTAATTCCTTTGCTTCCTACTCACAATTTCTAAATACGTAGTGTAAATAATTTATGAGAAATTGTGCTGCCTTGCCGTACTCCACGTTCCGTTTTTATCGCTTTTCTATTATTTTGTAATTTAATTTTACATATAATTTGTTTCAAGGTATTTTTTATCAACTTTTAATTTATATTTCCTAGATTTTTCTATTACGCAAGTGATCTTAAGTACTGTAACCACTAGGAAAACCCGTCTGCTCTAGTGATTAATAAGCGTCTACTCTGTTGATCAATCTATTCGTTATAATCTGTATGAACAGTTTGTATATTTGTGATGATAGATTAATCGGTTTCTAATCTTCCAGTCTGGTTTTGTCACTTTTTTAAACAATAATATTATGAGTGCGTTGTTCCAATCTTGCAATATATTTCCTTCTTCAGGATATTGAATGAACAATATTTTTAGTGGTTGTAGTAGTTTGATGATTGTGAACGTTCTTGTTCTTTAAAGTTCGTTGTAGAATGCTTCTACTTTTTCGAGGATATTACTTTGGTCTATAATCAAGGAGCCGTTTGCATCTTTTAAAGGTGTTGTAATTGTATCTCTTATTTTTTTTTGTTATTGTTATATTTCTGACTGTCTTGCCCCTTGTTGCCTTAAGCGCGGTGTTTATAACTGATATTATATTTTTGTTCGATTTTTCTACATTATCTTTGTTTTTAATTGTCACTTATCTGAGTCTTTTATTTAATTTTACCTCGTATTTTTTATTACTTTGTTATATAGTTTTCTTTTGCCTTGATATTTAATTTTTGTACATTTTTTATTCTTTTATTTTTGGTATTCATAACTGTTTTACCTCTCACTATTCTGTGGTAGTTTATTGCATTTATTTTATTTAGTATTGACGCATCTTTGAGTATAAATTTGCGTGTTATTGTGAGAAGTTGTACTGATTTTTTGTTGTTCCATCAGGACTTATCTACGTCCACCTATTTTTAGCTTTTTTTAAAAGAATGTTTTCATAGCATATATTTTTTGCCGTCCTAGAAAATTTTTTTCTTGTTTTTATTTTACATTTGCATTAAAATCTTTTATGAATAGTAGATATTATATGGAATTCTTCATAATGCACTAATTTATTTCTTTGTACAGTTGATTTAATTCTTCATTATCGTAATTTTTGGTAGATGCATAAAACAGTATTACCTCTATTTTTTGAAATACCATATTTAAATCTAACTTTTTGGTTTTTAATTGCTTGTCACTTAAAGCTTTTTATCTAAAGTTGTAATGATTTATTTCGTAAGAACAAATTAATGATAAAATTAAATTAATTTTGGCATCGTGTTGGTTAAGAGTTATCTGAACTTCAGTTTCATTTTTCATTTATAACTCAAATTTATGTAGTTATAACAGAAAGTTTCTGTAATAAGCGGTGAATCCAGTAAAATTGGAACACCAAAAATTATTTTAACATTGTAAGTACAACAGTTTATAAGCTGCCTATCTAAACAGATTGTCCAGTTAGCGCAAAATATCACTTGATAAGGTCAAAATTATCTAGACGAGGCAGTTCCCACGATGTCGTTGAATAAAGTGAAACGACGCAAATTAATTTTGCATGAACACGTCCACAATCCCAACCTGAGTGCTTGTCAGCTTACTCAAAAGGCAAATGTTCCTAATTTTGTTGTCTTTCGTGTGCTAAAACAGTTTAGGGGACAATTTACGGTAAAACGGAAACCAGAAAGTAGAGGTAAACATAGAAGAAAGAATAGAGAGTATTGCAGTTTTTTAAAGACAATCCGGAGATTACTTCGCGAGAGGTTACCTAGAAAGTTAAAATGCTGCAGACTTTGTGTAACAAGTAAATGCTAGAGCCGGTCTGAAAAATTTTAGGGCTCGAATGTCGCTGATCCAGATACAAAACAGAATCAAACAGCATAGTTCCGTTTCCGTAAGTTGTACGAAAATATATGGACACGATATCAGTGCGTGGTGATGGACGATGAGACATATTGCTTCACCAACTTCAATTATATTGCTGGGCAAGATTACTATACTGCTCGCAGTCTGTAAAATGCTCAAGAGGCGTGCAAAAGAAAGCGAAAAGTAAAATTTCTGAAGATATTCCTTGTCTGACAATCCATATGTAGTTGCAGTTTGAAGAGCAGACGTTTCGTCATCCTTGGGTATATAAACTAGAACATCTATTGAAAAGTGTGCTGACAAAAACATCTTTTGTCGTTTCTGCCACAGCACGATGTTAAACCGCCTTTTGAGCAGATTTCGTAATATACCACTAATCTAAGGCAACGCTGCCAATGGCGTGAATTATGTACCAAAACAAATGAATTCATCAGACAGTCCAGAACTCAGACTCATTGAGCAATATTGGTTCATTGTGAAGGCCGTATAGAATAAAACAGGTACAACAGCTCAAACCATCGAAGAGTTTCTATCCAAGTGGCTTTAGGCATCACGAAACAAATTTCGTGCAAAAATTGATAGAACCAGTACAAACGGAAGTTCACGCAAGGGGAGATCATAATGCTATTGCTTGAACAACTATTTTGTAGTTTAAATCCTAGTAATGTGTTTAAAGGCTATATGAGTCTAATAAATATATTTCCAAATGTTCTGTGTAAATTGTATCAAATTTAGTGCCCCAGTTTTGTTGTGTTCACTCTTTAGATCTGCTGAATTGTATTATAAGGTGAAGGTACAAAGAATCCAAAAACGTTTTTAAATCTGCTTAATCAATTTAAACCGTAGCATCGTACAGGGTGTTTTTATTTAATTTGCACATATCATTATTTAATGTCGTACTAAAACTGTTCCAGACCGTTAAGTTGTCTGATAAATTTTATACGTAAAGCTAAGTACATTTGCACTTACAAGTAAGGTATCTTATAGCTAACTCTCAAAATTTATTTTAATCTCAATAAAAACAACTAGTAGGGGGCACTGATTGCAAAAATAATAGTCAAAAGAGCTGACGATTCCTAGTTTAGGCGCTAGAGGGCGTATTCTAAAAATCTGTTTTCGTAGTTTTTTTTTATCTTTACTCGGATGGAAAAAGTAATTACAGCAGCATATGCACCTAATATCTCCTTATCATAGGTAATTAAATGACGCACGCGCAGACAATTTTACCCTAAATATAGCAGTTTCAATTTCAAAAATTGCGGCATTCACAATTACAGGATGATTGCAAAAGTTTCTACCCGATTTTATAGATGACGTTGCTTATAGGAAATAGGCATTTGTTTTGACGTATGTGAGTGTCATTCGATTTGTAAATGATATACAAAGAATCGCGTTCGTTTCTTGCAAAAAACGCTTTAAAAAGTTTACGTGCTGGTGCAGCAGGTCCATGGAAATGGGAGACGAAAAAGTGCATTTGCGGCATGTGATGCTGTATGAATTCAGGAAGGGCCTGACTGTTGGAACGGCTCAAAAAAATATTCAGACTGTTTATTTAGACCGTGCTCCTGCTCTGAGATCTGTCAAAAAGTGGTTCGGACGGTTTCGGCAACGCAATTTTTCAATGGAAGATGAACCTCGTTCTGGTCGACCTTCTGGCCTTGATGACGACGTTGTGCGTACTCTAGTGAAGACACATCCAAGACCTACGACTGAGGAGATAGCTGAGCGGCTAAACATTGACAAGTCCACCGTGTTTCGCCATTTAAAAAAGCTTGGATATATCTCCAAGCTTGATACCTGGGTACCGCACTGTTTAACGGAAAGGAACAAATTAGACCGGATGAACGTGGCTCTTTCACTTCAGGCACGGAACGAAAATGAGCCGTTTTTGGATCGACTGGTATCAAGCGATGAAAAGTGGGTCCTTTACAACAATGTGCAACGAAAACACACATGGAAACAAACCGGCGAAGGTGCAGATCCTGTCGCAAAAGCTGGTCTGCATCCAATGAAGGTTTGGCTGTGTGTTTGGTGGGACTGCAGGGGGATCATTAATTTTGAGCTTTTGAGACGCGGAGAAACAATAACAGCAGACATCTACTGTCAACAATTAGCCAGACTTGATGCTACTATTCGTGAAAAACGTCCTGTTTTGGCCAACAGAAAGGGTGTCATCTTTCACCATGACAATGCTAGGCCTCATGTGGCTCAACAGACAGAGTTGAAATGGGAAGTCCTGCAGCATCCTCCATACTCGCCTGATATTGCACCTTCAGACTTTCATTTGTTCCGCTCCTTACAAAACAGTTTAAAAGAAAAACGACTTAGTTTTGTACAAGCTGTCGAAAACCACCTTACAGACTTTTTTGACAACAAACCGATCTCGTTCTATAAGAATGACATAGAAAAACTTGTAAATCGTTGGAAAACCATCGTGGAAAAGAATTGCGATTATATAATTAATTGACAAAACTCTTATTTAAAATAAAAAATGTAATAATTTATAAAATCGGACACGAACTTTTGCAATCATCCTTTATTATTAGAGATTAGCATATCTCATTAGCAGTAGGTAGCGCTGACTACAAATAGTCAAAAGTGCTGGTTCCTGATTGGCCGGCAGTTCGCCAGTACTTTTGACTATTTTTTCCTATTCGGTAATCTTTGCATTCAACAATTTTGAGTACTTCCTAAGCTTGCACATTTAATCTGTTTTGTCCACCTGCGTGCATCGGCTAAGTGGAGACTTCTTTTCAGGTTTCTCTTTGTATAACTGATCGTCTTTGTGTAAGAATCTTGTGTTATATATAGCAATCATTGACTTTGTTTTATTACGGAATTTATTTAGAGAATTTGATATTGTCAAATTTGTGTTTCCCCCAGAATTCACAAGACAGACTAATGTGTGAACATGTGAGTTTCTGGGCTAATGGTCCTACTCAACTGGGATTCTACGAAAATGTTAGTCACTTTTCTCATTCAGACAGCGCCATAAAAATATTTTTGTTTCTTTAATGTAGAATATAAATATTATAACAAATGTATGATAAATCCATTGCCATTTATAATATATAAAAACAAAAATCTTTATACTACTATATTTTGATTTTATATACCATGGTATTACCAATTTTAAATACCATTAACAATAGAACATAAAATGAGGTTTATATTTATAATTTCTTTGCTTGTAAGACATGCAAAATTTCAATATATGTCGACGTTTCAAATTTAGATAGAAAGTACGGATGGTCGGACGGACAAAATTATAGGACGCCACAATAAACAGACTTTTGGTCAATAATACACAAAATTACAAAACAAAATTATATATTTTTAAGTAAGAGAAGCTTGTTATAATAATTTTTGAAAAAGATTTCTTCTGTTAAAATATATTAGTATACCAGGTGTTCATAAAATGTTTTGGGAAATTTATATTACCGGATAGAGCAGACCGAGACGAACAAAAATGATTATGAAATTTTTTGGTCTGAGGTCACATAAATAAGTTATAGCCGATTAAAATTTAATTAAACCGACCAATCACATCGCGCTCGGAGAGCTACCGGGCCGACTGCGGGAGGACGGGGAGCGCTTGGCCGCTAGAGGGAGCACGCAGGCCGAGCTCGCACGGTTACCTTCAGTGACGTAGCAAAATTTTAAGTACGAGTCAATTATTGTCTTGTACTGTTTATTTTAATCAGCTTTCGAGCGTTGGACTCGTGCATGGTCCTTTTTTAAATTAACAAATTTTTAGACGAGAGCAGCGCAGGGCCGAGACGATGGACTCGCGCCTCGTCCTTTTTTAAATTAACAAGTTCCGGGACGAGAGCAGCCCAGGCCCGAGACAATGGATTTGCGCCTCGTCAACTCGGCCCAGCACTGCTGTCTCAAAATTTGTTTATTGAATAAAGGACGAAGGTAACCGTGCAAGCTCGGTCGCACAGCCTTCCCCATTATCGCCTGCGTGCTCCCTCCTTGCGGGCAAGCGCTCCCCGTCCTCCCGCAGTCGGCCAAGAAGCTCACCGAGCGCGCTGTGATTGGTCCGTTTAATTAAATTTTAATCGGCTATAACTTATTTATTTGATCTCGGATCAAACAATTTCATCGTAATTTTTTGTTCGTCTCTGTCTGCTCTATCCGGTAATATAATTTCCCAAAACATTTTATGAACACCAGGTATATAGAATACGGGAGGAAAATTAAAATGGGAAAAGAAATTAAGCATGGTATCAAGGCACGAATGAACTGGAAGTAAGCATCTACTAAAACGTTTTTGACGATTGAATAATACTTTTCATAATTTTCAAAAACAGTTAGGCATTTAAGAACGTAAACTATAACAAATACATATTATGGTAGTTATAGCTTTATCTGATGATTACTCATATGACGATATCTTTATGAAATGTCATACCGTAACACGAAACTAAAGAATTTTATAAATGATTAAACAGTTCGTAATGTTATAGATAAGGCCTGCCTTTTTGCATACGCAAGCTTTATAGTGGGGGAAGGCTAGTCAGGTGAACAGTGCTCTGTGCTAATTTCATTTGCTGGTCGAACTTGGTTCAGAGCAGACATGTCTCTATTCGGTAGCTATACTTTGGGTGTGGTCGCTTGTGCGATGATTAATCAGTAAAATGTTTTGTTGTTGCAGAATATTACCTGGGAAAAAGCCTGTATATGGACGACTACGACATGAGCAGTAGTTGGAAGCGCAGTTCGGTTGATGATGTAAGATATTTACATTATTTGACTTAGTCTACTTGATTTCTTCTAATTTATACTGTTGAAGCTAAGTACCTAAATATCTTTACAGGTGATTATGGCACCCCCAACTACCATTAGTGTCAACGGTGCTGATAAGGAAATGGACAGCATTGGCGAAACACCGTCGTCTGGAACCGGGGATGTCGAATCCCAGGCCTACGTAGCTAGCGAGGAGGTTCCGTTATGGGTCTTTGTATTGCTAGTTCTGGAGGGATCGTTGTGCCTGTGCTTGACAGCCCTTGTCCTGGGCATCTTGAAAATGCAAAATATTATTTAAATTTATGTATGGCGGCCCTAGCACTAAAAACATTTACGTTTTGGTGCTAGGGTCGTGTGTCTAGATTTTTTTGTGAACTTTTATTAGAATGTTATCCTAATAATAGTAATAAAAATGTATAATAATTTACTTTTTTATTTTCTTGTCTTCCCTTGTGTATTTTAAATAGTGCGAATTTTAAAGAAAATAGTTTTTTTCATACAATAAGCAGACATCATTGTTTTTGTAGCAAACTTCAGGAAACTACCAATCTTATGCTTAATATGTGTGCCACTTTATTCTCTGTTAGAAGGATTGCCTAAGTATAATGTTTTTTTATCTTAATGACTTTTAGGGGTTGTATTTGAGTATTCATATTTCTAATAAACATAATTTAGGTAATTATACTCATTTTTATTTATTTTATATCAAACAACTGTTCCTGTTCTTCTTCATAATCGAAACTATTTGTTTCTGTAGCAAACTTCGATAAGCTACCAATATGTGTGCTATTTTGCTTTAATGTTAAAAAGGTTGTATATGCTTATATATACGATTATATTTTTTTATCTGAATGATTTTCAACGATTGATTTTTGGGTATTTACATTTTTAATAAGCATAATTTAGATATAGACATTATTGTTACAAGGAAAAAATTAATTTAATACCATTAAAATTCTCGAAAAACTGTATGAAAACATTGTTATGTTATTTAAAAAATACTCATACTAAACAGATATATAAACCAAAAGTGACTTTCGACTTGTTTCTCTAAAACGGTTAGAGATATCGAGATGGAGTTTGCGCTATTCGATTTATTTTTAAAAACGGTGCCATGAATGCGCAACTAATTTTTTGTTTTTATTTTCTACGAAAATAGTTGCCACCCCCAAATTCCATCGAATCATATATAAAATTCATGTCTTGTGCTGGTACAGCTGGTACAAATACCAGCCTTATCTAAGTTTGTAGAGAAATAAATGCTAAAAAATTAGATAATCTACTCTAACAGTTCAAATATGTTACACTCTGTATTTATAAAGTCTCTAAAGAAAGCTATCGCTATTTTACAAAGTATAAAGTTTATACTTGGTCAATGTCTAAAATAAGGTAATTTCAAATAAAATTTTATTTTTTGTTACGTATGTTTGAAAATTATGTGCTTTAAGGAGATACTTACTTTGGCAAATCTGCTAAGAAACTGAAAAAAATTAGTCTGAAATTTGTTGGCGGTTTAGACTTGATATAATATATATGTAATATATGTAATTTTAAGAAGTTTTTTTTTTGAAAATGTATGTCGCAGTTGTGGACGAACGTCAAGAGTCTCTGAACTCCGACTACGTTTTTATAACCCGAGAACCAACCACACGATGCACAAACAAAATAACTGTCAAAAAGTGTGCACTCCAAGAAACAAGTTAATATTAAAAAACTTCCTTTAAAAATATTCCATAATTTCCTCCAATATTTATACAAAGGCTTGCAAATTACTCTCATATGGTTAAAAATATTTTCAGCAACAGAATACCATTCAAATCAATTGCGCACACAAATTAATGTCAAAACGATTGAATATTATCGAAGCAATGTAAATAATTACAAGACAAAAATGTTAAACATTACACGTATCAATTCAAAAGAAAGCTTATCATGTATTTATAAGACACATACATCTAACGGTTCCCGTAGAAAAAATTAAAGTAGAACTACAAAATCATGTCTTTGTAGCTAGAAATACTCCTAATATTAAGATTAATATAAAGACTCTTTATCGTTGTTCTTTGTAAATTTAGAGCCCGCAGATACAATAAGAAAATCTACAATCTTAAATGCTTGGAGAATATGTCTATCCAGATTCAGCTCCCATGTGAAAAAGTCGAAATAGTAGAGTGCATAAGGTGTCTGTCATATAATCGCACCAAAGCTTAATTTCATCGTGCCTATGTGAAATGTGGAGGAGTACTCGACATTTAAGTTTGTAAAAAAAAACAAGAGATACGTCTACTAAATGAGCATTATGTGAAGTTGTATGAACTATCAGTACTTGAAAAGAAAATAAAACCCACCAAACAAAATAATACTGCAGTTCCTATCTGCCGACATCCAAGATGTGCTAACCCTTTTAAAACAAGTTCTGCACCATTATTCTCTTTGAATATACCTTAGAACTTAACAACGTAACCAGAAACATCTTTAACTGATTTCCTAGATAAATATAAGAAATCTAATTAATCGACTGCTCCATCAAAATACTATATTGTCTATGTTATCAGTTAAAAACAAAATTAAAGCAAGTTCTAAATCAATAGTTTGAAACACATCTTGACAGGTTGGCAAGATACAACTCCCTCTAGAAAGCTATAAAAAATTTAAAAGGTCGCCGTTACATAATCTAGCTGTAATAGACCAAATGGGATACTGGGCAAGTAAAGCTTCTGCTTTCGCTAAAAACTTAAAAGAAATGTTTAATCGCTATTCAAATGAACATGATCCAGAAGTAAAAGGCTATTTAACGGCGCCATTGCAGATATCACAATTTGATCCTTTTCATTCACAGAACTAAGAAAAGAAATGAAATGCTTAAATAACAGATAAGCTCCAGGTTGTGATCTCCTAATTGGTTAAATCTTGAAAAAATTGCCCAAACAAAGTATATGTTTTATGATATTACAATGGAATGCAATCCCTCGCCTGACGTGCTGGCCTCAAATTTACACAAATTTATTTAATATCAAAACTAGAAAAACCACTGAAGTTTTAGTGACAAGCACTCTATTCTTCAACAATACCATCGCATATTATATGTAATAAATAGAGCCACGGAAGACAAAAAATACTACTATCCGATCTCTCTGGATGTCTAGAAAGCATTTGACAAAGTATGACTCCCAGATCTACTGCTCAAAATGAAAAAACTCTTTCCTCACCAATATGTTCTCCTTTTTAAATCGTACCTTATAGATCACCATTTCCAAGTAAAGCCCGCTAGTGTAGTGAAGTCAAAGTGCTTGAATCTCAACTATATTTGGTATACGCTGGAGATTTGTCTACTTCAGACAAAAGCGTGATAGGAACTTTCGCTGATCATACTGCCGTTTCTTGGGACAAAAATTCATAAATTGCTAATCACTAGGTATAAAACACTGTAGAGGAAATAAGTAACTATATGACCAAATGACGTATAAAGGCTAATAAGACTAAATCTACTTAAATGATGTTTATTTTGGGAAGGCAACACTGTATCAATATTAGTAAATGGCATTGAAATACCACAATCAAAGAATACGAGATACCTGGCAATGCACAGATAGCAAACTAATGTGGAAAGAAAGAAAATGCACTTGAAAGTCAAAAAATTATATTGGCAAGTGGTTCGGTCGAAATAAATGGACTGTATAGGTAATTTTGAATTTTGAATAGAGCACTTCAAACAACTCTAAAATTCAAAACACTAACCTGTGGAAACGGCGCTTCCCGCAGATATAGGTTCCCTGCTGTTGGTCCTGGGGCTTCCAAAAAAAAAAAATGAAAAAGATATGGATAAAAATTAGGACAAGTTACCCGAATCTTCCTGGTATAAAGGTTCTCTCGTCGAGCTGATAATTTGTCGGCGTGAGCACAGCGAAAAAATGCCAAATGCAAAAGCGCGAACAAAAGCAAATGTGTTGTAACCGATAACACACAGACGTTCTCCGACGACAACTGTTAATCAAGTTAGGATTCGAATAGACGTCCTTTCTGTTTTAGTAGCAGTAAGGTTCCTGGACTAATGCAATATCACCATTTTCTCCGCTAATATATGCGATGGGTTCCAAAGTTGCACATTTCGACTTCATCAAATTCGCTTGTATTACGTTTAGTTTATCGCTCATAATCAATGCTGTCTAAATACTCCTTCTTTTTCGCATATATAGAACATGACGTTTTGTTCTATGTGTAGTGGATGTCCCTAAATTTGGCTCTAATGCAGTTTATACAGCGATGATTGGAATGTATGTCTTTATTGGGGCACTGGAATGTATCGTGTTCGGACCAGGTGCATACTCCACAGGAATTTTCAGACTGGTAAAATGTCTCAAGCTTTTTTAGCTTCTCCGCCACATTGTCAGTCATTTCGACACTGGAGGGCCCTCTACGAAAGTTTAAGCAGATTTCCGGCGATAAATTTGTTAGGACAATAAAATAAACACAAATATTTACTACGCGGTATTAGTTACACGTCGCGTCAGGTGCGACGCTGATTTTATAACATATGCACAAACTTCACAAGATATTTCATAAACTCCTTGGGATTAATTGGGACAGTGATCCTTTGCTGAGCGAATAAATTCAAATATTTTAGTTATTGGTCGGGAACACCGTATGTATGTTTTGAATATTCGGTAAGAATGCTATTTGTTAGTCAGGAGGACTTTGGTATTGGGAGTTAATGTGTTTATTTATATTTTTGATTATATAGGATAAGGATTAATTGGAATACCCATTTTGCAGTAGGGTGGTGGTAATGGTTTCAGTTTTTGTTTGGCGGTTTTTCATATCAGAAAGTCTGATAAATCTGGCGATAAAGGATTTTGCAACCAAATGAATTTGGGTAGAGTGGTGACGGGATTTGGTATTTAAACCACTTAAACATATTACATTCCAAAATATTATGATTTACTCTATATATGAAATCATAATATTTCAAGATGGCGGAGGACAATGGTTCCTCAGCAGATGGTGATATTAAATGTTATTACAAATGCTGTAAAAATAAACTATTTACAACTGTGATGTGTGTAAATTGTGGCAATAGATACCACAGACGATGCATCGAAAAAGTTGGTCAGAGATTCGTCGGCGATACTCGAATAATCTGCTGTAAAGATATCGCAAGCGACCCGGTCACCATTTCCGAAAGCAACAAATATTTATAACTTGAAATGGATTACCTACGTAAATTGGTACGTGAAATGAAAGATGAGGATAAATTGCTATAGGAAAATAACAATACACTCAAGAGAAAAAAATTTTTAATGTTAGAAAATGTTAATAATTCATCTGCATCGCAGGTACATTCGAATTTTAAAAAGTTTGCTACGAATGCGCACGATGGATCCATCGACCTTCGTGTGTCAAATCACGACGTGCCAAAACTAAAACAAGGCGACAGCATGTGCAGGCCACATCTCAGCGATGTATCACTATTATAGCTTCTTACAATATAGAACCTGAACTACAAGTAAATGATTTTAATAAACAGTTCTTACAAAAAAACACGAACAATTTAAAACTGTTAAGTACAAAAATAGTATATCCAAAAGGGCTAGAATTGGAACTAATAATACGAAAACTGAAGAGACTCATGGCTTTCAAGGTACATGTAAAAAATTATGAATTTACATTTATACGATATGTAGGCATGTTTTCTCTGATAAAACTTTGAAAACCCAACCAGATTTAAGTGGTGTTGACTTACAGGTGGAGGAACTGCCAATAAAAAATCACCAAAGTAAATGATTTATTTTATCTGCTCCATTGACTTTTAAAGATAAACTATACGATATCAGCATCGGGCCTGAGGGAGTTGGAATTGAACGTTTCGATTTTAAAAAACATCCTGAATATAAGAACAATTCTTTTTTATAAATTAGAATAATACTTATTTGCTATTATAAAAATGTACGTGGCCTTAGAATTAAGCTAATTGATTTAAATAAGTCAATATGATAAACACTTTATGATGTTATTATTTTTACAGAAACTTGGCTTAATGATTCGTTCTACGATAATGAACTACTGTTGTGATTGATAAAAAAAAGTCAACCTATTTGAAAGAGGTGGCGGTGTTTTAATAGCTGTTTGAATGTCATCGTCTTTAGAAAAAATAATAGTTAGTTTGCATGAACGATTCGTTTCAAATGACTTTATTATTTGTGGTGATTACAATTTGCCAACCATTAATTGAGACGATGATGATTTCGGCATTGTTTACAATGTATTTATACTACGGATCTTGCTAAAATTTCTCGTATTATAATCAATAATTTCGCATTTTTACTTACATTAAGTTAATAAGATAAGTAACAATAGTAATGTAACTCTTGATTTAATGTTTACTTCATCTGCGATAGTAAGCATTACTTTATCTTATATATTTATTATATATACTATTAAAATGTGATGCACCATACCCACTACTATCATTTAATTTTAGAGCAGGAATTATTATAGATAATCTAAACTGTGACTACCATCATGATTTTAAAAATACAGACTTTATATCTATTAATGAACATTTGGCAATAATTGATAGGGAGTCCTTGTTTGGAACACAAGATGTAAATCATTGTGTAACCCTTTTTAATAATATATGTCTATCTCTATTTGCTGTGTACGTACCTAAAGGCAGATTTACAACTCCTAAATTTCCAAAATTCTTTATACAAGAACTTTTTCGTCTGATCGTAGAGAATATGTTTTTTATTGGTTAGCGACCGAATGAAGAATCAAACACCGTCTTAGAGTTTAGAAAACAGATTATTTTGCTTCGCCAAATTACAAAGTATTTCAAAAAAACCATGACTGGAAGTTAAACGTTCATATTTATATATTAATTTTTGTAATAAGTAAACAGAATGTAAATGTTAAAATAAATGTTATCACCATGAATTAGAAGACGTCTCGTCTTCCACGATTTCAGCACCACTCTTTTATTTTCTGTGATCAATAAGTGACAAGTTGGGTTCGTTGGCAATTTTTAATAATATTTGGAAATTAATATTCCATTTTGGGGGTTACACTCGAAGTTACTCATGAGGTCATCACATATCACAGTATTGGAATAGTTGCACATAGAAAACTGTTTGAGTATGTTACGAAGTGGCTTTGTCTAAGATTAAAAAAACGATTAAGTACCAAAATTTTTAAGCGCAACGATAGGAACTTACCTGTACAAATACACCTGTGGCTTTGTTAACAACAGCTGTTGCAGTTAGAGTGGCGTAAAACATTATTTGGTAATTATAGTTGCCGCCGATACCCATCCGAATGATTCTTTCTTTAATTTCCTGCATTGAGGAGCTCAACCACAAGCTAACGTCGTAATAGGGGTAAATTTTTTCCAATAGATCATGTAAATTTGGACGTGTAGCCACACCATCAAGCTTGGTGCGCAATAATGTTTTATTGTAGATTGTTCGGTCGATATCCAGGATTAATAGTTTTTTATGCGGTCTTGGCAAGCACAATACCTGGATACCTTTAGACAAGGCTGCTTTCGCAAAGCGTTGTAGTACTTTGGATTGTTTCTTGTTAGCTTCAGTTGATTGACGTGTTTTATCTTGTGTTTTACCTAATTTCGCCTCCCCCTCGTGTTCAACCAAATTATTCGTTTGATGTAATTTGTATGCTTGTGGTTGTGGTACTTCTGCATCTCTCACTTCAAAAAAATGCGATTATGCACTCCTTGAACTGCCGCCTACTTCTTGTACTCTAGTTACTGGAAAAGTATAAAGTTCCTTCTTCATTATATCTTTAGTTTTAATATTACCATTGTAATAATTTCCTAAAAACAAACAAAATGATCAAAATGACGTTTGACTTAAAATATAGTTTAATTACCGCCAAAATTAAGTTTCAATATATTTCTTCGTTTCAATTCCAGTCTGTTTAAATTGTAGGATCTTCTCTTCAAATCCTTCACTGCAGGTTTATTACGTATAAGGACTTCTTGCTCCTCCCCATTAAAAGCTACGATATTTTCCAGGAAGTTGTCCATTTAGATTCTCACTGCAAAATTAAATTAAATTACTAGAGAAATATACCAAAACTTACAATAAATTTAGTATTATTATAATTATTTAAAAATAAATATAATCTTACTATTATTTTATACATAACATGCTGTGATTCATTATATTACAGTAGAATCTTGTTAAAACAAATTTTAACTAAACCATATTAATTTTTTAGTAAAATATGGCAAGCCGAGGCTTTTTAAATTACGTATTGTTAAGTAGTGCTTCTTTAAACAATACTTTATTATTTTGTTTGTCTATATGTAGGTGCCTAAGCTTTTATATTTATGGTTGCAAATTTTAAGTTCTACTAATTGTATTAACTTCCTCATCATTAAAGGATTGCTTGAGCTTGAAGATGAACATTATAAATTTAGATTAACTTCCATAGATGGGATAGCAGTAACTTTAGGGAGTAGTAAATTTAATCTTTTCAAATTTGTTATATAAATACCTCAGGAAAGAAGAAAGTCAAATGAATTTCAGATCTTACATCAGGTAATAAAAAGAGAATGTGAATTGTAAAGATGGACCTACTTTCAAATTTAGTACACATGTATTTATAAAAAGAGAAAGAAATCTATCGATTTTAGCCTACAACTTTCATTAGTTGGAGTATTCAAAAATATTTGGCACTACAATTCCTTCTTCTCCTTGTTAATCTGTTTTTAGGAAAAAGCGAGTATACATTTCATTAGAGTTCTTTCTTTTTCATCCTTATGCACTTTTTCATTTACTTTAGCAGACGCTATAAAGTTGCTATGAATAGTTCTTTGGGTGTAGTCCGTTACTATCGGTGAACAGTCGACTAAAGCATGTCAGTAGGGAAGAACACTTTGCATCCGCCAACAAATCAAATACAATTCGGCTGTTTGCCGTTGTAAAGTCGAACACATACTGAATAATGTGTCTCGTGCAAATTTCCCGAACACCTACAGCTTTGACTTCTTAGCACAGTGCTTATTACCTTTAACTTAAGATATTCAACGAAACACAATTTTGCGACATGCTGCTGGCTTTGCACATACTAATCTCCTATGTATGTTCTAAGTAGTCACCCTTTCTCCTCGACAAAAAACGTACTGTCTGTCACTGTCTACGATTTACAGTGTTCCGTTTGGTCTATATTTGCAAAAGGATTACTACATGACTGACAAAAGGAAAGCTAGTAAACTTTCGTGCGTTTAGAAATTTCATTTAGTGGCATTGCGTCATCTTTACACACATACTAGGCACGAGTTTCAATTTGCGCCACAACTAAAGTTTTGAAGAAGAGTGACAATCATTTTGAACGCTATAAATAATGTATAGGTTAAGAAATGCTTGTTTACTAACTTGCAAGCTATTAGTTTAATATCTAATTTTAGAGAATGTTTAAATACCGATTTTACATTTTTAATTTAATTAATTATTTTAATTTTTTACTGTAACACAAAAATTAATAACATATATACACAAGGAACAAATATGTCAATGAGAAATTAAAAATAACATTGTTACAAAAAACTGTAATGGTTTAACTTGGTGTAATAAAAAAAAGTACTGGTTGTGATTGTTTATTATTTTGTTCAACTAAAACGGCTATGAATATATAAGTCGAAACTATAAACTGTAACATAAACAAAAACCATAAGTGTAGACAGAATTGTTGAAATCCAAGATATGTGTGATTAATAACAAGAGTTCTTTTTTAAGCAGCAAATAATTTTATTAATAATTAGTATATACATTCTGTAAGTTAATATGATAATGTTACTAGTCAGCAAAACACACCAATCACGCGGTTGGGTGTTAATCCAGCCATGTCACCTTAGTTTCCTTGCAAATCTGATATTTTCAGTCTCCTGTTAGCGATTAGGTGTAGTATTGATTGCCATTAATAGGTTAGGGTGTGCTTTCACTTTTGTGTGGATAATTTTTGCTACGTATGATAACGGTATCGTACGTAAATGTACCTATTGCTTTTACCCTTGATGTTTGCAAGTCGAAAGCATACAGAACGTATAGCAGAAGATCAAGAATGTTTTCTTTAGAAACCCCAGAATATATCAAAAGTCTGTTTCGAACTACTTTATGTACTTAGATCTCGGACTAACGTGAGATATGACTCTAAAGATTTAAAATACTCCAGTTGAAGAATCCTCTAACAATTCTGGATGACAAACTTTATTAAAGGCATAGTTTATACTAGGAATACAGCTGTACAGTTTTATTGATTTTCCAAAGCTCTATTAATTAAGCCTACTAATCGGTGACATTATTGCACTGTAGTATGAGCTTGTTGAAAACCGAATTAATGATCAGGAGTCTAGTCTTGTGGGTCTAATTCTTTGTCCAATCTTCTGTGTAGCAGATTTTCCAAAAAGGCAGTAAACTTATTGAAGAGTACAAAGTAACATTTGTTAAATCTTTACCAAGTTTTGGTATCATTATAATTTGCACAGACTTAAGTGATAATAGCCAATATTTTATTCTTATTACAGCATTAAATATGTACACGAGTGCTCTGAAACTTTCTTCTGGAAAATTCCTTTAACATTGTGGCTGTTACGAAATCATGTCCTGGCGCTTTTTTTAGGTTTAACATTTTAATTTCGGCTTTTATCTCATTTAGTATAAAATATCTCAGGTACTTTTCCGCGACGGGTATTTCTAATTTCTGATCTATATTCCTATCTTGGTCATTATTATGCGGTATGTCATACAAAAATTGTTGTTCCTAGAAAAAGCAACTTTATTATTTAATGGGCGCAATCCCAAGTTTACGGCCATAGCAAGACGTACTGTGCAGTTCATAGAGTATTAGTCGTAACCAAAAACAAACTAAAAAAGAAAACCGACAACTGCAAACAAGCAAACTCCGGTGGCACACACACTTAATGACACAAATCGGCAACACATCTCTTCATATAATCAACAATTAACATTTGCAAATGTAGTAACGAATCCAATCAACTCCAGATTAGAACTTACAACCACCACAGAACATCAGTTAATAACATTCCTAAATAAAGGTTTTCTCGGCTCATGAGTCAAAATAGCACAATATTTAGCTTATTAGCAAAAATAATCGGCAAATAAAATTTTTGGCCATATTGAGAATTGCAGTGTAGAATGTCAATATTAATAAAAACTATATTTTAATGATTTCCGAAACTCACTTTACTAATTTAACAACATTTAGTTTACCACTATACTCTACTTACAGTAATTATTATCCTGATGGTACAAGTTATGATGGGCTCACCGATAATTATCTGCAGCTGCATTTCTCATCACGAGCTAATAGCATACCAAGCAGACAAAATCCGAGCCACACGTGCACAAATGAACGCACTGCTATGGCATTTTAATATAACTGCAATATACATTCCACTATGACATACAATATCTACTGATGAATATAAAGCCTTTCTTCAAAACTTTTGGAAATAGATTTGTAGTCAGTAGAAATTTAAATGAAAGAAACCCTACGCCCAATTGGACTTCTCATCACCTGCCATCCCATCATATACCAATTATCACTAGTATAAGCATTACAGTTATAAATATATTACGACTTACTGCGAGAAATACTAGCTGAACTGCTTTTCAGTTTTACCTAGAAGAAAAAAATTAAATTCAACCTCAAAATTAAATTTTCAATAAGACTTGAATGCAGTAGCAAATTACTTCACTACACATATGCAAAAATCTGCATGGTAATTTACTCCTCAAACCAAATACAAATCGATAACTACCACTAACTTGTCTTTCTCTATTTATAAACTCATTGCTGAAAAACATCTAGCAAGTAGAATTTGGCAGAGATCTAGAAATAATATAGATCAACATACAATAGAATAAGTAGACAGCTGAAAGCAACCATCAAAGATGTGAACAATAGTACTTTTGAGTAATATATATGTTATAAACTTTGGAGCAAATAATGAGACAATCTGGATAGCGACGAGGAAACTTAAGAAAGCGTATACGACTCTCCCTCCCATTCTTAAATGAAATAGCGAATGGGATATACTTGCCTCACATTTAATCAAAGTTTCTCCAACAAAAGCAGGAGTTGTTGAGGAATTAGAATGCCGAATGTCCGTACCTATTAAAAGTTTTACTCCTACAAAAATCAAGAAAGAAACATTCTTAACATACAAAAAGCTCCAGGATACAACTTAATCTCAGACGAAATATTAAAACAACTTTCTAATAAGGCTATTGTTCTCTTGAGTGTTATATTTAATCTCATGCTAAGTTTATCCTATTTTCCTGTGATATGAAAATATTTCAAAATTATCATGATTTTCAAACCAGAAACATAACACAATAAAGTTGCAACCTATCTACCAGTCAGCCTGCTACCAAGCATAAGTAAAGTTTTTGAAGGATCGTCACTGCAAAGGATTTACGTAGACAAGTTCACAAGTCTACCGAATAGTAAATCTCAAAAAGTCTCAAAGATAAGAAATTCTGCAACTATGTATCTTTGGACATCTCCCAAGTGTTCGACAAAGTATGGTATAGAAGCTTGCTCTTCAAACTAAAAAGTATTTTTTCCAGTAACTATTATCTCCTAATCAGACCTTATTTGTCAAATAAGCACTTTTCTGCAAAATTTAATGACCAAGACTAACTTCTGTCTCATGAACTCCAGTGTTCTTCAAGGTAGTATTCTTGGAGCGCTGCAGCGCGCTGCTTTTGCTACTTTATACAACTAATATATCTGCAACCAATAACACTACAATCGCTTATTTTGCTGACGACGTAGGAATACTGGTTGTAAACTAAGAGTTTCCTAAAACCTAAAGGGAATATAAATAAGTTTCCGCCGCTTGACAAAAGATGGTCCGACCAGTAAATTATGGTTGAAATTGTCAGATGGAAAACGTCACATCGTAAGGTTGGACATCTGGCAACACCACAACCTTAAAATATTATCGATTTTGTATCAGCATCACATAATTTTTTTATGTGCTAAAATGTCGAGTGTCATTTGCGGGACCTTTTGATTTACTTCTTTAATTTGAAGAAATGCGCATCAATTGCTTGTAGAAGCATATGATGAGGCTGCTTTAAATGAGAGAAGTTGTTCTGAGTGGTTTCATAAGTTTCAGAACGATGAATTTGACGTCGAAGACAAAGAACGTAGCGGAAGGCCGAAAGTGTACGAAGACGCGGAATTAGAAGCATTATTGGAGGAAGATTCCTGTCAAACGCAAGAAGAACTTGCACTTACATTAGGAGTGACTCATCAAACAACTTCACATCGTTTAAAATCGTTGGGAATGATTCAAAAGCAAGGAAATTGGGTTCCATATGAACTGAAGATGAGAAACGTTGAACGTCGATTTTGCACATGTGAAATGCTGCTTTCCGAGCATAAACGAAAGAGTTTTTTGCACTGTATAGTAATGAAAAACAGATCCACTACGATAATCCAAAGAAGAGGAAATCATGGGGACTACGTGGCCATGCATCAACATCGGCAGCCAAACGGAATATTTATAGAAAAAAAACTCATGTTGTATATTTGGTGGGATCAGCTTGGTGTCATGTATTATGAGTTGCTCAAGCCAAACGAAACCCTTACTAGGGCTCTCTACCGAACACGATTGATGAAAGTGAGCCGAGCACTCAAGGAAAAACGGGCCCACTACTACTCCAGACATGACAAAATTATTCTTCTGCATGATAATGCTCGTCCACATGTTACGGTGCTGGTCAAAACCTACTTGGAAACACTAATTGGAAAGTCCTACCCCACCCGCCGTATTCACCAGACATTGCCCTTTCCGATTATCACTTATTCCGATTGATGGCATATGGCCTGTCTGAGCAGCACTTCGTATCATATAAAGATACCAAAAATTAGGTGGATTCGTGGATAGCCTCAAAAGATGAAACGTTCTTCCGACGCGGTATCCGTGTGCTGCTAGAAAGATGGGAAAAAGTAGTGGCTAGCGATGGACAATACTTTAAATAAAACATAAGGTTCCGTTCTTTCACAATAAATTCCTATTTTTTGATAAAAAACGGTGAAGACTTATTTGTACTTCCTTTATAATATCATCTAGATATGTTCAATGATTAGTATACTCGATGGCAAACAAAAGTAAACCAAACCAAGTCAATAGAAATTACGCAACAAATTTGTTCGCTTGGCCAATGTACGTTTACCTGTAGAAATAAAAGTAAAATACCCTGATCTGCAGCTTGACGAACGCCTTACCTAGAAGAAGGATATTCATATAAAAAAAAGACAACTTTTTCTAAAGTTCCGACAAAGTTAAAATTCTCCCAGTAAAATTCTGCTATACAAAACTATAATTAAAGCAATATGGGCTTATGGATTCCAACTGTGGGATAAACGTTACTGAACATCATCCAGACGTTTTAGTCTAAAGTGCTAAAATCAATAGTCAATGCACCATGTTGCATAAGTAATCAAATACTCTACAACGATTTGAAGATTCCCTACATCAGAGATGAAATTCACCGACCAACATCGTCATACAACGAATATACCACAAATCACGAAAATAAGCTAATACCGGAGCTATTCAACAATGGACCCACCACAAGAAGTCTCGTTAAAACTTAACTCCAAGATCTGCTTTAGAATTAAAACAATTAAACAGATATTAAGTACTTTTTCCAAGTTAAAGTTCTCTGTTATATAAAAGCTTTTTGTGGTCTGTGATAATGTGGAAACCTGACTGATATAAAAAGGTGTGTTTGTGTGTGTAGTCTGTTAAAAATCAAATGTATTAAAAAAAATCCTTCGTGAAATGTTATATATACGCTATTATTTACTGAAATTGCAGTATAATTAAAAACAAACTATGTAGCATTGATACTGTTATATTAAATAAATAATTACACAATCAGAAAACAATTAGTCTTTCAAACATTTGGTTATATTATTTCTTAAATATGAGATATAAGGGAAGTAATAGTATTACAAGTAAATTAGCTATAAAAGTGTTCTCAAATTTGGCACGTGTAACTTATACATATGCTCCGTCATCAACAAAAAGCACATTATCCAAAAATTACCAAATTTTTGTTAGCTCACATAAAGGAGATGATTCTTTACGAAAAATAGTCCGAAGAATTGGTCGCCATAGTGGATTGTGCTTCTAACATAAAACTAATAGGTAATGGACACTTATTTACGAAGGCCGGGATCTAGAACAGCACGCAGAACAACCTAGCGAAAGAATCGTCATTTTCAGAGGCTTGTCCTATATGCAAAAATGGTAGGCAACTACACGTTACTGAATGTGTACCTTTTCTGTTTGAGGTCGATTAGTTGCACTGAAACTAATAGTACGACGTCCTTTCTTGCAATTACTACTAGTTTCTTTGCACTGACAACGAAAGTTATAATGGGTAACGGATGACACAAGTGGCATAGAATCGTCTCCAGATTTTGATTAAATTGAGGCGGTGGTGGAATATTAACACGCCGTAGACACACAGGAAAGGGCAAGAATACTACATTCGTACGAGACATACAATAGCAACTGTAAGCATTATGGTATAGGAGCTATGAATTATGATGGCAGGTCACCTCTAGTCAAAGTTGGAGGTAACCCTACTAGGCAGATCAGCACCAACGAGGTCTTACCGCTCAAGTTACCTTCTTTCTTCCAGCGCTCGACCACGTATGCCACGTAACACATTAAACTTTCTTCAATAAAATAGAATAGAAATTATTCTACAGTCGCACATACGGATATTTGATCGATCTAGCTGACCAATTCGCGAAATTATATTTAAGAAGATAATCCTGTGACTTAACCCCATTGATCTCACACCCAATCCCACGCGATAACAGCAAAAATCGGTGAGATTTTGGATGTTGTATCGAGTAATCGTATCTCCTCGCGGTTTGTACGTAACATATATACTTTTAATTTGTGTTATTCTTGTTTGATGTGCAAAAACGTTATTAGTGTGCTATAGATTCTGAAAGAGCAGGTAACTCGAGTTAAAGTTCAGTATTTTAAGTGAGTTTTTTTAATTCCAGAAGATGTTAAGATTGTACTTTTACTATGAAAATAAATTATACTCGAAGGCTTTTGTCATATTTTAGAGTTCGTCCTTTAAGATTTATTTTACAAAT
Organism: Sinelater perroti; assembly: GCA_036346155.1. Lineage (NCBI taxonomy): Eukaryota > Metazoa > Arthropoda > Insecta > Coleoptera > Elateridae > Sinelater > Sinelater perroti. The sequence goes on from JARFIY010000094.1 coordinate 142,347, forward strand.
TAAAATTACTACCTTGTACTATTCAGAAGGGTTTCATTTAAGCCTTCACAGGCACTCATCTTTCCATTATAGCTATTTTAATTATAGTACTGCAAACTGTAAAAATATATAAATTTGGAAAAAACGGTGTTTTTGCAAACTATTCTGGTTTTGAAGAAATTACTAGAAAATAAAATAGTTGCGTCGATGAGTTTACTAAATGACCTGGATATTAACGAAAAACTAATGTTTGTAGAAAATTACTTGATTATCCAACAGTCTTATACTGATGAACAAATAACAGATATAAAACATACATTTTTTTATTTAAAGTCTGAAGTAAAACGTCGATGAAATGCAGTTAAAAAACATTAGATATTTTAATAAAACAACAATAAAAATTGATTGAATGGATTGTTTGAATTTCCGAACATATTGATCAAGTCAAGGCGACCAACTATATCATTTGATGAGCGAAGCGATCGGAGGAAAAAAACTACGCTTGTCTGATAGTCCTAATAGAATAATTTATGCAGTTCAGATGGAGTTGAGGTCTCAAGGAAACAGAAGCGCACCAAATATACTCCGAGAAATTTCTGTAAATCAAGCCAACTTAACTAGGAGACAATATGAAATAATAAGGGAGGCTTAAATTTTTCTTGTTATACTATTCTGCAAAAATACAAAAAAAGTTGCCCCCAAAAGAATCGTTCAATACAGATGAAACATGTGCAAAAGTAAAGCTACAAGACGTCATTAACCACATTGCTGAAAGACTACTTTCACACTTAGAAGATATATTAAGCACATTAGGTAATGTCCAATTAAAGCAAAGATTCGAAAATTTCAGATGGTAACTCACATACATTTCAAAGTTCGTTTGCGCTTTTGCATATAATATATGGTACAAATAATAAACTATTGCGGCAGAATCCAACTTCTTCTTCTCCATCTAATTGCTGGATAATACGAATAAGATTTGTAAAAGAAACTGAGGATGTCACAAGGGATGAGGTAGATTATATAGAAAATGTTGCAAAGAAGCCAGAACCCACAGTGGTAGCATTTGGTGGTAGAGAGTAGAGTATTAACTGGAATATGTCATTGACCGTGACAGATGGAAAAGTTTGTAGTTTAGTCACCGATACAAAATCTATTTTAAAATGTTATTTATGTAGTGCTACATCTAAAGATTTTAATAAATTGTTTGCAGCAAAAGAAGTTAACAAGGAAAATTTACGATTTGGTTTGTCAACATTACACGCCATGATCCGGTTTTTGAGAGCCTTTTGCATATTGTCCACAAGTTGCCAGTATAAAATTGGGCATTACAAACAGAATTGGACAAATTATTAATACAGAAGAACAAAAGAAAGGATTCAAGAAGAATTTAAAAGAAAATTGGGCTTTCAAATCGATTTTCCTAAACTCGCTTTTGGAAATACTAATGACGGGAATACAAGCCGTACATTTTTTTAAGATCCCGAACTAGTACTAGAAATAATGGTCCTGGATGTTGTTACATTTATAACTAAAATAAAAATCATCCTCGAATGCATATCGAGCGGATACAAAATAGATTTAGAAAAAATTGCGAAATTTACAAAACACACTGCTGACTTATAAGTAAAACTATATAAGAGGCACCCTATGACACCTACTGTGCATAAAATTTTAACACACGGGCCTCTAGTGATGGAACATACTTTGATGTCATTAGGACTTTTCTCGGAAGAAGGAGCCGAAGCCCGAAATAAACATTTTCGTTTATATATGCAAGACTGTGCCAAGAAATTCAGCACAACATATTGCAATACCTATGTAATCAATAGACTGTTGTTGACCTCGAGTCCTTTCATTGCAGGAAGGCCAAAAATCCAAAAGATAAATAAAAAATCCTTCATGTCTCAAACATTAGATACGTTAATATGTGAAGATAATTTTTGAAATAATTAATTGATGCGTTTTTTATTTAATCAACTTTAAAGAAAGAGGAGTTTTTAAATATTACGCGATTAGTCTTCACCTCATCATTATATACATAATTAATGACTTTTATCAATGATTAGTTCCTAATTGTATTATTTTAAACAAAGCATCTTAGCATTTCGACATATTTCTAATAATACACTTCATGAAGTAACTTGAAATTTATTTTTTATTTTCGTAATGTAAGTTAACTTTTATCAAAGCATATCATTTACAAATGATTACCAGTGATAAATAATTTTGGCCATCTAAATCGATCAAATACCCGTATGTGAGTCGGTCCTATGAAGTGATCGCTCGCCGATATTATTGTACGAAAGCTACATCGGTATCCACGACATTCACAGGGTTTGGTTGAATTATAGGGGTATGTCAATAATAAACGGAATGCAGTTCTTCAAAACACCATTCTTTCATTGTTTGATTCGATGTCAAGAAGAGTGAAGGCGGTAATAACAGCCCGAGAGAGTGTCATACATTATTGAATAAATGTAAATGTTTATAAACCAATGTTTATGGTATTATATAAATTTACAAAGTATCGATTGTTAATTTGGATTTTTTGTTAGTGCGGTAAGGTCAGTAGACAGCAGTGTATATTCGAAATTAGGGGGTTATAATATATTAAAGCTAGCTCAGAAAAACATTTTTTTTTGTATAAGTAAAAATAAATAATAATATAATGAAAATAATAAGTAAAAAGCCATGTTTATGCAAATGATGTAATAAAACAACTTTTTAATATATTTAAATACATTAACATTTTTTGTATATAAAAGCCAATACTGACTATATATTTCGTTGTCTAAAATATCGTTCGCGTTTTTAATTTTTATCAAATAAGTTGATATTATTTTAAGCTTATTAGAAAGCTCATTTTATTCAAAAAGTTTTGATATATGATTTGTTATACTTCAACTTCGTTTTAGGATGGTATCCAAAGAAATTTACAGGCGCCACTTGTATGCACAATTAAAGGCGGAACAAGTGGAGGAGCGAGTACAATTAACTCAGCAGCTCCTTTAGAACACACAGGACATCAACTTCTGGAACAAAAGATCAAACGAACTTTCTTAGCCCAAAATCACATCAAAAATTAAAAAACCAACAACTTTTGTGACACCCGCTATATAAGAATCGCAACATGAAATACACATTAATTGATCAATCATAAATGAAAGCTAATGACATTCATTTAACTTAAAAAATAGACAATATGCTTATATCTGAAACGCACTTCACAGGCATATCCGTGTTTCATATAACGCGCTATAGAGCGATACGGCTATTCTTATCCATAGCAGCATTTCGTCTTTTTCAACTACCATATTATAAAACAGAGCAAATATAAGGTACCAGTTTACGAATTAAATTTATTGTGGTAATTTACTCTAATAACTAGTTATAGCCCTCCACGACACATGATATCCACCAATCAATGTAAAACATTTTTTCAAAAATCAAGTTTAAAATTTAATTCTGGGCGTGACTGCAATGCAAAATGAGCTATAATTGATAACAACTACATCCAAGTGTTAACTCAATTACTAGCCTACAGATCTTCGCAAAATCCCAAACCTACTAGAACTTTTAATAGTTCCAGGCATTTCCGTGGATAACTCCCTAATTGAAGATTATAAACTGTTCCCTGACCATTCCACAATGATAACAACTATAAGCACTGAAATAGTAATTAACCATAAAATTCTATATTAGCTACTAAGCCAACAGACTGAGAAAAATTTCAAAAATGTTTACAAGACAATATTGATTTACGACTTCGTATAGAAAAGTCATGTGACTTGCATGAAACAGTGCAATATTTAATAGAACTAATACAAGAAGCTGCATAGTGTTCTATCCCAAATTGCAACTTATTACAAAGAGAAACTATATGCCGTTGCAGATTTGAGAACTAATTACAAAACAAGATAAGCTAGGAAAAGATAGAACTGATCGCATAACCCTAATGCCTATAATAAATTAAATTAACAATTTAGCAATATTTTGAAGGTACCCCAAAATTGATTATTTCAAAAATTTATCACAAATCTAAAAAGGAGGATCATTCTTTACGGACAGCAACGAAAAAATTTAAAAGGCCACAAATTAGTATACTTCCCACATTAAAACATGACGGTACGATCCGACAATGAAAAAAAAACATCGAGTTTATAGAACTCCTCTCAATAGCTTTTAAAGCATTGGATGCTACTAAAAGCTACAAAAAAATTAAAAGGAACAGAAATATACATGGAGGAGGACTCCACAAAAGATATTCAAGAACAGTGAAGAGATCTAGTGAAATACATGAAACAGTACAGAAAAAAGAGTGATCACGCAATACTACGATACAATAAATTGATAATAAATGGAAAAACTAAATTAAATAGATAAACAGAAGCACAAGGAAGTAGAATGAAATGACCCAGAAAAAAGTACGAGAGAGAGAAGAATACAAAAACAGAAAGAACAACGAGTCAAAGATCCCCAGAGAGCAACGATGAAGGGACACGAAGAGATAAGTTAATTAAAATCACAAAAACAGGACGGTATACAAAAAACTATTGGGGAGAGAGGGAAAAAACTGGGCATGGCAAGACAAATGTTGAAACGAAATAAAATTTAGAAAGGTGAAGATAAATAAACTAAAAGAAGAAAAAGACAGAATAAAATATCAAGAAGAAACAGACGAAGAGTTTGATAAATACGAATTACAGAAAAGTAAGTGGACAATGGCAGAAAGATGGAAAGTATTTAAAGAAGTAATATATTCAAAGGCAGTAAGTGTCTGTGGGATGACAAAAATAAATAGTAATAGTAAAAGAACAAACTGATAGAATGATCAAGTAAAAGAAGAAGTACGGGAAAAAAGGCCTGGAAGAAATACATACAGACTGGACAGCAACAGAATAGAGAGAAATATATAAATAGGAGAAATAAAGTAAAACAGGCAGTAAAGGAACTAAAAAGAAAAGTTTGGAGGACTTTGGAAGGGAGATAAATGAAACATGTAAAGATAACAATAGGATTTTTTGGGCCAAGATAAGAAAGATGAGAGGAAGCCAAAGAAAAGAAATTAGAGATAAAAATAACCATATTACAACAAACAAAAAAGAAATAATGGAAGTATGGAAAGACTACTTTGAGCAAAAATTTGAAAAGAAAGGAAACAATAAAGAAATGGATTCAAATAGAGAGAGGAAAGAATCAGGAGAACAAACAGAACAGATAAAAGATATAACAAGAGAAGAGTGCTCTGTGTTTGATGGGACCAAAAAGGTGTGGTCTATTATGAGCTGTTAAAGCCTGCTGAAACGGTTAATACCAAACGTTACTAACAACAATTGATCTATTTGAACCGTTTACCACTCGCAAAACGACAGAATATCAAAAAAGGCAACACAAGATCATTTTCCTCCATGACAATGCTCCATCACATACGTCAAAACCGGTTTGTGACACGTTGGATGCACTCAACTAAGAAGTGCTACCCCATGCGGCTTACTCACCAGACTTGGCTCTTTCGAATACCACTTGTTTGAATCGATGGGCCACGCACTTGCTGAGTAGCGCATGAATGGTTCGCGGTAAAAAGGAAAGATTTTTACTAGCGTGGTATCCACAAATTATCCAAAAGATGGGAAAAATGTGTAACTAGCAATGGAGCATATTTTGAATAAACCACTTTCTATCATTCTTCTACATATAACATGTTTTTTAAAAAAAATCCGCATTTCATACTTGTACACCTAGAATATGTTAAACAAAAGCAAAATTAAACATGTTTCGAAATTTGCTAAATATACAAAAAGCAACATTTTACGTTTCAGTAGATATCCAACCCCTACCACGTATTTTTGTCTATTGAAAGGTACTAATATAGGAAATTCGTATTGTGGGTACTTAAAAATTGTCTATAATGTGTTTTGATAATAATAATTTTATACTTGTGAAAACGTTTTATAATTTTAATTAATAAAAAGAAGAAAAAAATGTTTAAAACGAATGCAGCAAATAGGATCTAATATACCGAAGTTAAAGAAGTAGGAAGTAAAACTCGCTTTTTCAGATCTTGGGGCGGAAACAATTAAAAAATCTCCATGTGTGAAAACAGGAAATAAGCAATCCAGAAACGTAGAAATATTGAATATAAAAAAAATAAAAAACTTAAAAATCTAAAATTAGAAAAGAAGAGCTTGGAAATAGGAATTCTAGGTGGAAAAATTAGAGTGACTAATAAACAGAATAATAAATACACCTGCAATATGGAAAAATGTAAAAGTTGCCATACTTCTCAATATTATATTCACAAATATCCTATACAACGAAAAAAATATTATGGTAAAACTATACACAAAACAATTAAACATAGTAATAATCAAAGCGTATATGACATCATCTTACTAATGACACAGAGATGAAAAGACATCGAAAAACCAATGAAATGTTATAACACATTACTGAAAATGAAAATGTGAAATTGTTAGCAGATTGGGCGATATTGCCGAAGACGAAATAATCAGTAAATATGGATTGGGCCAAAAAATGGAACCAGGATAATTGAATTTAGGGACAAACACAAGTTAATCGTAGCTAATCCTCTTTTTCAACTACACGGTAACAAGAGAAGATATACGTAAACCTTGTTAGAAAATAAAGGAATGTATTAAAATGATTATATTATAATAAGCGCCAGAGTGGTCCAGTGGTTGAGGTGTGGGCTGCGATGCGGACGGACCCAGGTTCAATTCCTAGTGCTCTCTGATACCTGGCGGGTGACCTACTTAGTCATTGAAAATAATTGAGTACCTGCGCTTGTTCGAGCAAGGGGTAATAATGACGGTCGTCTAAGGAGCGGTGCTTGCCACACCGCCCCGCACCAGAGATTCGAACATATGAGCGCTTTAACCTCTCAGTTTGCAAGCCGTACTCCCACGCGGGGCGTTAGAGCCGTACCATCTTTGTTTTATTATAATACTAATGATACGACTCTAACGCCCCGCGCCTTAGACGACCGTCATTATTACCTCTTGTTCGAGTGAACGCAGGTACTCAATTATTTTTAGTGACTGAGTAGGTCACCCGCCAGGCATCAGAGAGCACCAGAAATTGAACCTGGGTCCATCCGCATCGCACTCCGCGCCTCAACCACTGGACCACTCTGGCAATAAAACAAAAATATACAATACAAAAAGCACTACAACCGCAAGCAGTTATGGCTGCTTAATTAAGCTTTCTAAATCATTTTCTTAGGATGGATAAGTTCTCATGTTTCTTTGTTTTCATTATTCTACAGTTTTCTGTTGGTCTTGGCATTTTCTGCTATTTTCATCCATTCTTTCCTAATTATGCATTTTTTCTTCCATTTCTTTACTCCAAGCTTGCTTAGGTCCTCTTCTACATTCTCCAGCTATCTCGTTCTGGGTCTTCCTGCTCTCTGTTGGAGTCCATTCTGTTACTATTCCTATTGCTCTTGTTTTGTCTGTCCTCATTACATGACCTAGCCATTTTATCATCTGCGCTTTAATATATGTAACAATATATTTTCCGTTCATTTGGTTCACTAGCTCAAAATTCATTCTCGGTCTGTACACATTTTGATCATTCTTTATTGGCCCAAATATTCTTCGTAATATCTTCCTTTCAAATATTCACAGAACGTCTTCTTCTTTCTTCGTTAGAATACATATTTCTGTTGCGTATACTAATACTGGTCTAATTATTGTTTCATATATCTCCACCTTTGCATTATTGTTTCAATGTTTAGTGTTTACCAATTTTTTATTTGCGTAATACGTTTTATATCCCATTTGTGTTTTATGTTTCGTTTTTCCACTACCACTGCTATTTTTATTGTAAATTGTTGTACCTAAGTATTTAAATATTTGGACAGCTTCAAAATTATAGTTTTTGATCTTTAATAGTTCTTTGTTTACATTAACACCATTATTATACTTTAAATATTTAGTTTTCTGTTCACTGATTTTTAACCCTATTTTTGATATTTCTTCTTCTAACCTTACTAAACCACTTTCTAGACCTTTTTTGTTCTACTTATGATCGTCACATCATCTGCATAGGCAACAATTTGTACATTTTTATTATTTACCGTACCGTTTACATCTGCTTTTCTGACTGCGCTTTCTAGGACTAATTTGAATAATGTTGCCGAGAGCATATTCCCTTGTCTGACCCCTTCCTCTACCTTAAAACTGTCGATTGTTTCATTTCTAATTTTTACTACTGCCGTTGTGTCTTTTAAGGTCATTTCGACTAGATTTACTAGTTCTCTTGGTACTCCTCTGCATAACATATCTCCTATTATACTCGCCCTTATCACCTTATCAAAGACTTGCTTTAAGTCAATAAACAGGATATGAAGCGTTATATTATGTTCATTTGCTTTTTCTAATATTTGTTGCATTATGTGGATGGCATCTGTTGCTGACCTTCCAGGCCGAAATCCTTGTTGATAATCTTCAATTATATTTTCAGCGTATCCTTGTAATCTAAAACAAAGATATAGAAGTCAAATTAAAGACTGAAGTAGTTATCCAGTTATAAACATAAACAGGCATAAAAAGGCTGGAATTATACAAAACTAAAAAACGACAACGTGCGGCAAAGATTATAAGAAGTAATGGAAAAAAATTACATCAGGGAAAACAACAAAATAAAATAATAAAATTATATGAAACAGTTTAAAACAGACTGCCATACAAAATGCTAATATAATAGTATACCCAAAAGCAAGCCAAAAGAGGAAACCACTGATTATAGAGAAAATAGCAAGGAAGACATAAGAACGTCGAAATTTGTAAATATACGTATTATGAAAAAGAATACGAGAATAATGAACATTGAAAAATAGAGTAACTCAAGGAAACAGATAAGCTAAAAAGCAGTTTAATGCAAATAAGGGCAAACGATAGGATAAAGATTTGTAACGTGATAACCCACGAAAAGAACCTAAGAAGGGACAACAAAATTTCTTAACAACCGTAAGAAACATCGCAATGCAAGACGAACAATAAAATTTATGTATTGCAGAACTCCATTAAAAATGATGTCCTCTTGAAGACTTGGGTCGACTATTTCTACGACTGTGGTTGTATAATTACAAGAGGGATTTTTGAGGTCCAGGTTAACAATTATTCACCCGCCTTTTTATTATATAAACCTATACATTTTTAATTGGATCGGCTTTTCCCTAAATCGGAATTCATAATGGACGTAAGCATAAGCCGTCAGTAAGAAATACGAAATAGATAAAGCCTATGCACTCGCTCATAATGCACTCCCGTTGAACGTAAGAAATCGGTTCAACTTTTCGTATTCTGAAATTGCATAACCTAACTTTACTATTGTCGATATTTTGGCTTCGTTGTTCTACAAGCCAAGAAGAATTTTACACTCCAAAGCGATGTTCTACATGGCAGATAGAATTTGCCACGCTAAAACGATCTTATAGATGTCAAAAGGAATTTGACATGCTAAAATGATTTTATACACGTCAAAAAGAATTTGACAAGTTAAAACGATGTTATAGACGTGATGAAGAATTTAACAAGCTAAAACGATTTTATACACGTTAAAAAGAATTTGCCACTAGTTCAGTGGCGTAGCTAGGTAATCAAAGGCCCTGGGGCAAAAAATAAACTAGGCCCCCAACTAAACTATTTAAAATCGTTTGTTCCGTATTCGTCGTGTTCCGAATTCGACGTACTCCAGATTTGTCGTAATCCAGATTCGTCGTAATACAGTCGACTCCATAATAAAATTAATAACCAAATACAAATTGTAACTTATTTTAATGAACAAATTAAAATTATTTTATGAAAATAAAAGAAAATATCTACCTGTTACCGTTCAAAAAATACAGTCCTGTGACAGACACACAGACAGCAGAGGCACGTTAATAGGGTCCCGTTGAGCACCCTTTGGCTATGGAATCCCAATTACGTAGAGATTTTTAAACCAATAACACCATTTTCTTGACCGACTGTACGTTTTACGACGAATCTGGAGTACGACGAATCTGGGTTACGACAAATCTGGAGTACGTCGAGTTCGGAACACGACGAATACGGATCCTAAAAACGATTTTAAACAATATTTAGAATATAAATCGTTAATTTTAATAAAAATAAATGAATAAAAAAACGACTGCAGTAACTTTTTGATACCCCACTCGATGGGTTTAGAAATTTTTTTTGTACCCTGTGTCACTCGCTCTATCAAGACGACTACCTTATATGTGAAAATCCATCAAGCCGTTTAGGCTGTAGCAGGGTACAAATAAATCCACATACATATACTAGGAATCGGTATTAGAAGTTTTGTAAACAAAGAACTGTCACTTTTTACGTCATCTTGATTTTTAATTAAGAGTTTATGGCTTGGCAGCAAGTTATCAGTTATCAGACCATCTACCCTTTTTTGTTCTGACTAAACATTAATTTTATTATTTTTAAAATCAGTAGCTTAAAATACAATAAGAAATATAATATTTTATTTTTCTTGACTTAATTTAACATACATAATTTAATATAAATAGTGGTTTACTCACAACTCTAGTACAAACCTGATAACTTGCTGCCAAGCCATAAATTCCAAATACAAAATCAAGATGACGTAAAAAGTGACAGTTTATTATTTACAAAATTTACTTCTAATACTGAGTCCTAGTATACATACATACAAACTCTCGAGAAATATAACCCTCCTTCTGAAGCAGTCAGGTGAAAACTTAGAAATAAAAATAATACCTTTAGGCATACCCAGAACTTGCCGCAGTATGTGATCATATCGGGCGACGAGCTCTACAACGGACAGACAATTTCCATGGTACCTCCTCATTTAAGTTTTCTCGATGTCCTATTAAAGCCAAAGAACTCTTTGCTAGGGTAAGTATGACACCGAATAATCTTTGAAGAACCATGTTCCAAAATGACGCTTCTTTACGAATTTCATTTTCAAGTTCCTTGTCGATAGTTGTATCACTCGAGAAACTGTGTTGTTTTATTCGTTCTGATAAATGTTTCCAGTCCCGAATGCCCTTATACCATACATTATTCCTTTGCGAAGCAAATAGCCAGCAGGGTTGGCAATAGGCAGCATCTAGTATTTTAGAATAACACAACCAAAAACATGAACTGGTCCATATTTAGAAGTTGAAAAGTAGTACCATTTTGAAAAACACCTGTTGTCCTGGTGGGCGTCTTTTGGAAAAGGTCCCGAAGGCTGTAAAGGTCTACGATCAAGAAGTTGACGTTTGTTATCATCACTTAACAATAAAATGTTCGTAAAATTTCCCAAGTCGTATGACAATTGATTGTACAAATTTTCGAAAACTGACGAGATCGTTGGTTTTTCCGCTGTTACCTGTGCCACGCAGACATTGTGGTCGTTGATGTGATCAGCGACATCCTCCCTGATGGCGGTATCTTTAACTGCAATAATTGTCAGATCTCCTTCAGTAGACTTCTCAGCCTGCACTATAGTAGACACAATCACATTGTCCAATATATTTGGGGTAAAACTGCTTGTAGACGGCTGACTAAGAAATGTGTAAATTTTCGGTAATTTTTGTCTAGTATCTTCTCTTTCCTGACGTTGTCTGCGCTTAAACGCACCGCTAGGTTTCTTCTTTTTATCCATTATTTAAGTTCTCTTATTTTTGCAAACTTATTATGTCATAATCAACAAGAAACGTAATTGATATATAACGTCAAGTCGTTGGGGAATCCCCGGACTCACCGGTAAACATTTTAGATCGATCGACAGATGGCACTAGCAAACCTATACTATAATGCTCCGACTACACTTCTATGTATGCGGCACGAATCTTTGCGAATTTGTCTATTTTCCTCTTGCCCACACTAGAAAGTAAAAACGAGACAAACGCTTCCGTTTCCGACAAACATTCGTACGAATACTTTCATACAAGTGTGGTAGGAGTGTCATGTACTAAAGAATAGCGTTTCGTTTCTCAAGTAAAAATATTATTTTTCAAGTAATAGTTAAATGAGAAAAAAAAAAAAATGAGAAAAAGTTTGCTATAAAAGGTTTTTTGTTGCAATAAAGTTTTAATTTACTTAACGGATTACTTTTATAGACCGTTTATTATAATTGCTTATTTCCACGGTTTTATCGAGACTTGTTGGTAATTCCCCTGTATTTTTCAAATAAGTTGCCATTATTAAAGTCGCGGTCCTGGAATCTGGTTTATTTATATTCCGAATGTGGGAGAAATTTTCACTAGTTCAATTTATAGTTTGTAAGTCAGAGTCCGAGGGGCCCCCTGAGCTTGGGGCCCGGGGCGCTGCCCCGTCTAGCCCTCCGGTAGCTACGCCACTGCACTAGTTATGACGTATATGCACAGCATTCATTTAGTGCGCGTCTTCCACGCGTGACGGTAACTCGTTTTACGTGCGGGTCTGCCTAAGTTTTTATAAACATAAACAGTTTTAGTGAAACGAAGAAAACTGCAATGGCTATTCCTAATTTCCACCGCATACAACGGGAAATAAAAGAACTCGATAAAGGTTATGAAGTGGTTGGCATCGATGAAGAAGCATTTAAAGTCGTTTTCCATGGCCCCACAAATTCGGCACACGCGGGAGGCAAATGGACCGTAAGTGTCTTCATGAATCTGAATAATTTAAGTTTGCCACGGCTGGTGTTTTTCGACAAAAATGTTTATCCTAACATATGGCCGACCTACGGCGCAGTTCGCTCTACGTCACTTCGCATACAGCGCGTGCTTTGTGTCGCTGTAGTTTGAGCTTCCATTGCATGGCATCTTACCTCGTGTTTGCTGCCTGGCATTGTAAATTTGTGATCTCTTGTGTTGTGGTGTTCGTGCAGCATTGAAGAAATAATCCTATCGTAGCAAATGAGCCATCCTGCACCAATGAAAAAGTCAACATATTGAGGGGGCCATTTTTTCTGTGTTAGAAGATATTGAAATCAGAAGCTCTTTCAATAGGACCGCTTAGGTAAGTTTATTAATATTTCTTATGTGCCCTTAAGCACTGACAAAAGTGCTATTCAAATTTGGGGCAATGCCTTTTGGTATTGTGTGTTTGTGAAATTCTCCGTTATCTTTGTTTATCTTGTACATTTGTTCCATAAATTTACTGCTAAGTTTCCAGTTGTTCAAGTAAACTAAACTTGACTGGAACAATGTCGAAAAGTAATCACCTTTGTTAATGAAGCCAAAAATACCTATACAAAAAACCTAAAAAACCTAAAAAAAAGTTCTATATTTTTAAAGGTGCCAATTTTTATGGGGTCTGTAAATCACTACCAGAAAATTGTTTTGAGCGTATACAGTACTACATACAGAGTTGTTTGTATACAATAGACAAGCAGACAGTTTGTAAAAACAAAATAATTATTACGTTTTGTTTGAATAATAATATTTAAGTTTATATACTTATATTAGCTATTTCTTTGTGAATTTTATATGGAATTTAACGGAAAAAAATCCCTTTTTTGTAGCAGTCATTTTAAAGAATGATCATTCGTACGAGTCATAAACAGCTACGTTTTACTTTCCAGTTGATATTTAAAAATCTCTTTGCTTCACTTCTAGTAGGTTGCTGTAGCTTGCAGCTAACTAACTGCCGTTTTCTGAGTTGTCCAAGAAAATGTCTCTACAACGACCTTTGTTTCTTGAAACTATGTCTTCTTTAAATCAAAATCGAAATTAGAATTTTTCCCATTTTAAATATTATCTAGAGCATGCGTTCTCATAATTATACCATTGGTAAGAGTACCATTTAGCTCCGTATATAAAACCTATTTTTACTAGTAAATGATGTTAATAAGAGTAATTGCAAAAGAGATATTGTGGGGCCTAGCGTTACAGCGTAAAATATAGGTCCTTTATTGTAGGTTGCTCCCTTTGGCATAAGCGGATTAAGCGAAACCCTTAGTAATTAATATCCGCGAATAGAGTAGAATTTAACAACCTTCTTTATTTAAAAATGTCACGGCACGACAGGTCGATTGCATGTCGCCTGTCACATGTTCAATATTTAAAACTAATCGAGAGCCCAGCATTAATTGCTATAATAGAAATATCACTTCACTACGAAAAATGAGTGGGATAGACCACATGTATTGCCAACTCATCTATCAATCCACAACCCGGATCGCCCCATTGGGTAGACAGGCAGACGATTAGAACTTGAATGTTAAGATAAAATTGTACTCTTTAAGAACCGGAGATTAAAATATATCAATCCATAAAAAAGCGCTACCCCTGTAGATCTAGGTGAGATACTAATTTTGCCGAAAATTATACAGACGCAGACATCCCATTTTTTATCCATAAAACTAACTGTTATATCAGAAATGTTAAATACTAAATCGTTTCTGCGGCGGAATGTGCTTATGTAAACGTCAATCTAATTTAAAATTAAAACTACGATTACAATGAAAGGATTTCGGCGAAAAGCGGCCTGTTTTATCGCAATTGCTTAACAAGCAAAGTAGATAAGATTATTCCGAGACGTCGTTTGCATCCGCTCATTACTGAATTACTCATACCTATGGCGAGCAAATTGATAATAAAAGTATAGTTGGCACTTCTGTATTATCTTGCTGCTTGCATTCTCAGACAACAAGTAGTCTTGCAGTGCTGGTTTCTACGCATGCTTTGTGTCGCTGTAGTTCAAGCTTTAGTTGCCCGACGTCCTGCCTTGCGTGCGTAGCTTAGCATTGTGAATTTGTGATTTATCGTGTCGTGTTAGTGCAGTATTGAAGAAACAAACCTATCGTAGGAACGGAGTCTTCTTGCACCAGTGAAAAAGTCAACTTACCGAAAGGACCGTTTTTTCTACACTAGGAGATGTTGAAAATAGTAACTCTTCGAACAGCCCAGGTAGGTTTATTAATATTTTTTATATGCCCTGAGGCACTGACAAAGTGCTATGCAAATTTGGAGCAAACGCGTTTTGATTTTGTGTAAGCAAATTAAATTTAGCTAGAATAATGTCAAAAAGAACCAGTTTTGAATCAAAAATACTTCTATATTTTGAAATGTCACTTTTTTCATCGTCAAAAAAATTATTTTATACTAAAGACAGTACTACATATAGAGATATGCGTGCGTAATAGGCATATCGACAGTTTCCAAAAACAAATAATTCTCACGTTATGTTTAAATAAGAATAATGAAGTTCATGTATTTACACAGGGTTTGTATAAAAAATAAAGAGACCCATTTTTTTCTGACGCGACTGTACGTCGCAACGCGCTAGCTCCATGCAGATCCGATGCAGGGGGGAAGTCATCTTCAAAGTGCACCTAGCGTCAGTTGCGCACGAGTTTCCGTGCGGTTCGTATCATTATTTTAACGGACCCTTATCTAAAAGCGCTAGGTCATTAAATTCTCTGTGGGACTCGAAAAATCGGTTATGGAAACGTTGGTCTTGATTCAGCAAGTGAATGCCTATCAAAACTGCTGTTTGAGATGGCACAACTGCTTCAAAGACGGTCGACAGAGTGTGGAATACGAACCCCGCTCAGGACACCCGTCTACGAGCAGAAACGAGGTCAACGTGCAACGTGTGTGTGATGTTTTGAACTCCGACCGGCGGTTAATAAATAAAATGACCGAGGATTTGCAGATGAAAAAAATTCGTGCCAAGCTCGACTCGAAAGTTTTGATATCGCAACGCTTTTTTATGTTTTCTCTCAAAGGACATCGCCATGGGACCGTAGCAGAGGTCCAAGCGGCTTCGACGCTCTGCTTGAAAGGAATTCCGGAAGGGGCTTTCAGGGCGCCTTTCAATCGTAGAAAACTCATTGGCCGAAGTGCGTCGACGCCCAAGGGTCTTCGATGTATATATATTTTCCCCGAATTTTATACAAAACTCCGTATTAATTTTTCTTTATGCATTTATTTTGGCCAAACAAATTCAATAAGTTTCAGTCTAAAATGTTTTTTTTCGCCACATAGATTTAAAAAAAACTGTTTATGAAAATATTCGACGAGCTGAGTACAATGATGCCATTTTTATTTAATATAGACGAAAAATAAAGTAATAAACAATACAAAATTTGATTATATTTTAATTTGGCGCCATTATTTGGCACGGCTGCCATGGTGACCGTCGAAAATTTAAATATATTTCAATTTGGTACCTTTAGTTGACATGGTTGCCATGATGACCGTTACAAATTTTAATATGAATGGGTCTGTGCGCGTGTGCGCCCATGTGTATTGCAAAGTGACATTTGAACCTCCACACAAAAAGAGAGTCCAATTTACTCGCTGTTGGAATCTAGGTCACACCAAAGCATACTACCATAGATCCTTCCAATGTGTGAAATACGGCCAAGGTCACCCAACTACGTAAAAATGCTAAACCTAGAAGTTCTCTATGTAATGGAGAACATGCATTACATTACATAGATTGCCTAAACTACAGATAAGCATATAAAGCTACATAGTGTAACCCACAACACAAACTTACAGTTTAGACTGAGTTGCATTCACAGAGGACAACGCCCAATACAAGTCATGTAATATTGTTATCAAACCATTTACCCGAATGTTCTAATTAGAACAGATTATAATGTTACTTGCCAATTAAAAAAAAACAACTATGAGATGTTTGAAATAAATTGTCCTAAATCAGGTTTATCATACTTTGAAATTATTGTATATTTCTGCTTGTACAAGGTCCTGTTCAATTTTTGCCGAAGCAGTGTGATTTTTCATTTATCTTCTTACCACTTTTACAATACCTGTTTTACTTTGCGTTTAATATAGTGAATTGTTTGTTAATTGTTCTATTATATTTGGATAAATTAGATGAATGAACTCCAAACGAACGACAATAAATGCAATAAAGGTTTTTCCAACTATTTCAATATAAACACGTGAAAACATTTTACGCAGGTACCTATACATGTGGTCACATTAAGTATGTTCATAAAATACGCATATTTTTAGATAAATTAGATATGTTAATCAAAAAGAAGCAATGGCTGTATTCATGCAAAGAGTGCAAAAAATGTTCAACGATTTATAAAATTTTACTTACATGAAAGAAAAACTCTGTAAATTATTCAAAGTAGAACTTTTAAAACCAACATATGTTCAAATGTATTTGAACGTCGTTATACCATAATGAAGAACCAAACAAACCTTGTCTTATTTCTAAATAATGAAATTCAGAATACATTACGTTAAATAGAATCTAATATTAAGTTTTTCTTTGCAAATAAATGAGTGAATCAAGCAACCTAGGAATAGATAATTTCATTAAATAAACAAATAGATGCGATACATTCAATTCATAAATTGATAGAGCAACAAATTCTAACAGACCTGTCATCAGATCTTACAGTATATGCTATTGCAAATTTAACTGATTCAAGACATTTATTGTTGCAGATATGTTTGGTGAATTTCAGTTGGGATGCAGGAAACACTCAATGAGCACATGAGTGGTTTATTTAAGGGATGGTATACAATTCTTTATGTTTGGAATTGATAAAAGTAAAACAGAATACCAAATTATTGTTGTAAGTAACATGCACTATATCAATAGTATCGGCATACATGGACCAGATCGAAAATTGATTATTTTAATAGGATTTGCCAAAATTAGGAATATTGTATTTAGCAGATAAAAGATATTGTAATCAATTTCAACAGTAATTCTAATACAAAGGATCTTATTGCAAGATATGTTTTGCATTCTTTACAAGAAACAACTATCTGGTTGAAAAGTGAATTTAGTTTTTGTTGAAGAGATAAGCATACAATGTCCTCTACTTGTCCATTTTACCATTTTGACTTATAATTTCTGACCAATCTGTAAGTAATTTTTCTAGTTCTATTATAATTTTTCTACAAAATATTGCAAATATGTAATAGAATCAGGTTCTATGTTAGACCATCAGTACCATTGTTTGTGGTCTCCTCTTATTGTGTTATAAATGTCAGGATAATGTGCTTTTAATTTGTTTTGCTACTAGTAATCATGCAGTGAATTCCAAGAGTCTGTGTATTCCATAGTGCATTTCATTGTTCCAATGTCTTCTGCTTCCATATAATCATAGACTATCTGTGTTTATATCAAGTCATAATTTAATTATAAACCTTCGTTTACCAAATACAAGAGCAAACAACTTCTTTCATACACTTATATACCTTGTTCATCTTCTTATACATAGTTATTCTATGCATATATTTGAACAGTCATTGACTTTTATAGTAATTCTTTATTTGTTTTCGTTTATATTTTTGTTTCTAAGTATTCTATTATGTAATGGTTGTATCGCAGCTGATTCCTTTCTTAATCTTCGTTCCTATCACTGTTTTGTTCCTTCCTAGTGTAGTGGTATCACTTCTTCTTTTAGGTATTTGTTATCTGTATTACATGTAAACATTTATTTGTGCTTTCATTTCAATTCTTGTGTTCTTATCTTATTGTTTTAAATGCCTATGCTCACCTGCTTTAGCTCCAAAGTATTTTCTCAGGCTTCTTCCATATCTTGCGATTATTCTATGTCATCGGCCATATGCAAGTAATTATTTTTCTATATTTTATTGTCTTTTAGCTGTATTGATCTTACAGTATCCATCTGTATATTATTGCCGATAAGATCTTTCTTTATAAAACCTACGTTTAATGTCAAATGTAGATATCTTCCTATATTAATATCTTACTCATTGATTTTGTGTTCTTCATTCTTTATATACATTATTGCTCATTCTTCTTGGTACTTAATTTTTTAATGCTTGTAATAGTTTACTTTTAATTTTTTCTTCTTTGACTTTATAATTACTAGTATGGTTAAGTCCATATTTCTGTTATTTTTCCATGTTTTTCTAGTGTATTTGTTTTGATCTCTGCAGCTTTAATTCCATTGTATCTCTAATCTCCTTGTCTATATATCGTACTACGTTCGTAGTGTCTGTACATATCTGTTTATGTCAATCTTACATGTGATTTCTGTATTTTCATTGTTTAATCACTTTTCTCAGTTATTGGTATAATCTATCTTAGTTCATTTTGTTGCTTTATTTTTTCTCCATATGTCTATCATGTTCCATTCTATTTATAACTTCTTCCGTATTTTACATCTACTGTGTAATTTGTACTTCAGGTTTTCTATTTACCTTCTTTGTCTATAATATTGTTTCTTCATATGTTGGTTCTGGTACTTTCAAGTACTCATTTCATGTTCTATGTTTCTCTGTTACATTATTTAGCACATAGTTTGTTTGCATATATTTTTCCTCATAGTATTATAGTTTTTTATTCGTATATTCTTATTTGGTTTTTAATTTGTTTAATTTTTAGTTGTTTTATGTTGTTTTGTTCTATTTCATTAATGTCTTCATATCCTGACTGGTTCTTTCTTTCTATCTCTTCGTTCTCTTTCTCTGTAATTTTTAGTTGTTCTTCCATATGTTTTTGCTTAATATCTTCTTCTTTTCAAATGTGTATTTTCTATCTGTACTTCATTTATTCAACTCTTTTTTGTCCTTCTCTCCTCATATTCCAATCGTTCTTGTTTCTAGTCTTTATTTTTATTATTTACATTCCTTATTCTCATTCTTTCTCTCTCTACTTTCTAATTATCTTTGTTATCTTCTTTCATGTATCTTCTATCTATTCTATGTCATCGTATATGATTTTTGATGTTTTATCTCCTGTTTTTTTGGTTTTTGTGTGTGTTTTTAAATTCTTTGTTTTATGTTTGCAGTTACCATATAATGGTCAGTGTCTGCATTCACTCCTCTGAGTGATCTTACATCTTCAATTGTCTTGTTATATATTCTATTAACCAGTATATGATCTATTTGGTTTCCTTGATTTGTTCCTGGTAATATCCAAGTTTCTTTGTGTATTCTTTTGTGTATGAATTTGGTACTACTGATTATTATATTTGTTGCCATCGCAAAGTTACCTATTCTATTTCCGTTTTCATTCATTTTTTCATGTCGTATATATATATATATATATATATATATATATATATAGTATATATATTTATCATACTTCCTTATATAATTTTCCTTTCCAATTTGTGCGTTTAGGTCTCCTAATATAATTATCATTTCTTTTTTTTTGGGTCCTCATAAATTTTCTCTAGTTTATCATAAAACTTGTCTTTTTCATCCTAACTGTCAGTTTCTGTAGGTGCATATACCCATATTAATGATAAATTTACATATTCTCCTTTAATTTTTAAGTAACATACTCTGCCTTTTATGGGTTTGAAGCACATTATCTTTGTCTTTATTTTATTATCTACCATAAATCCTGTTCCGTTTTTATCTTGTTTTGTTTCCTCTGAGTAAAATATTGTAAATTCTTTTTTGTTCATTTCTCCCTACCCTTTCCATCTTAGTTTCTGTAGAGCTGCAATGTTTATTTTATATCTTCTTAGCTTTTCAGCTATTTCCATCATTTTTCCGGGTTTTAACATTGTTTTTACTTTCATACTTTAATTCATATTTGGTTATTTTTGTTTATTCATCATTCTTTTCGTCTGCTTTTGTTTATATTTATTTAGTTTATATCTGCATATGTTGTTTTATATTTTTCGTTCCTTTATTTGAATTTTATTATTTTAGTTTGTAATGTTTCTTATGTTTCTGGCAGTTTTACTGTTTTTTATTTAACATTTCTTTATGGTTCACATTTATTTTTTATTTGTTGCTTTTCTTCTCGTTTTGTATTCCTTAGTTGCTCTTGTTCGTCGTCATCCATATAGTCTTCTTTGCTTTTCCTTAGTTGTTATTTTAATATTTTCAGGATGTTATTCTTCTTTTTTCTTGTATTTATCCTATGTATCTGTTTGTTTGGTTTCTTGGATCATATGTTTCTGGTACCTTTGCTTCTTAAATATTTTAGTTATTTCTTATGCTTGTTCTTCTAGTTATTCATTTACTGTCTTTTCTATTTTCTTTGTCTTCTTCTTCTTCCTCAATCCATTCGTTTTTCTTTCATTCCTTATCTTTTCTTCGTTCTAATTGTTTCACTATTTTCCCTTCAATATTCAGTTTATTCTCATCTTACTATTTCTTTGTTTTCGTCCTTGTGCATTATATGTTTCATTCTTTTGCCTTCTTAATGAATTTTTTGGAAAATCTTCCGTTATGTATCTTTCTTCTTTTTTTAGGTTTTTGCTGCTGTTAGCTTTTCTATCTTTTTTATCGTTTCTCAATTCTTCTAATATTGGTTTTGTTTGTTCTTGTTAATTTCTTCTTTCCGTCCTATATCTTATCATCTTTCAGCCATATTTATGTTTCTAATAATCCTAGTCATTGACTTTTCTTTATTTGAAGTTCCTTGATTTTTTTCCTAATTCGTGTATTACTAATTTCTTCTTTCTTATTCTTTTGTGTACATAATTGTTCGTTTCCTGTTCTTTTGCTCGCTAGTTTTCATATTTCTTTTTCCTCTTTCATTTAAGTTTTCTTGTTTCATTTCAGTTTGTATTATTGTCTATTTTTTCTTCTATACGTTTTCAGTGATTTTACTCTTTCTAGTCCTTTAGCTTACTATTTATTTTATATATTTTTCCATTTTACTTCTCTTTTGTATATTTTTGTTATTTTGTTTGGTTCTACACTTTAACTATATTAGCCTTTTCCTTTATTTTTGCATTGGTATAAATGGTTTCTTCTAACCGTTTATCTTATAAAACTATTGTTTTTCATAACATGTCGAAATTGTTTCTTCGTGAAGTACCCATATCTTGATATTTGCACCGTATCTCATTAATTGTGTCGACATATGCGCCGATTATCGTGTTTGTAACGTGACAGTATCGTTTGTCTTTATTGTTGCTTTGCTATTCTCGCCTTTATAAACGGTTTCTTTACTTTTATTGATTGTTTTATGTTATTTAGCTTTCACATTTTGATTTTCTTTTTCTATATATTGTAGTTTGGATTTGGTTCTACACAGTTTTTTCACTTTATTTCATTTTTACTTAATTTTTATCTTATTTTCATATCACAATCACAGTACATATACTTCTCACATGGGGTTTGGAGTCCAAATGAGAAAAATTGTTTGTTTAAAATTTTAGAAATTTGTGATTAATTACAAAAGTAAAGAAGAACAATTTGATGGTTACAAAATTATATTCATTAAATATTTGTAAATTGTTCATTAAAAACGTTGGAGCGTTCAAAGAAGTTTGTATTTACCGTCGTTGGAAGAAACTTTACCAATCGGCCAGTGGCGTTGCACTCTGTGCATCCAAAACGGTCCGAGCAGTGTTTAGCGGCGAGAGCGGTTTGGAAGTTAGCTTCCAGGGGTTATGATGGAATTCTAAGACGGAACCTACCCTGTGTGTCCAGAATTATGCGATCGGTGCTTAGAGGCGGAGAGCGGTTTGGAAAGTAACCTCCAGGGGTTACTTCTCATACAAAGCGGTTTCATCGATGTCATCCGGCAATAACGGACGATCAGCGGCAATAGATTCGCTTTTGACCTTACGCCGAAATGTTGGTATTTTCCGGCTGAAGGTAATCGGCTTGAAAACCGCTCGTCTTCCATATTCCAAGTTTACTGTTTAATTTTCCATACTCATGGTCAAAATCATGTTTTTCTTGATGTTATTTGTAACGAGTCTGTTTAGTAAGACCGGCCACCAGGCGTTGTCAAAGGCTACTTTTATGTCTAGCGATACTACCATGGTTTGCTCCCTTTTGGTCTTGGCTTTTTTGACGTCGATCTTAAGTATTCTATCGTAGACATCTGAGCAGCGAAACCAAACTGGTGCCGCGAAAGTTTTTTTTTTTATTTAGATCCCACGTAATGTTTTTAATTAACCCTTCTAATGCCGAAGACACTACAGTTTTGTTCGATGATGGTGTCTACCAACTCGTCTTCAGGAAAGTTCTTAATTATACCCTTTGTTACTCCCAGGAGGTTCCTACGTTTTGTTAAGTTCTGACATTAGTGTTGTCTCATTTACCACTTTTGTAACGGCGTAACTTTCTTTTTCGGTTGTGAATTCCACGTTGATCGTGCTGTTTGACAGACTTTGCGCTCTGTTGACGCCATACTTGTCTTCCTTGTCTGCCTGAGGTTGATGTTTTTCCCGAATAGGTCGTGTACTTTGTCATAGCTGGCTGTTTTGTTCTTGGCCCCGACGATTGCTGTGTAACTTTGGTCTTTGGTTTTGCGTTTCTTGGCGTGGTCGTATTGGTTGTGCTGGTTTGGGTTGTTTAGTGTCATTATTTTGACATACGAAGTAGTTTTGTGATCTTTAATCAGTTTAATTTCCTTGAGTAGCTTCTTTTGCCCATGAGCAAGCGATATTATAGTTTGTACCATTTTGCATATTTCCTGTTCGTTGCTTTTTGAGATGTGTTCTTGTTGTGGTCTCTGTGTTTGAAATAGGTGTGTGATATTTCCTACGGTACTCATAATTCCACCTCTACACGAATGCTTAATGTTTCACGCTTTATTTAATTTTTCAAAAAATTGCTTGTGTTAGCCGCAGTATTTGGTGCTTAGTTCTCTTTTGTTTTCCGCATTGTATTCATGTTGTCATGCGATTTTATCGGATTCATTCCTTCTGTTAAGTTTGTTTCGTGCTACGCATGCGTGTGTCATCATTTTTTCTGAGGGTTCTATAGATTTTCAGGGCCACAAGCCGGTTGCTGTCAGCGCGGTCGAGTGCTTAATTTGTATAGCTCTACGGTCATATTAAGGGCATTTTCTGTCAATATTTTTTTGAGAGATGTTCTGCGATCAGCTCTTATTGTGGCAGTTGCGTTTTTGGCTGCGGTTACATGAAACAGAGTGAGCTGTCAATGAACACACCTTGTCCCTGTACAGTAATGCTGCCTCTTCGCGTTTCGAGGTGCGGGGCTGGATGCACCCGACGCCGCCGAACGTGTAAGCGTCTAGTCTGGGTGGCGCGGCTCTGACCTGTCTAGGCAGACGTGGGAATCGGCTGGCTTAGTTGTCTCACGCCCGTAGAATTCTCAAGGTTATTGTCGGTGCTTTGAATATTTCCTGGCGTGGTTGTTTGTATAACCAGTCGTGAACCAACTCTCGTTGAGTGTTGATGTGTCTCGTGGTCTTCCACATTTTGTCGAATTCGTCGCTCACAATTAAATGTAATGCGTTTTTTTTCGTTGGTGTATCGTGTCATTTTAAGGAGTGGGTGACTAAATCGCGCTCCTAATTTGCAGAGAAGTCGAGTGACCACAAGTTCAGTTGCGCTTACCGCGATCTGGATCCATTTGGACAGAAGTAGTAACCTTGGATGCTGAAATTCACCACGAAGGAGTGAGAGAAAAGGTGAGGGTGAGAGAGAGAGAGAGTGGGTGGAAGGATGAGGGGGGAAGGAGTACGCGAGGGTGATACTGAGAAAGACCGAGAGAGAGGGGGAGACAGGATGACCATGACAGTGAGAGAGGGTGAGATTATTTACTTATTTGTGTTTATTTATTCATACATATAGGTATCTTCTTGCTATAGTCTAATTGTCTTTAACCTTGTAATACCTAGCTTTTTTTTTGTTACGTGCGATTTTTTTTGTGAACATATGCCAAACTAACTTGTTCGTCTAAATGGAAAAAAAACTATTGTTGATTTTTACAAATCGAGCAAAACACTTGCTTTTGTGAATGTTGAACACATAAATCTCTTACACTGAACAGAGCATTGATTTTCGATCTTTAGCGCTTTTACAGAGGAAACGTCTTTCCTGGCTATTTGACCCAGCTTGTTCCTGAACATTATCATCTTCTGCAATTTCAGGGAAAACTTTTAGAATGTGTTCTTTCATATTCGCATGTAAACCGTTATTATTTCTATAGCGAGAAATGTTTTCTTTGCATAAATCTTTACCTAATTGTAAAAGGAACTTCCTCCTTGCATCTAGATGACCGTGTACATAATTGGGATTACGAATCATCCATATTTTATACGCATTTATTTCAGCAAATTGCCACAGGCCATCTAAGAGTTTTTCTTTGAGTGGTGTATAAATGCATAAAATGCCATTTGATCTGTTTAATCTACTGCACCTTTAGTTCTGTTATAGTGTAAGATAATGTCTGGTTTGTATCCCACATCTTCACCATTGACATTGTCGTATTGGTGTTCACTGGAGTGCAAAATGACTGCATGACCCTTTTTTGGTATGAATGAAACCAAGATACGGTTCACTTTGAAAGCAAACATAGATGAAAATGGTTTTTTTGTTGGCGATAGTAACAGTTCTTTTGGAATAAATGTTTTATTTTTCCGAAGAGTTCCACAGAGTGTCAGTTTTCTTTTCCACAGTTTATCGGCAAGCTGAAGACTGGTAAAAAAATTATCAGTTGTTATGCCGTATCCTTGATTCAAGTGGTCAGTAAGTTGAAGAATCACTCGCCCTCTTTGGCCTTTTTCTGGCTTATTATTTTCTTTTCTAGAAAAAGATAAACGTGAATCAGAATACAGGAACAGAAGAAATATTACCTAAATAAACTTGCATATTTACTGTGTAGCTATGTTCACAGTCTGCAAGAGTCCAAATTTTTATACCGTACTTGGCAGACTTGCGTTTCATATAGACACGAAACGGTGCCTTGCCTGTAAAGGGAACTAATTGTTCATCAACACATAAATGTGAATTTGATTTTAGTACGAGCTTACAATTCGACACCAAGATATCGAAAATATCCTGTATGGGTGCCAGCTTATCAACTAGTTTTCTCTCAGCTCGTGTCTCAAAATTATCAAAGCGTAAACATTTTGCTAGAAAATTGTATCCAATTCGAGAAAGACTTGCAGGAATTATAGGGCGACAAAAGGCCGGATCATTATTAAAAAGCATTTCAATGGGTTCACTGTTACTGTGTAATGCACCTAGTAGGATCAATAACTGCTGCTTCGTATTGTCAGGGTTGGCAGTGTTCCATTCATCAAAAAATTGCTTGGCTTTATGATTGGTTTCTTTTACAATTATATTGAGCATCGTAGGACAAATGAACAAAAGAACAAAAAGAAACGCTTCTTTGATGCTCGATACTGCTGAACTCACCACTGTAAGACCTGGAGAAACGGACTCGCCTTCTAAGTTTAATTGGCAACTTTGACCAGCGTTCTGCATTATCTTCATCATCGATACAAATTTCATCATCCACGTTCTCTTGTTCATATACATGGTCTTTATCTTCTATATGACTTTCCCCATCTCCTATAATTCTGTCACATTCTGGTTCGTCCTCTTCAAGCAACATTAGCATCTCATTTTCAGTAAGATTTCTCTCATCACTAATTTCACGTGGGAAACTTATTTTGGAAACAACTTCCAACTAAACTGGCACAAAACACAATCTACAATCTGAATTTACCCAACTTCTGTTGTTACAAGTAGATTGTGGGCGCGAAGTTGTTATAGGTAGGTAATGTGCTCCAAGCGCCAACTCATTGTGGTTGTTGAAAGTGGCGCTAAATTTGAATTTCTTTCGAAAAATATATTTTATATTTTAGCAAACATCAGATAATAAGCAGGGTGCAGGTGCACCCACCGTGCAAAACTTCACATAATTTTGTTACAAAAATTAATTAACATGAAATGATTTATGATTTGCAGAAGACGTTAAAGAAACAAAAAGCTACAGCTATATGAAACAGCAACAGTGATAAAAAGAAATTGACAAAACCATGGCCGAATATGTCTGGGGTGCATTTTCACCCTGCTTGGTATTACAAGGGTTAATTGTTGTAGCGGTCTCCTGTCACTAATGGTGCGGCTTATAGTGTCTAGTTAGAGTTACTTTTGTATGGAAGATAAGGAATAAAAACTAATAACTATGACGGCACAACGGTTTTTGTATTACATATTGCACTACGTTATGGATTGAACGATTTCAGTTCATTTACAACGTCGGTAGCTGCACGTTTAAAACTTGTACTAACTCTATGTAGTTAATTGTGCCCATATTCAATTACATTCAGCTTAATACACGAGTTGTTAGAGCCATTGTCGCGTGCTCTCTTGAATTATTTTTAATCGCTAGCATCAAATCAAGAGCATCCTAATAACGCATACGGTAAAAATTGATTTTGGGTATATATCAGTGTTGAGTAGGCCGAGAGAAACAAGAAAATATATCCTGCCAGGTTCATAAATAACATTTGAAAACGTAATTTTTTAAAAATTAATTTTGACCATTTTTAATGTTTAATGAAATACAAATGAATTCAGTGTGCATTAAACTTACTATATATAAGATTGATTTAATTATCCATCGGCAGACTAAAAATGTTCTCGCTCATTGTAAAGAGACATTGAAAAATGTCGACTTGGTTAATATATTATAGATATTCAGCTGCCGGTTTCACCCAACAGGGGTTTGAATTTTATATCTGTTAATGTAACGCCATTTTGTATTTTGTGACTGATGCTCTCTTAATGTTTTACAGCTTTATTAAATGAAAGAAAAAATATTGGCCGTGCATGGTTTATAGCACATAAAATGTCATGTAACTGCTCAATGTGAATTTACTTAAAATGTCGTTCACCCTTAACTTGTTAACTTAAAAATTATTTTATTTATCGCTTTTTATTTTTTCCAGATTCGTTCGATGTTATCCGTAAGTGATGTAATGTAACGCAGTTATTTGACAGAGTTCACTTTATATGGCTGTAATCCAAGTTCAGTGCGAGTTCCAGGACGAGTATTGGCAAACTTGTGAAGTGACAGTTTTTTTGTTGTTCATCAGTTGTGATGTGACCCCGTAAGTGGACTCTACAGTGCAACGTGGAAGACGGACGATGGGGTGCTTGGTGCTGGCGAGGACGAAGGAGGCGAGAAGAAGAGATTCGACGAAAGGTAGGTCCCACGAGGCTGCAACTGGTCCAGAAAATGGTGAGTGCTGTTTTATTTTTGGTGGCGGGCATTGTATTCATGTTTGCATGTTATGATATTGGCTTTAATGCGCTCGCTAACATACATAATTATACTGTTTTGCGGAGTTTTCTCATTGCTTAGACAAGAATTCAGGAAGCGTAACTCACTAGTAGTATCAATCAAATATTACATAAATTTCTAACGGCAGTTAGTAGCATCAGTTCTAAGCTATTTGTTGTGAATTGGAGAACAACTTAATAGGGGGCATCATTTATTCCACCAATGACGATCTTTCGGAATCCAATTCCGAACAGATTCTAATACGCACATAGATTGCCGCACAAACGGACTTTAAAAGGACCAAATCCATTAAAGTGGGAAGGTTATAAATCAGGGGAATAAGGTGGTTGAGACCAGGTCGTCACAATATTTTCCGTTACGTGAGGTTTTGTATTATCATGAATAATGATACATTATTATTGTTTTGGCCCACCCAATCAAACAAACGTCTGCTCAAAAAGTCACGTTAGACCTCAGCAGTCCAGGTCTGACCCGGCTTCAAAATTTCCCAAAAATCGCCATAATAAGCATCCTTTTATCACCATGTAACTCTTCACGTGACATTTGAGGCGGTACTTCACCTGCAGCTAGCCAAACATCCGTTTTGTGTCCTTTGGGTTCAGTGTACAGGCGCACCCAAGTTTCATCAGTGGCTAGAGTTCTCTGTAATAGTCTTGGATTACGCCTACACCGAAACAAATTATTTCTGGATGCCATTATTCGGAAATGCTTCTGGTCTTCAGTGAGCAAATGAGGAACGCATTTTGCCAGCAATTTCTTCAACTGAAGTTTCTCAGTTAAAATCCGGTGTACAATGTTGCAAGGAATGCCGGTTTTCAGAGAAACTTGGCGCACACTGTAGCCTTTATTTTAATTTAATATATTTTTAATTTCAATACTTTGTTCAATATCTTCATGAAATATGTGGTGATCAGTATCTATTGACTCACTTGTGTCAATTTTTCCTTCTCTGAATTTTTTGGGCCAATCAGCTGCAGTCCTAGATTTGTAAGACGTACCGGCCAACGCTGTCTTGAGATCCTTCTCGATATTGGCGGCATTTTGCCGAGTAAAACTGAAAATTTGATGTAATTTCTCTAATCCTCGTCGATGATTGAATTTTGTAATTTTTGTAACTCTATTTTAATTACTACTAGAATAAAACTTTCAATTTTTAATTTTGAGTTGAGTTACGACCGAATAAAGTAAAACGAAAATAAAATGTAATAACAAAATTTTTATTGTTGAAATTATGCAACATATAAAATTTCCGTTCTGTATTGATTCTTGTTTTATTCGACATCTATAACAAAAATTCATTAAGAACGAGCATTAGGGGATTAAAAAATAACGTCTTTTTTTAACAGGCGGAAAATCCGTTTCCCAGCTACTACAGCGTTATGGGAGTTTTTGTCAGAGGAAAATCGGGTAATAAACCATAGCCCGGTGATCGAAATTTGCATTAGGTGATAACAGTCGATTTTGGTTACGGGCTGCCTTACTATTAGGAACACTTTCAGTGAGCGTCTGAAGAGCGAGCGTACGTTCATTCGGTTGTTTCAAAATGTATGTACTTATTTGTTGTTTGCTACATGCAATCGTTCATTTAAATGTTGTTCAATTCTTTTTTATGTAGCCACTTAATTTTATTATTGTCCTGTTCTATAATTAAATTTTTACGCCTAGCGTATTTCGAACGGCTTGATCATATGACAAGCGTCAAAAAATATATAAAGCTTTTTATTTGTAATTGGATGAGTAATCCTTGGTTTAAAATGGATTGATCCATAATTAAAATTGGCTTCTAAATTAGTACACATACTAAGATTAATAGATGCCCCACCAAAAGTTAGAGATTTGACCTCTGCACTTGTTTCATACATCAGCTCTAAAGACGTTTTTAATAAATTGGCCCTCAATTAAAAATTATGTATTTGGCACATTCTACGCGCTATTCACTGCAACAGTCATAAATACCAATGGATTTTTGCTAGTGGTAAATTGTCATTTTCTTGGACAATACCAGCTCCTATGCCAACCCCTCCATGAAACTTATTTTTATCGAAAATCATTTGTTCTCGTATTTACTTTTCATCAATAACACGATTTAATATTAACTTGCTGCTTTCAATGCTTCTGCTGTGAAACTCAATTTTCCATTAATTACACTGTACCACGCTCGAAGTGTTGCTGGATGCGATAATAAATTCTGCCATGCTCTTGTTACATAAATTATATGCCTTTGATGAATAAAATCATAAACTGAGGACAAAGTAATTCTGATGAATATTTTCTTGAAATAACTTGCTTGATATTTTCTGGCAACATTTGCTGGAAGAAATACATCCTTATAAATATTGTTCATTTAATGAAATAAAAATTATTATATCTGGATTGTTTTGACCATGGTAGACCAACTAAATTTCAAGTTACTGTAAAATCGTGGATATAAATCACAAAACCACAAACGACAAAAAATGCTAAACACGTGTTTACCGGTTTATTTTCGTGTATTTGTGGTTTTTGTTACTTATTTCCAGATTACGGTGCCACAATCTCCAATCCATTAATCAAAATGTACTATTATTGTATCACCCCTTTCATTAAATGAAACATTTTTTCCTTAAGATGATTTACAAGTTCTTGAAGTGATGTGATCTTTTTTGTAGTCTCTTATTGCGTTGTTGTAGAGTTTTTATTTTCAGTCGTTGCCGGTTTATTTGATGTCTTGCTAACGATGGGTCCCTTTTAGCTCTTCTAGAATAGCAATCTTAACTTCATTAAATTAGTAATTTTTTTTGGAGTACATATTAGTGAACTACCGTCTAAAACAAAATGAAATTCTTTGATATAGCAATGACCATAATAAACAACAGTTCTCTCAGCCAAACCTGACAAATATCATACAGGGTGTTTGGTTTATATATGCAATATGTAGATATATGGTTTGGTTACCCTCGTTGAGATCTGTACTCTTTCTAGCAGCAGAAGCTTGAATGCTATATTGTTGTGTAAGATGCAACTTTCCTCAGGTTTGGCCATGAGACTTGTTAATATTTTTATACGTACCGAGATAATTTCTGAAACTGCAAATTGATTGCCTAGTTTCTGGTTCTTCTATAACATCAGTTATTTTTGGCACATTGGCAAATTTATTAGTTTTTCGTAATAATGTATAACCAACAACCACATGTTTCACCTTCTCAATCCTGTTTGGCACAGATACAGAAGGAATTGTGTTAGGGTTTAATCGTAATTTTACACCAAGTTTTCTTGCAATTGGTTTAAGATAATCCTCTGGTGTGAAGTGATTTGAACAAATAACAAGACGGGATACAGCGTCATAATCATGAAAATTACAAATCTGCTACCACCACGATAGCTGTGCGGGATCTATTGGAAATCTATTAAGAAATTAGTTAATTTTAAACGTTGTGTTTTTAAATACGACTTTTATATACTTACAAATGCAACCACATAAACAACAGCACTTTCTTTTTTTCTTATACTATCTATTAAATTGAACGTAGTATGCACAAGAAAACTAATTAAAACTATCAACCCAATAACGCCACGCTAACAAAACAATTAAAAACTGTATTTGATAACGATACACACCTGGACCGTATTATTCCTTCACTGTTATGATATATGAATAATTAGGTTCACGGGTTGAACCGCGTCGATTATTGGGAAATTCCCGACGTTTTGGCACTCACTTTGATGCCATTTTCAAGGGGTTTAATTCTTTACTGGGGTTCTCAAGCTGCCCACTCCCCAAGGACAACTAAGAGTCGAAGAAGAAGAGTGGTTTTTCGTGTGCTCTACTTCACTATTTATAGAAACAGAAGTGAAAGTTTGACGGGGGATATGTTTGTGCCGGTAATTGACTGGGTTGGGGAAAGTTTGTGTGTTGTAACCGGTTACGTAAGTGATGACGTGCAGTAATTAACGGTTTTCAAATGGCGGGTAAACATTGACTATCGACTCGAGTATTTAGAAATTGAGGATGTATTTCAGTTTCAACGGCTTTGCGAACAATTCTACTAGTAGGATGTGAAATTCCTTATTGTGTTTGGCCAAACCAAAAGAAATATCACCCTTACGTACAGTTAAAAAATGTTCGTATATACGACTAGATTGTTCGTCTGTTCTTTTGGCCTATGCAGTTTCTGTCACTTGGGATTCATGGGGGCGATGTTCCTTAGCTGAGCGGATGAAAACAGCTATTTTATTGTTGGTCGTGAAGACAGGTCGTATACCTTGTTTACTCAGTATGCGGCCTATTCTTTCAGTAATTCCTTTGATATAAGGTAAAAACGCTTTAGTTCGATCAGAAAGGTCTTCGTGCGGCTTAATTAAGTCGAAAAAATCGGAAATTACCAATCTGAATTGTGAGGATAAGCGGAGCCTTCATGATAAATGTTTAATCCTGGATAGTGTTGCAAAGGAAGAAACCGTTGATATTATGGAGAATCTGCGAGGGGAAGGGGTTTCGATCTAGTAGAGTGTACCTTTATTTGTTTTGAGAACGATTATAACAAAATGGTCTACGATTATGAATTTCTATAATTTTAAACGGTTATGTGAATCTCAGATTCTTTTTACTTTGTTATTGAGGAAGTAAGTAAATTAATCGTCCTAGTGCGAGAGCTGGTATGTTTATCAAATCGTGCTTTTGCTTTTTTATATAAGAAATCTACCTGATTTTTTATTATTGTTTGTGGATGTAAAAGATGTATAAACAAAAAGCAACTAAAAAGGCAAGAAAAATGTTGCTGAGAAAGCTCGGGAATTACAATTCTATGCTTGCAAAAAGTACCATGTCAAAGCCAAGAGAGTTACGTAAAAGCTCTATACAGCACCATTTGATCGCGGACTAAAAAAAACTTGTCAAATTGAACTTGCTATTGAAATTACATTTGGATTTATTACTTAAATCAAAATAAAAATTTTAAAGAACAATTTGAATGACCAGGATTGTTTTCAAAGTCCGGCGGGGCTATTCTGCGATTCCTGTGTCAGATCTCCTTGTAGTGCTTCTGTACGTCAGCAGTTGGGTCAATCTTCAATTTGGAGGGATTCTCTGTCACTCCTATTTTACGTTTCGCATCCTCAGCCCCCTTCAGGACAGCTGTTTTATGGAAGTAGTCAGTGTCATTGTAAAGAGGGCTAAAAATACAAATTCTTTAAATCTCTAATAATCAGGGTTTTTAGTCTTTTGTTTAGCTTTACCTGAAAATAATTATAACCTTGACTTAACTACCTGCATGCCTTTGAGATGACACCAAAACTATGATTTCAGGTATAAAAATTATATTGTTCACTGTAAAAGACTGCATTTGAAGCATCTTCCGGTTATCAACGAAAGATATAAACCACTGTTGGTGGATATGTAGTAAGATCGGTGTAACAACACAATAAACATGAGGTTTTAAGAGTTAGAATAGTCCGTCATTTTTTTATACAATAAGAGAAACATTGTAGTGTTGTAGGGTAGGAAATTAGAGCATTTATGGGCAAAAGAGTGTAACACTGTAGTGCTCGTGTTATAGTCAGACAGACTATCGGTTAATATATCATGTGGTTTCATATAAGCATAACAAATTTTTTACCAATCGTATTTATGAATTTTTGAGTAAGTTTTAACATTGTTCCTGAACGTTGGCTATCTATGATGCTTGCGTATCTCTTTTCTTTTAGATAAATTCGTTCAATAAGGCATACTAGAGTATTTATTCCTTTTCAATAAAAAAAAGTTTAAATATATTGACAATAACAAAAGAAACTAATAAGTGTCTAGCACGATGCTTGCTGTTGGTAAGAAAACTTCAATAAAGGGAATTTTAAGGCTTCTAGCATTGGATAAAAAATCCATTAACTACTCTTCACGGAAGAATCTTTATACAATAATTATAAACAAATGAAAAGTAGGTGGACTGTAAAGAAGCCCCCAGACAGTACTCAAGAGTGTTTCGTCATCTCATGAAGGTCATGATCATCACTGTCTTACAAAGGTGGTATGCACCAATACTTCCCTCATAACCTGGTGCGACAATTATCGTAGACCTACTACAAAAATTGTATATTGTGCATAAGAAATTACATATCTCATTAACAAACGCAGACCTATATTTCTCATAAAGCATAAAATTAATGAAGATGGGATACTTAAGTTGGTAATACAAACCCCTCTTGATGACACCCTCAGTTGCATAAAAATTAGTGAGCAATTAATTAAATTTAGAACTGGGAATTAATTTACACATTCAAGGGTACTATAAAGGAAAAATAATTGGTAAAATATTAGGGTCATTCATGACAATATAAGCCAAAAAAAGAGCAAAGAGACATCTGAGAACCAAATGCAAATTAGAAGGAGAAAATTTAGTAAACCACATTAAAAGCACATTGAAAGACTAAAACGGTGCTGTGATTTGCATTATCAAACAATGGCAAATCAAAGTAAGAAAACTGAAAAATAAATAAAGACTTATTTTAGTACAAAAACCCCATCAGAAAAGGAAGTCACAAATACCCATGAGAATTGAACCTGCCTGTTAAAGATGAGACCACCTAATCAGCTAATGTCATATTTCTTATCACCAGAACAGGAATGTTGCTAGAACGCCTACGGAAGAAACATAATATCTAGTGCTGACTCTTA
Organism: Sinelater perroti; assembly: GCA_036346155.1. Classification (NCBI taxonomy): domain Eukaryota; kingdom Metazoa; phylum Arthropoda; class Insecta; order Coleoptera; family Elateridae; genus Sinelater; species Sinelater perroti. Next base: position 176,900 of record JARFIY010000094.1, read on the forward strand.
GTACATAAAGTGCAGAGCCGTAATAAAAAATTTGTGATTAAGAACAGTAATTACGTAAAAAATGGAAAGACTCGGAGAGAAATTAGATAAAATGGAAACCAGTAACGCGCGCATAGAAGGAAAAATTGATAATTCCAAAGCCAGTTAACAAAAATTAAAGAAGAAAATGAACAATTATCAAATAAGAACAAAGATATGAAACAAAGATTACATGGAGAATCGTGATTTGGGAGGTTATGCTCCGCCAACTGAACTTGTTGCGAATGTTTCCTTTAATTTGCTATATTTAAAGGCGTATGAAAGGACATGTATAACTTCAATGTTAATGAAACATATTCTACGATAGCTAAAGAAAAGATAATATTGCCTGTTTATATAAACACGACCAAATCATAGTAGCGTTTGGGAAACTTTGTATTTTATCAATTATATTGTTTTTGGGGACATACGAGAAAACAAGTTGTTGGACTGCGAGCCTGTGTTCAACAAAATCCTCTCCGATTTGATGGACGACAGCGCCAACACCAACATGGCCCCAGACGGGTTGGACCTGACAGTAGTCAATGTCGATGATTGTAATATAAGAAAGGATAGCAGAGCGGAACTCTCTGCTTTCTCCTCTCATGGAAATGTTCCCGGAGGCATGCCCCAAGTTCCTACAGAGCCTGTGCAGAGACAAGAATAACAGCCCAGGTGTCTTAGATGATCTTATATCAACAATTTTAGAAAGTAACGTTGCTAGCCCTGATTAGGGCAATTGAACAAGCATGGTTATTTGCAGGCGACTACCCAAAGCGGAGGAAGTCAAGTTCGCCTGAGCAGAAGATGACCGCAGAGCAACAGCTGGAGATGGTCAAGCAAATATTACCTGATGCGGACCACGGAATTATCTTCAAAAGCATTGCGATAGACTGACCGATAAACCAGAGGCGGTGAAGGTTTTCATGGAGGATGCAGTAGAAACACGTAATTACCCTACTAGGTCTTAGTAAAATAAAAATAACAGGAGCTAGAAATAAAAAATGGGTAAGCGAGTACATATTATATTATTCAGAAGTGAATGCAGAAAATGGAGCAAAGGAATGGGTTGGATTAACAATTACGGAGGACTTGAACAAATCAATCTTAAAACAGGAGACAATATCATCGAGAATTATCTCAGTGACACTCGAATTAACAGGAAAAATAACCTTCATATAAATCTACAAACCAGTAGAACGAACGAATGGGGAAGAAATGAGGGAATTCTACGATTTACTACAAAAAAAAAACTATTTGCAACTAGGGATACAGCAGAAAGAGCGTTGATAATAGATGACTGGAACTTAAGAGTGAGCAACGACACAAACAAAGGAATGGAAAGCATGGAAAAATAAAAATAAAAAGAAATCAATAAAAATGAGAGGATGATGTTGGTATTTTGCATTGTAAATAACCTGAAAATAGGAAACTCATACTGGTTTTAACCAACAAAAGACCGCTTCACGTTCATAGCTGAAGAAGGAAATGTTAGGAGCATAATAGATTACTTTTTATATAATTAAGAAATGGAGAACGGTGTTGAGGAGCTAAAAGTACAAAAACAAGCGGAACTTAATACGAACTACAGTTTAACGATAGTAAGAATCATCCATCAACCCATAGTTGAAGAAGAAGTAGAAGAACAACTGGAATTCAGCAGAATAAATCAAACTCGCATGGAATAGGTATCAAACAAAAAAGAGTGAAGAAAAAGAAATTTATAAAAGACTAGATAAACAAGCTAAAGAAACAGTAAAGATAGCTAAGCAGAAAAATTAGTAAGAATTTGGAGAAGAGCTAAATGAAGAATTTAAAAATAATAACACCACATTTTGGAATGGAATTAAAGGCCTCAGAGGAAAAGGAAAAGGGGAATAACAGACAAAAACAACAAGCTTTTAACAAGGGCAAGAGATGAGATATAAACACTCAGAAACAAATACAACGCAGCAAAATTTTTAAATGAATTAAAAAGCAGCTTGTGCAGCTAATACAAACATAACCACATGTATGTAACATTTAGTTTATGTATCCGAGTTAAACTGCGAGCACATCAAATATATGAAATTGTATTTGACATATGAGTGCAGAGGAATCATGTAGCAGATACACTCGCACACTCTAATTGGGTAAATAAGTAGCATATACGTATGTGCATATAAAAGTATGCCAATGTAGACTTCATGCATTGTATTTAATAACTGAAACGTCGCCTTGTTGGTGCATTTTGTACCTCCACTTCTGGTGATGGCATTAAACCTACCCATATGCTAAATTTACTAGTGTTGCCTTAATTTTGGTGATTTTTCTTAATTATCTCAGGCATGCAAGGAAGTAAAAAGTCAAACAAATATATAGTATATATGATATATATATCATATATATATATCGATATATCTATATATAGGATATATATATTGATATTAAACACGCAATCATAGATAGATATGAGAGCAGAGAGAGACGAGAGATATGTAGAGAGAGATGTGAGATACTCATTTATACAGTCCACTTCTAGATTTTTACACTTTCATATTAGAGACAGAGATAGAGATGCATTGTAGATAGATGAGAGTTTATCAGAGAGAGCAACTATAGCACTTTTATGACTTTTTCACTGAATTATAATTATAATATTTTTGGACAGGTGTGTTGCAGGAATCTGAAGCGGTAAAATCTGGCTAATACGTAGGGAATTAAAAAAAAATTCTGATATCATTCTGGCGATATACAGCCACGCTTATTCCGGTACAGAATAACTTTCCTCCTTACCTTAATGGTATAACTCTTTTTTGCATCCATCACGTCACAACACGTATTGATAGGAACTGGTAATAGGCAGTGATTATCGTTTTACCAGATGGGAGCAAATAATATTATATGACATGCCACTGATCATACCAAGTATATCTTCCCAACACGAACATTTGGTTGTGTAATTCCATTTCTTTATCATCTTCTTCTTTAACTAGGGGTTGATGAATGATTCTTGCTATTGCTAAACTGTAGTTCGTATTAAGTTCAGCTTGTTTTTGTACTTTTAGCTCCTCAACATCTTTCTCCATTTCTGGTAATTATAAAAAGATAAATCTATTAGAGCAGTCACTAGACATTTCCTTCTTCAGCTATGAACGTGAAGCGGTATTATGAATGGATTCAAACCAGTATGAGTTTCCTATTTTCAGGTTATTTACAATGCAAAATACACAGACATCAACTCTCTAGATAATAAATATTAAAATGTACCAGCGGTCATAGCCTGGAAAACCCTTTGATTTGTGATCCAAGAAGCTCACTCTGGAGAAAAGTTCCAGGTGGATCTATTATCAACGCTCTTTCTGCATCCTAGTTGCAAGGAGTTCCTTTATAAGAAAATAGAAATCCTCATTTCTTCCCATTCGTTCGGACAACTGGTTTGCAGATTTATATGAAGGTTATTTTTCCAGTGAACTCGAGTGTCAGTGTCCGATAATTCTCGATGATATTGCCTCCTGTTTTGGAAAAGATTGAATTTGTATCAAGTCCTCCAGTATATATATATATATCCATACCCATTCCATTGCTCTATTTTCTGCATATCACTTCTGAATAATAATAATATGTACTGCTTCCCATATATTTATATATCTAGCTCCTATTATATATTTATATTTACTAAGACTATAGTAGAGTAATTACGTGTTTCACTGCATCCTCCATGAAATACCTACCTCCTCAGCTTATCGGTTAGTCTATCGCAATGCTTTTGAAGATAATTCCGTGGTCCGCATCAGGTAATATTTGTTGACCATCTCCATGCTGTTCTCTTGCGATAACATCATTCTGCTCAGGCGAACTTGACTTCCTCCGCTTTGGGTAGTTGACTGCAATAACATGTGTTTAATTGCCCTAATGCAGAGGCTAGCAACATTACTTTTAAAATCTGTTGATATAAGATCATCTAAAACACCTGGGCTGTTATTCTTGTCTCTGCACAGGCTCTGAGGAACTTGGACATGCCTCCGGGAACATTGGCCATGAGAGAAAGACAGAGAGTTCCGCTCTAGCTATCTCTTACATTACAATAATCGACATTGACTACTGTCAGGTCCAACCCGTCTGGACTCATGTTGGTGCTTGGCGCTGTCGTCCAAGCAAATCGGAGAGGATTTTAGTCTGAAGCACATGGCTCGCAGTCCTGAAGCAATCATTGGTGTTTCTCGTATGTCCAAGAACAATATAATTGATAAAATACAAAGTTTGCCGCAAACGCTACTATGATTTGGTCGTGTTTATAGAAGCAATGCGCATATATCTTTTCTTTAGCTGATCGTAGAATACTGTTTCATTACACATTGAAGTTATACATGTCCTTTCATACGCCTTTAAATATGAGCAAAATGTAAAGTGAAACATTCGAAAGTTCAGTGTGGCGGAGCATAACCTCCCAAATCACGATTCTCCATGTAATCTATTGTTTCATATCATGTTGTTCTTATTTGATAATTGTTCATTTTTTCGTTTAATTTTTGTTAACTGGACTTTGGAATTATCAATTTTTCCTTCTATTGCGCGCAGTACTGGTTGTCCATTTTAAGTCTAATTTCTCCGAGTCTGATTCGCATTTTTACGTAAAATTACTCGTTCAGTTAACTCACGAAATTTTATATTACGGCTCTGCACTTTATGTACTAAGAGTCAGCACTAGATATTATGTTTCTTCCGTAGGCAAGTTCTAGCAACATTCCTGTTCTGGTGATTTAAGAAATGATTTGTCATGAAACTTGACTGGCAACTTTGATGCGAATACGTATAAGAATCTGCAGAAGACGACTCACACTGAGTTGAAGTCTAAGAGAATTGATTTTTATGTGCCCGAGCCTACTCAAAATATTCCCTTGTTGCAACAGGCAAGTATTTATGTTTCTATTAGTCTTTTTTTTAATGAAGTGCATTTTTACATTGCGTACCTAGAACATAAGACTGATATACTAAACTATTTGAAGCAGCAAAAAATAAAGACCAAAGAGAAAGAGAAAATGCCAAGACTGCTGATTTTCTCCAAACATGCAGTTGATTCGACGATAAGGTGATGCCAAAACACATTTACCATTTCGAAAATGGCTGTTGTTTTTGTAAGGAGTGCGTACAGAAATGGGCCGTGGTGTCTTATAGAGATGGCAAGCTGGACTTTGCTCATCGCACTTCAGCTTGCAAACTGCATGTCTGCTTTGAATCTTAATCAAATATTGTTTTCTTGATGAACCATTAATCCCTTGGGCTATGATAAACCAAAAATGTTCTCCAAAGTGGCCCGAAAGAAGCAGCTGGAAGAAGTGAAGGCCGCCGGAATAGAGGACATGGAGACGTACCCGTTTTGCGACTTTGCCACAATTCCCGCCAGAGAAGATAGGCTGTTCCGCTGCCACAACGCTGAGTGTATGAAGGTGAGCTGCCGATTGTGCAAAGTTCCTCTCACTTGCCTCTGCACTGCGAGGAGGTAGAGAAGGAGAAAGACGTCAAGGCGCCCACTTATATAAAAAAAACAAGATGAGTGACGCCTTGATCACTTTCGTTCGTCATTTATGAGTCGGATCGTTACCATCCCTACAACTTCACGAATAAAATGGCAGCTGATAATACAACAAAATTCGGAATCTCGGAAACAACGAGAGCTAGGGAGATGCGGTTTTCGCCATTCGGTAGCCCGAAGTGTTGCTAGAAAAGTTACGTTATGGGTGTAACCGGAAAAAATTCTGGATGCGTTAAAAACGGCTTCGATGAAAATTCTAAATTTCCCTGGCTTGGCTATGCCCTTAGGTCGACAGATTTTGGATGTGTGTGTGGTGTGAGCGTGTGTTTGAGCGTATGTGTGCGCGTGCGCGGCTGTGTGTAACTGGTAATATAAACTGATAAATCAATAGAGCAGTCACAGAATGGCTTAGAAAAGGACGTATTATGAATGATCACATATTCCCACTAAAACAAGTCACAGAAAAGTCTAGAAAAAAATATTAAAATGTACCAGGACGGTCATAGACTTGGAAAACCATTTCGATTAGGATCCAGAAGATCTAGTCTGGAGAATAAGGAAGGTGGAGATAACCTAATAGCTCCTATAAGTGTAGCCTTTCATAAAGAAAATAGAAACTATGTGAGGTCGGACAACTTAGGCAAACACCAAAATTTCCAGTGATATGAGTACGGTGTCCTATATTCTTTAACTTGGTTTTGGACAACAGCAATGAAAATCGTAGGAAATAAATATATATATATATATCATCATACATATATATACTATATATATATATATATATATCATATATAGAGAGTAGAGAGAGAGAGAGAGAGAGAGAATATAGCATCTTCTTTAGACTATAAAACTCTTACTAGAGAAAAGTAATAAAATGGCAGCTGATAATACAACAAAATTCGGAATCTCGGAAACAACGAAAGCTAGGGAGATGCGGTTTTCACCATTCGGTAGCCCAAAGTGTTGCTAGAAAAGCTACGTTATGGGTGTAACCGGAAAAAATTCTGGATGCGCTGAAAACGGCTTCGATGAAAATTCTAATGGCTTATAAACCCACGCCATCGCCCGGCCATGGCAGGAGCTCCATCTGTTGCCACCGAAATAACGTTTGTGAATGGAATCGATTTTTCCTTAAAAAATTTCTTAAAATATTATCTGCCTACATTGATAGGTGAACTCAAGCCAACATTTTAGTTGTTCACTATCGAAACCAGATAAATTTTCGTGGACCCCGCTTACAAATTGTGAACTCCCATTTTTTTGTCACGTTAACGTAGACCCCCGTCGAGTCTCCCGTGGACCCCTGGGGGTCCACCTTGATCACTTTGGGAATTAATGCACTAGATAATCTAACTAAGAGCAGTAATCCATATTTAAATTGACGAAAACCTCAACACTAAAAAAATCATTAGAGGACTGCGACTAGGGGATCATCCAAAACCGATGTTATTCACTGCGGATTCGAAGAAAGTTTTTAAAAACTGAAGATGGGAAAACGGAGGTATTACGATCCACGGTTGTTACCTGAGTCATCAACGTTATGTGGATGATGTGCTCTTTAGCAATGATATTGAAGTATTAAAAATGATTCCAGAACTGCAACATGCTTCCAATACTATTAGACTAAAAATATACATTGACAGGATCAAAGACATGACCTTACTAATAAATAACGAAAAAGTAGAAACTACAAACCATTACGTTTATCTTAAATATGACCTACAACTTGAAAAGAAAACTAAATTATAGAGCGCAAGGAATATTGATTTTATATATGTTACAGGTGTCGGTGGTTTTAACAAAAATGTGTCCGACGAACTTACAACTGTAACACATCGAATCTATGAACGTTGTATATATTGATACCAATATATGATTGTGAAAACTATATGAATGTTGCGAATTTTACGAAAACAATTAGAGTGAGATTAGTCCAGCCAATATGTTTCAATGGTTCATGCAGCGAACAATGGATGGCATTAACTTTCCAACAGCCGAACGGGTATTCCTTTGATTTGATGATGCAGTCGTGATTTTGCTGACCGATTACAATTTTGCAATGTGACATAGTCGAGACGACTATATTACGAGCAAAAGTATCACATTCAATGCGCGAATTGCAAACCTCTGTTCATGCCATTCGAATGTCGTGACTCGTTGCACGGCCAGCGTCTAATGCATTAGCTGGTGTTCTGCGTTGCAAATCTGACTTATACACGTTATTGCAGCCGTTTTAACTTTTATTGTCCGTGAATTGATCTTCTGCCGATCTATTCGAGATTTGGACTATTGTGAATTCCGATCCGATCGACCAATTTCTCCTCTCCACAAGACTACATGGATTATGACGTAAATGTGAATAAACATTAATATGTCACGAATCGACACGGATCAAAAGCAGCGTCAAATTGAATATGCTTGCAATGAAGTGACATACACAAATGAATGATGATTGAATGAATGATATGAATGCTACAATTCGTCGTCGATCACGTTAGTTTGCAGTATAGTTAAATAACTGATACCACGAGCGCACTGCGGTGATTTGTAATCTAAACCATCCAGGGCCCCAACCAAAAATTTCTCGGTCCCTGTTTGAAGGAGTTCGTGCATCCCGTCGTTTATTTTTATAATATAATTAATATATTATATATAAATAATTAAAATATATATTTATATAATTATAATATTAAAGAGAGAGAAATATGCACTTTCTTCTTAGACTATTCTTACTGAAAAAGTAAGAATGTAATGACAACACGAATTGAATTTTGCCCGATTATGCAAAACAATTTTTAAGTAGATGAGCTCCAAACTTTCATAGACCTTTGAATTTTCTGGTTCGCTGGAATCAAGTGCATATTACCATTTTCCAACCGGAAAAAAGTGAATTAATTAATATGGAAAGCGTGCGGTTGATTATGGTTATAATTTTGATTGTGCTGTGATGGATTCAAATAAGTTAGCAATCAAAAGTCATTCCACCATTTCAATCTCCCAAACACGAAACAATCAATTTCACTTTTTTTTGAAACTCCCATTCGGAGTGGAAACTTTGTTAATTTATTCAAATTGTTTTTCACTTTATTAATTATTGACATATTACATTGGTAATATGATCTCGTAATTAATTAAAATAAAATATTTTCGTCTCTCTCCACAAATAGTCATATTTTATGGAGGTGACTTATATTGACACAAATTTAATATTTGCCAGTTTTGGAATCCGAAATCCCCGTCTTGAATTCAATTGCCTTTTTGAAATTTGAAACACTAAAATTTTGACAGAATGACAAAACGTATAAAATTCTCCAATTCCTCAAGTCCAAGATTTTTTCGTATTTGCTCCCAAATGTTTGATACCTTTAAAGCACCCATTCCCATTGTGCAATCTACTCCTCGAAACACATTTCATTCGTTAAATGGTTAGTCCAGGTGGTTTTCATGAGATTCTTCACGTTTAAATCACATGAGGCAGTTAATTTAACTATTTAATATCCATAAGGATTCTACCTTAAATTTGAAATGGAAAATTGGCATATATTTTGTTTCATAAATTTCAATTTTCCAAGAAAAGCTGAAATTACACCCTTTGTTTTATTAAATTGAGGCTGTCCCCTTGTAATTGTAAGTTAATGTCATTAAATTTTTGAACAAATCTGTCAAATACGCGATGTTTGCTTTCAAATTGGTCAGGTTTTCTTTTAAATCTGGATCTTTACTTTCCAGAAACTCTAAAACTGATTCAAAAAGTGAGAAAAATCTTGTTAAACATGCACCTTTCGACAACCAGCGTACTTCAGTATGTAAGAGCAATCGTTGGAAGTCTTCATCATTTTCATCGCACAATTGTGCAAATAAACGCGTATTCAATGCATGCTTCTTATTCTGTTAACTGCATTAATCACAAATTGAAGCGATTGGTGCAATTTGGCACTCAAATTTTTCGCTACTAGGTGTTGTCGGTGGATGACACAGTGAATTGCAGTTACCTCTGGTATAATTCTTTTAAGATGGCTTATAAACCCACGACATCGCCCGGCCATGGCAGGAGCTCCATCTGTTGCCACCGAAATAACGTTTGTGAATGGAATCGATTTTTCCTTAAAAAATTTCTTAAAATATTATCTGCCTACATTGATAGGTGAACTCAAGCCAACATTTTAGTTGTTCACTATCGAAACCAGATAAATTTTCGTGGACCCCGCTTACGAATTGTGAACCCTCATTTTTTTGTCACGCCAACGTAGGCCCCCGTCGAGTCTCCGGTGGACCCCTGGGGGTCTAAAAAAATCATTAGAGGGCTGCGACTAGGGGATCATCCAAAACCGATGTTATTCACTGCGGATTCGAAGAAAGTTTTTAAAAACTGAAGATGGGAAAACGGAGGTATTACGATCCACGGTTGTTACCTGAGTCATCAACGTTATGTGGATGATGTGCTCTTTAGCAATGATATTGAAGTATTAAAAATGATTCCAGAACTGCAACATGCTTCCAATACTATTAGACTAAAAATATACATTGACAGGATCAAAGATATGACCTTACTAATAAATAACTTACGAATAAATAACGAAAAGTAGAAACTACAAACCATTACGTTTATCTTAAATATGACCTACAACTTGGAAAAGAAAACTAAATTATAGAGAGCGCAAGGAATATTGATTTTATATATGTTATGGTGTCGGTGGTTTTAACGAAAAATAGTGCCGAGAAGCTTACAACAACACAACGAACTATGGAACGTGGAATATTAAGAATAAATCTGAGTGATAAGTGGAAATAAGTGGAATGTGTTGCCAGATACTAAAATTATTACACTGGAGAAATGAGAAGAAAAAAATGTGGGCAGATTACAAGGCCTATCGCTGAATAATATAAAGAAATACATAGAAAAGCAATGGGTTCAGCTTGCACAGAAAAGAAGCACATAAAGAAGAGTAGGAGAAGCCTATATCCAACAGCGGACAACTTTTCTAACATTCTGGAACTATCCGGATGTTTTTTTTTTTCAAAAAAGACTTTTGGTTGGCAGCGTATTTACTCCCGAACAGCCTGGATGACGGCGTCTTTTTCTGCAAACCGCATGCCTTGCAAGTCTGATTTAAGCCTTCCGAACAATTATAAATCACTGGGATCTAAGTCGGAACTGCACGATGGATGTATCAGAAAGTTCCATTTAAATTTCTAAAGGGGTTCTATTATTGCTTTGAGCCTATGGGGCCGTGCATTTTCATTCGTGTCTCTTGCCAGAAGGTCTGAATGATAAGCTGCGTTGACCGTTCTGGTATCCGTTAGAAAGTCTACATAGACAACTTCTTGCCAGTCCCAGAAGAACGTTGCCATCACTTTTTTCTGCTGAACAATTTCTCCCCGTGGTCTTTTGGATTTGGGAGCACTGGTATGTCGCCACTCGCCTGATGACCTCTGGGACTTACCTTCCAAGGACTCGGCAAGTGACGAAAGCGGAGTACAACATTGGCAATGGTGTCTACGCAGTCGATCGCTTTCTTGGGCAGAGCCTGCAGCGCTCGGTTGGGGATTCCATCCGAGCGCTTTGCGGGGATGCAAAGCTCGGATAAGTTGGAGGATATTTTTGTAGAACACTAGATCTATGTGGTCGGGGGGCTGCTCCTCTCGTAAGTGCAGATAGTCAAGGTCGGCGTCGTCGTAACTGAGGTCGCACTGATGTTCGAGACTTCCAGCGAGGGCCTCAGTGTTGCTTTGTTTGGTGTAAACGACACCCTATTCCCCATGGATAGACAATCCTGTGTTTTTACAATGCTCAAGATTTCTTAAAAAACTAACGTAGCCGCAAATTTACCTGCCTTGGCATTCGCTTTAGTGCAGGGCCCGGGAAAACCACGAAAACCCGAATCAGGGCAGGCGACTCGAAACCCCTGATGGCTCTGAGTCCTAGCGTTTACATTGCTACTCCAAGAAACAGACTAATCTACCTTAACCTACGCCGGACTTAGTGTCTGTTAACATTGTCCCAGGGTTTGCATCTCGCACAACACTTGTTTTCTCAACCCCACGCGCCTATCACAAATTCGCGTCAACTCGTAATCTCGCGCACCGTTCCGCAAGAACCTCAAGAACCGTCCACTATTTGCGCACTCCCGAAAGTCTCTCAATTTCCTCCCGCGTTCGTGGCCATCTCCAGCCGCTTGTAATTAGGGTCCTTTCCGCACTGGCCCTACTCTCTTCCTCCGCCTTGCAGGTTAGCAGGACGTGATAAGCTGGACGGTGTCCCGGTTAAAGCATTCCGCAGCTTGCCATCTCTGCTCCCACCTTGCTCTTGTCCTAGGTCGTAAGAGGTTCTTTACGAGCCCCCATGGTACCGTCTCGAATATAGGCGGTCCATTTCCTGCCGCTGCCTCTTTGGCCAACTGGTCCGCACGCTCGTTGCCTTGAGTCCCGACGTGCGCCTTGGTCCAATGGAACCGGACTTCAATTTCGGCCGACAGCGTCTTTACAAGGCTCCAAACATCAACTTGCAAATCCGTCGGCGCTCTCATACTTTTGAGCACGTGCGCCTTGGCCATATATCACAGGGCATCTTGGGATGACTACTTGTGCCTCTGGATATACGATAGGCACTCTGTATGGCTAATAGCTCGCACTGGAAGATGGTGCTCCAATCTGCGAGCTTTGCTTGTCCACAGTGAATTTCTCGTTCTCCTTGCATAGCCACGAACGCGGCTCCTGCTCTCCCGTCGTCTGCCCGCGATCCGACGATAGCAGCACAGTTATTGCTCCTCCGGCTCTGCCACGCTGAATGGGATGCCGTCTCGCTCGGCCGGGTGCCTTTCCTCATGAACTGTCCTCGTTCTCCTCTCGAAGTTTCTGCTCCAGCCCGGTCGTCAGCCTCCTGCGATCTGCCGCCTCCTGCAAAATAAAATACAAAGGCGGTAACTGGCTCAATACTAACGCGGTTTCGGTGACTACAGTGCGATAAGCACTTGCCGTCTTAACTGCAGTACCCTGTACGCTTCACAGTCCCTAGCTTCTAACTTTGCATCCTTTCGTCATATTTCAGCAGCGCTAGCACGCATAGCCGTGCTAGTTCTTCGCTCTCGAATTTTCGCTATCCGCCCAGTTTAGCGGTCCGCGATCGCGCTCCGGCAAATTAGTTTTAAATACCCGCCCGGTACTGGACTTAATAGGGTGTCGATCGCGATTACAGATCCGGCATTCTTGCGGCAACTGAACCGTCTAAATATACTTTCAAGTATCACCTTCTAGGATGCGCTACCGTTCGCCTAGCTGTTTTAACTAGCGAGAGGAGATTTCGTGGACCACTATCTCTCAGCAGTACCGCGATAATTCAGGCACCACGCGTTGTCGAACGCTAATATGCATACTTCTTATCCGCCCTAATGCGCTGCCCGCTGCAGCGTTGGTAAAACCTGCGCGTACGCTTAACTTCGATGAACTCCTGGTCCAGCCAAGAGACGCTTCGATTGAAGAGTTCCCAGTGGCATGGACGCTTCGCATGCCTTTATAATTTCCTCATTAAGTTGGCCGCCTTATTCAAGTCTCGCGGCCCTGAATCTGCCGCAGACCCAGTACCTTTTAGCTATACGTCCGAATGATTCCCGAATTTAGCCACAGTACGGTTTTCTATTGCAGAATAGAGATTTCGTGTGCATCTTCGCATGCCGGTATCAATTCCGTCACTTATAGTTTGTGATCGGAACGCAATATTCTCAGATTCCATTCCGCACACTAATCTGCCGCAGACCCGCGTACGCTTCGATGACTATACGTCCCGAATGATTCCGCGAATTTAGCCATACGGTCTTTTATTGCAGAATAGCGATTTTGTTCATCTGTCGTCGCACAGTACTCGAACCGCCACGGTATATTAGTTTGTCGATCGGGAGCAATATTCTTCGATCCACTGCATCACTAATTCTACCAGAATGCCCTAGCGCTCGAGACATTGGTTACGTCAATTACCATTACATTAACAATAACTTTCCTCCTTTCCTTGCTGGTTATGAATGATTCTTGCTATTGCTAAACTGTAGTTCGTATTAAGTTCAGCTTGTTTTGTACTTTTAGCTCCTCAACATCTTTCTCCATTTCTTAATTTATATTAAATAACTTTTTGCCTGCAATTAACTAGTCTATGAGACCAACCATTAATTTTGTTCTGATAAATCTTAAACTAGGTCTTATCTACTAGAGTCCATCCAATGATGTCTTCTAATTTTTCTGATTTATACTTTACTTCACTCTCTTTGTTCATTTACAACAACAACATCACAAATCAGCTTTCCTCCTTAGTCTTGACATGATTGTTTCCAGTGTTGTAATGCTTCTGATTTACATAGATGAGCCATCTTCATGCTTTCCAGCAAATTTTCTTCTTCACGTTGATCTGAAGGTTCTGTCATCTGAGTTATCAACGCTCACTATGTTCGACCTTTGTTTTGGAATATGTAAGCTTAAATTTGTGTCACTGTAAGCCCAGGCTGAATGCCTCATCATGGTTTTAGGATCTGGTTGTATTAATACTTTGTTAATTGAAGTTTGATTTCTTCCAATCAACCAAGTGTCGTGTATTTTAGATTTAGTTCTGTTCTTTCTTTTGACATGTTCCTTCCATCTAAGTCTGACGTCCAGATTCATGCCTTATTTTGCGTTGGTCATGTGTATAGTACCATTAATTTCTAGTAGTATGTGTCCACTATCTTCTTATTAGTGTAGTTCACCTGTCAGATTTAAGTTCGTTTTAGTTTGACCTCCATCTTTGGTCCAATCAACTATCTGTTGCTGCTTCTAGCTTTCTGTCCATTTCTTAATTATATAAAAAGTAATCTATTATGCTCCTAACATTTCCTTTTCAGCTATGAACGTGAAGCGGTCTTTTGTTGGTTCAAACCAGTATGAGTTTCCTATTTTTAGGTTATTTACAATGCAAAATTCCAACATCATCCTCACATTTCTATTGATTTCTTTTATTTTTATTTTTCCATGCTTTCCATTCCTTTGTTTGTGTCGTTGCTCACTTTTAAGTTCCAGTTATCTATTACATATCAACGCTCTTTCTGCTGTATCCCTAGTTGCAAATAATTTTTTTTTTGTAGTAAATCATAGAACTCCCTCATTTCTTCCTCATTCGTTCGTTCTACTAGTTTGTAGATTTGTATGAAGGTTATTTTTCCTGTTAACTCGAGTGTCAGTGAGATAATTCTCGATGATATTGCCTCCTGTTTTAAGATTGATTTGTTCAAGTCCTCCGTAATTGTTAATCCAACCCATTCCATTGCTCTATTTTCTGCATTCACTTCTGAATAATATAATATGTACTCGCTTCCCCATTTTTTATTTCTAGCTCCTGTTATTTTTATTTTACTAAGACCTAGTAGGGTAATTACGTGTTTCCACCGCATCCTCCATGAAAACCTTCACCTCCTCTGGCTTATCGGTCAGTCTATCGCAATGCTTTTGAAGATAATTCCGTGGTCCGCATCAGGCTAATATTTGCTTAACCATCTCAGCTGTTGCTCTGCGGTCATCTTCTGCTCTTGCCTTCCTCCGCTTTGGGTAGTCGCCTGCAAATAACCATGCTTGTTCAATTGCCCTAATCAGGGCTAGCAACGTTACTTTCTAAAATTGTTGATATCAGTTCATCTAAGACACCTTGTGTCTGAACAGCCTCTGTAGAAACTTGGGGCATGCCTCCGGGAACATTTCCATGAGAGGAGAAAGCAGAGAGTTCCGCTCTGCTATCCTTTCTTATATTACAATCATCGACATTGACTACTGTCAGGTCCAACCCGTCTGAGTCCATGGTGTTTGCGCTGTCGTCCATCAAATCGGAGAGGATTTTGTTGAACACAGGCTCGCAGTCCAACAACTTGTTTTCTCGTATGTCCCCAAAAACAATATAATTGATAAAATACAAATTTTCCCAAACGTTACTATGATTTGGTCGTTGCCTGGAGTCCCGACGTGCGCCTTGGTCCAATGGAACCGGACTTCAATTTCGGCCGACAGCGTCTTTGCAAGGCTCCAAACATCAACTTGCAAATCCGTCGGCGCTCTCATACTTTTGAGAGCAAGTAGCGCCGACTTGCTGCCATATATCACAGGGCATCTTGGGATGACTACTTTGTGCCTCTGGATATACGATAGGCACTCTCGGATGGCTAATAGCTCGCACTAGAAGATGGTGCTCCAATCTGCGAGCTTTGCTTGTCCACAGTGAATTTCTCGTTCTCCTTGCATGACCACGAACGCGGCTTCTGCTCTCCCGTCGTCTGCCCGCGATCCGACCTTAGCAGCACAGTTATTGCTCCTCCGGCTCTGCCACGCTGAATGTCTCCTTCGCTCTATGACGCCCTGCCGCAGCCTCAGCTCCTCTCGAAGTTTCTGCTCCAGCCCGGTCGTCAGCCTCCTGCGATCTGCCGCCTCCTGCAAAATAAAATACAAAGGCGGTAACTGGCTCAATACTAACTCGGTTTCGGTGACTACAGTGCGATAAGCACTTGCCGCCTTAACTGCGAGTACCCTCTGTACGCTTCACAAGTCCCTAGCTTCTTTAACTTTGCATCCTTTCGCCCATATATACGTCGTCCACCCCATCGGGAAGTCACAGGGTATGTAGCACCGGGTTATGACCGCTGTCCAGCTCATTGACGCAGTCTATTGTCTGCTGCATGAGGGTGTCTTTGAAAATGGCAAGGGCAAAATCATTTTTTGCGACCGGTGAAACTATAGTGTGTAGGTGCAGGTCTCACCACCATGAGGTCGTGGAGCTCGATAAATGCATGCTGCGTCCTTAAGTTGATGTTCGCCACGCTGATGTTCCACAAAAGATGCTTGGCATTTAAGTCTCTTGCCAAGAGTGTCGCAATGTCTTGCTCAAAGACGATCTTCAGGTCCTCGGGTGAGGAGCAGACGCTCATGCGACGGGGAGTTATACGCAGAGAAAAGGCGTATAACCCTATGATTCCTCGTTTAGAGGCAGATGGTGATAGTTTTTAGGTGCTCGGTGACCGGGAGCGGGTCTTAGTAATGCTTCAGAATGCTTGTAATGCTTAGTAATGCTTGGTGAAGAATCCAATTCCACCTTTCCGGGCTAGCAGGTATAATTCGGAAGTCTAACTACATATTCGCCATTGAGATGGGTTTTCTGGACCAGACTGACTTCCAAATCATACTTGCAGGCAAACTCTAGAAGCTGATTCTTCTTGTCTCTTATGATGTCTGCGTTCTAGAAGGCAGTATTATTTGTTAATTGTGAATGTGCATCTGTCGATGTTCCGCCTTTCAGCACTACATCGACATTTGCTGCTCTAACAATTTTCTTTCCCTTAACAATATCCGTTACTTATTCTTTCTACCGTGGTCCTTTATATTATATTGTAATATAAAATTTCTATTTTTATATTATACAGTGTTTTAAATTTACTAGTAACAATAGTATTACGTAAATGTGAGGGGGGTTGACATGACGTTTCATCGGTAGTTCACTAGTCTTTATCTAATTCATTTAATTCAAAAGTCCGTATAAGAAGTTTAATTAGACACAAAGACGGATAGATATATGTAGAATGAGGTGGATCCAACAGCCTTCTGCACTGCGACCCTTTTAGTTTATTGTCCACCCCTCTCTAGGCCTAGCCTTTTATCTAGCCGTCAGAGCCTAGAAAGACTCTTTCGTATAGCTTTCTGACTTTGGCTTTTCTTCACCAAGTTGTAGGAATGTGTGCCTCGTAAGGTCTTCACGGTAATACAAAATCTGGTCTGCAGTCTGCTCCTCTTTTTGGAAAAATCTACACAGGCTGCTATATGTTGCTCTTGGGAGATTTAAATGCATCCTAAGGCAACAGTGTCCTGTCAGCAGGACAACTGTGACTCTAAATGTGGGCCTGTTTAGTCGTAGGAGACGTACTGTAAATTTTATGACGCTCCCTATACGAAAGTCTTCGTTTATCTCAAGTGGCTGGTATTGTTCTACCTTTCTTAACTTCTATTAAGTATTCATTCATTAATGGATGCACTTTTGAAGCTATTTCAAATGTTACAGTGGGTTTCCGGTTTGATGGGTCTTGTTTCTGATTCTTCATAGTAAAACCTTTGCATATGAAAAATGCAACTGCTTTTTTGTTTGATTTTTGTTTTTTGCATATGTAACGCAACAGAGAAAAAAAGCTGGTGCACTATAATTGTCAAACATTCAGCATTATTACAAAAAGATACACAACTAGAGTTATCGCTAACAATTGTGCAGTTGATGCGTGGGTTACGAATTCCGAGCCTCACAGTTCATAAGGACTACCTACAACAGTGGGGAGAGAACTCTTTCTTAGGGGCAACCTCTGGTTGTTCTCACTTTGATAGTTGCTTCACTTAGGATAAGATCTGATAATCTTTTTCCTGAGGCTTTCTGCAATTCACTGGCATAAGGAGTTGAATAACCTCTTCGCCTTAAATGATTTGATTAGGGAGCCAATGGAGGCATTCTTGAACACTCCTTTGATGTCCATGAACAGGGCTAAGACAATTTCCTTGTCGTACGTGGCTTTCCACAAAAGTCTGTTGATTTCCCATTTTGGAGACCTTCTCAGCTTTGTGCCTGTAACGTAGTTATCTACCAGTTTCTCAAGAGACTTTTGCATAAAAGACGTGCGGCTGGTAGGTCTGTAAGAGCTTGGTGAGAGATCCATACTTCTGCCTACCTTGGGTATATATAAAAATCTCACCCTACGCCATGCTTGGAGGATAAGCCTCCAGGTAATTTAAGTGTTAAAGATTCTCAGTAAGAATGTTATTAAAAATGCCTGACGCTTCTGCAGCAGAACAGGGAAGTGTTTTTCCAATAGTATGACCAGAATTTCTTCTGCTGTTTCCGAGTAGGCACCACCCGTCTTCTTGATGGGTCCTACTTGGCTACGAGTGCCGTCTTTGGCTATAACTATGGATTCCTGTACGTGCAGGGGCCTCTGCGACCTACTCATAGAATTTTCTTCAAGAATTTGTTAACTTTTGATTTATTTATTGCACTGTGAGTGTTTTTCTGTAAATATCCCAGTTCTTTTGGCTTTATTGAACAACCTTCTCACCTAAGCTGTGTGTCTCTAGGTGTTTATTCCACCAGACTGTCTTTGTATTGCTTTGTCTTGTAGTTTCCGGGAAATTATTCTTGTATATCTCCAAAATTGCTTTGTGCACGTTTTGCACTAGGCTAGCAAGTCTCATTTATTATATGACCTACTCCCCTGAGAGTATTTCTGAGAGATTTCTTATATCCTTTCCAGTATGTTCTCTTGGGGTTGCGGTATGTTGCAGTTAAAAGGGGGATGAGGGGAGTTATGATATCAAATCTGATGTACCGGTGGTCGGAGTACAAGACTCCTCATGTACATGCCCATTTTCTGAATTGTACCACTTGTATAGAGCAAGTGACAAAAGTGTGTTCTGAACTTATATTAGATATGTCTAAACTTTTACCGTTGGGAAATTACAAAAGTGACTCACTTCTGATGATGATATTTATACTTGTCCTAAACTTGTCATGGGCATTTGCATCGCATCCAATTATTAGGCCTAAGTTTTTGGCCCTGCTGAATTCCACCACGTTCTTTATTAACTGGGCTGGACAGTCTTCCTGGTCTGTAAAGTTGGCGGAGCAGAGCAGCAACTTCGTCTGTCCTCCTTCTATCTTGGTTGAGAGAGTTACTGTAACATTATCTCCGGAGCCACAGCTCCAGAATTGGTGTTCAGTTAATTCTATTCCTTGCGACTATACACGCTCTAGATCTTAATACTTATTTTTTATGCATTACTTTGGTGCTGTGGACCTTTAGGCCTCTCACTTCACCGCTATTGATCCAGGGTTCGTTCAGGAGGGCTACATCTAAGCTTTTCTTGTCGAACCTCCTACAAAGAACGGCTGAGGGAACCTTGACGTATTGAAGGTTAGCCTGCGGGACCCTGAGTCTTTTCGATATCGTTATGGTGAAGCTGCGGGGGTCCTTCTTTACCTTTGCAGGGGGACTCTATTTAGTTGTTCATTGCTTCGGCGTTCTTTATTATTTTTAATGGGTTCTCTCCGCTTGAGCATTGTGCTTTTTTAGGTAGTTTTTCAGGGACAACTTCCTTGGGATATTCAGCCTTGATCTTTAGTCTAAACTTGAGGAGACCAATGCCAAAGTATGGGGACATATCAAGCCCACTTAATGCCACTAAAGAGTCCATACCTGGCCCTTCTTTACAGGGACATGTTTCCAGGTCTTCCAGGGCTGAGTTGTTCACTCTTAGTCTTTGTAAGATTTTCTCCACCGTGGGTCATTTATTGACTTAATCGGGGATAATGGCGGTACAAACAAATGCAAACAAGTCTAGAAATGTCGTCTCCCACCAGATTTTGTAGGACAGCGTTCTTTCAGAGTTCTTTAACGTTGGAACGATATCCACCAGGCAATCGGCACTCACCTTATCTACGCATTTCAGATTGTGGCTGCAGTTGTTGAGTCTTACCTGGGGTCCTTCTAATAGAATGGAGCCCATGGTTTTGATTATGGCAAATTGTATTGTCAACCTCCAAAAGCTCGTCAGAATATTTAGCGGCAATCACCGCCACTTTCTTTAAAGAGACTCTCTGAAGAGTTTCTCTTTCACGACAGTCTTTGGTCTTGTAGAGGCGGCTTTCCTGACATTTTCAGATCGGGCTTTTTTTAGCGTTTTGGTCTTCTTCGCTATGTTTTTGTATTTCGATGCCCTAATAGAGTTTTTTCTTTTGATTAACCTTTTGGCTTCTACATAATTAACTCCTTTTAAGAGGGTTTGAAGCCACTTTATTGACGCGCCAAACAACTTGGCCTGTTTGACCTCTTCTTTTGTCATACGCATCACGTCTTCTAAGAAGTTGACTTTGGGTAATATCTTGCTCGATTTGGCAAGGCGTTCTTTGTCCTTATGGTTTTATCGAAAAGTTAAAGAAATAAGAAGTTCGCCCGACCAGGTACCTCCAGGGGACCGTTATCGACTGCATTCATCCCTGCAGTCATATAGCCTTTGGCACGTTGCTTTACCCTAGGCTTGGAAGCTGGTTTTAACATGCTATGCACCGTACTCTTTTGCCCTAATTGATAAAACTTTGCGCGAATCTCGTAACAAGCGCAATTTTGTTTAGCCTTGGTGCGCACCATTCTGCGGTCGCTGATGAACACCGAAATAATAGCAGGGGACTCCGGGGGAAACTCCTAGGATGCTGTGGGTGGCTCAGCGGAAATACTTGATTGCTCCCGCTAACGAAGATGATTAGGGACCGGAAGGCAAGGCGATGGAAGTTCTCGCAACTCCAGGAAGACGCCATGATGCAGCTAGAGATGGTAAAAGTTGCCTTACCCGGAAAAAGATGCAATTTTACAGAGAAGAATTCTGGGAATACAAACATCTACCGGAAGATATCAGAACGCGTAAGTATTAAAGAATTTTGTTCTAGAAGTTACGAAAAGGGTCCTTAGGATACAGTATATAGGGTAATTCTGGGTAAAAAAGCTAACTTTGTTAACTCTTGCGTGAGACGCGGTAACGGCACATATACGGGAAGGGCACGCGAGAACGTGGTATACTTGTTAGCCGTCTTTTTTCCTAACTATGAATTAGATAGTGATAACTCCGCAGATGGCAAATTGCGGCATAGGATAAGCGTTTAAAACCTAAATGAAATACGCTTTCGATTACCTTTACTGTTAGGTTGTTCGGAAATTATCCCCTATTTGGCTATTTAAATATAATTTTATTGATATATCAAAAAAAAACAAACAAAACAATTAATCAAAGTATTTTCCCTCAATATTGGTTACTTCCTGTCATTTTTCTAGAAATTTAAAACCTTAGAAATGAAAATTATTCCAAAAATCCGGAGAGGAAAAGGGAATGGTTGAAATCCCAGCCAAGTTTTTAAATCTTTGCATTGGTCATTTTTGAACGGTGAGGTTTTGCATTGTCATAAAAAAAAAAAACACGAGCACACCAAAAGACGCAAAGCAACGCTTTCTTTTGTCGGGAGTCTTTCTTTGGTGTTCCAGTTGACTTTGCTCCTGGTTCAACCCATTCATCCGGATGCTTGTAGCTTACCTACTTTTTGTCTCCTGTAACCAGAATTAATTCTTGAGAAACTTGAGAACAATGCACTCGCTTGATTTTTTGACGATCCATGAGTTCGATATGACCAGATTCCGATTGAAGATAGGTTGAGATAGCGTTTTCAGGGTTTGTGTCGCCATAAACCCTCTCACTAGCAGCGATGCATGGCTTGACTCATTATCGTGGTAAATAAATGCGTTTAAGTACTTCTATGTAAAATGTAGTGTTAACTGTATTCAGGTGGTACGAACTCTTCATAGATAATACTTTGAGTCACAAAGTCGATGAGCATTGCTTTCGTTTTTAATTTGCTCATTCGTATCATTTTTGATGAAGAAAACTTGCTAGTGTGCTACTCAGAGCTTTATCTTTTTATCTTCAGATCGTACTTGAAAAGTCACGTTTTATCACCCGTTACCGCTTTCCTCAAAAACTCAGGTTCACTTCTCACATGGGCCACGAAAGCTCGAATACGGTTTTTCTTTTGATCGTTGCTCAAAACCTTGACAAACCAATTTGTTACAAACTTTCCTATTCCGCCGTGAAGATGTCACGCACAATAGATTATGGAAATCTCACTTCATACGCTATTAATCTAACACTCAGACGTCGTCAAAAACTGCTTCTACCTTAACCACATTGTCCGAAGTGAGAGATGTTGATGAGTGCCTTACGCGTTGTTTATTCTCGACATCCATCCTCCCTTCCTTTTCTAAACGCTTTACGTCATCTAAACGCTTGTGCTTTCGATAAATCGACCCATAGGCTTTCTGTATCATGGATAGTAAATTTTATTGCGTATTTCTGATCTACACTGCGCTGCATTTAGACTCATGATACGATGCTTAAACAGCTACCCACTTCACAAACAATTTACATTTTGTAAGAGCTCAAAGTCGAATGATCTGGGCCGGGCCGTTTACTTGACATCCTCCACCAACCCTCAGACTCGACGATTCTGCTTCCGACCTTCTGCTTGGACAAGAAAGTCAGTCCCGTTCCGAGTGTATCTTAATATAATAGTGCCAATTTACCACAGAAATGAGCGCTGCTGCAATAATTTATATAGTTTTTATTTTTTGTTTGACTCTATTAGATGTTTAGTTTGAATAATAAATATAAATGGATAAATTGTTTTTATAATAGGTTAAATAGATATTTTGAAATATTTATAAATTGAAAATACAAGCATTGCATTGCAATAGAGATGGCTAGCCTCAATTTTTATCCCACATGCAGTTTGTCCTGATATATGCTTGGATTACAAATCTCACAACAAATATCCTTAAATCTGCGCTAAAGTTTCTCCTTCCGCGTCGTATTTCTGGGTAGAAATGCATAGCAACATAAAATCTATGGTTGTTCTAATAATTCTTTTGCACAACTATCACCCTATTTAGGTTTAGATAAAAGATTTATTTTGTTGTAAACTAATAAAAATTTATTGTTGCTTATAACAATTAACATACATTTTATAATTTGTTTACATTTAATTATTTTTGTAACTAGGGAATTAGGAAGCTATTCATATCCTTATACATAGATGCAATCGATTCGTAACAACTGCCTACCTGAAAGTTAAAAATTTTATTCTATTAAACATTGTCTTTAGTTACTCGGATTGTATTCCCTTTTTTAAAAAAAAATTTAATTTTGTGTGTATATGTTAGCAATTTTTTAAAAATGTTGGAACTAAGGAGGAGACGGTCCGTACTGTATGTTTCAGAGGGTGTTCACCAGACAAACACGCGTTCAGTAGTATGGAAAAGGATAAAGGTTGACTCGTCCGACCAAACGACACATTATCAGTCCTCCAACGTCCAGGTTTTTTGAGAATTGCATAATGCACGACGCCTTTGAGCATTCGTTAATGCTAGTAAGGGCTTGACAATAGCAAACGCTCGTAGATAGCCGACACACAACTCGCCGTAAACTTTAAATTTAAAAATTGGGCCGTTATATGTTCTGCCATTGTCGGTTTACACTTATTTGCATTTTAAGGCCTTCCTATCGAAAGTACATTGAAAGTTTTTCAGCAAGCCGACACACAACTCGCCGTAAACTTTAAAATTTAAAAACTGGGCCCGTTATATGTTCTGCCATTGCCGATTTATACTTATTTGCATTTGAAGGCTTTCCTATCGAAAATACATTGAAAATTTTTCAGCAAGCCGACACACAACTCGCCGTAAATTTTAAAATTAAAAGCTGGGCCCTTATATGTTCTGCCATTGCCGATTTATACTTGTTTGCATTTTTAGGCTTTCCTATCGAAAATACATTGAATATTTTTCAGCAAGCCGACACACAACCCGCCGTAAACTTTACAATTACAAACTGGCCCCTTATATGTTCTGCCACTGCCGATTTATACTTATTTGCATTTTTAGGCTTTCCTATCGAAAATACAATGAAAATTTTTCAGCAAGCCGACACCCAACTCGCCGCAAATTTTAAAATTAAAAACTGGGCCCTTATATGTTCTGCCATTGCCGATTTTTTATTTGTTTTGGCTTTCCTATCGAAAATAAATTGAAAATTTTTCAGCAAGCCCCACACACAACTCGCCGTAAATTTTAAAATTAAACCCTTTGTTCTGCCACTGCCGATTTATACTTATTTGCATTTTTAGGCTTTCCTATCGAAAATACAATGAAAATTTTTCAGCAAGCCGACACCCAACTCGCCGCAAATTTTAAAATTAAAAACTGGGCCCTTATATGTTTTGCCATTGCAAATTCATACTTATTTGCATTTGAAGGCTTTCCTCTCGAAAATACAATGAAAATTTTTCAGCAAGCCGTCACCCAACTCGCCGTAAATTTTAAAATTAAAAACTGGGCCCTTATATGTTTTGCCATTGCCGATTTATACTTATTTGCATTTGAAGGCTTTCCTATCGAAAACATTTGAAAGCAAGCCGACACACAACTGCCGTAAACTTTTTACAAATTGGGCCCTTATATGCCGCCTTTTTTACTTATTTGCATTTTTAGGCTTTCCTATCGAAATACATTATATTTTTCAGCAAGCCGAACACAACTCCTAAATTTTAAAATTAGAAACTGGGCCATTATATGTTCTGCCATTTGGATTTATTTTTTGCATTTTAGGCCTTTTATCGAAAATACAATTGAAAATTTTTCCAAGCCGACACAACCCCGTAAATTTTAAAATTAAAAACTTTTATATGTTCTGCCATTATTTAACTTATTTGCATTTTAGGCTTTCCTATCGAAAATACAAAATTTTGAAAAACAACTCCCGTAAATTTTAAAATTAAAACTGGTTATATGTTCTGCCATTGAATTTACACTTATTTGCATTTTTAGGCTTTCCTATCGAAAATACAATGAAAATTTTTCAGCAAGGCGACACCCAACTCGCCGTAAATTTTAAAATTAAAAACTGTGCCCTTATATGTTCTGCCATTGCCAATTTACACTTATTTGCATTTTTAGGCTTTCCTATCGAAAATACAATGAAAATTTTTCCAAGCCGACACACAACTGGTAAATTTTAAAATTAAAAACTGGACCCTTATATGTGCTGCCACTGTCGGTTTATACTTATTTGCATTTTAGGTTTTCCTATCGAAATACATTTATTTTTCAGCAAGGCACACAACTCGCCGTAAATTTTAAAATTAAAACTGGGCCTTATATGTTCTGCCCGATTTATTTATTTGCATTTTAGGCCTTCCTATCGAAAATACATTGAATATTTTGCAGCAAGCCCACACCCAACTCGCCGTAAAACAATTAAAACTGTCCCTTATATGTTCTGCCATTGCCAATTTTAACTTATTTGCATTTTTAAGCTTTCCTATCGAAAATACAATTGAAAATTTTTCAGCAACGAACCCAACTCGCCGTAAATTTTTAAAAGGGCCCTTTTATATGTTCTGCCACTGCTGATTTACACTTATTTGCATTTTCAGGCCTTCCTATCGAAAATACATTGAAATTTTTCAGCAAGCCGACACACAACCCGCCGTAAACTTTACAATTACAAACTGGCCTTATATGTTCTGCCATTGCCGATTTATACTTATTTGCATTTGAAGGCTTTCCTCTCGAAAATACAATGAAAATTTTTCAGCAAGCCGACACCCAACTCGCCGTAAATTTTAAAATTAAAAACTGGGCCCTTATATGTTCTGCCATTGCCGATTTATACTTATTTGCATTTGAAGGCTTTCCTCTCGAAAATACAATGAAAATTTTTCAGCAAGCCGTCACCCAACTCGCCGTAAATTTTAAAATTAAAAGCTGGGCCCTTATATGTTCTGCCACTGCTGATTTACACTTATTTGCATTTTCAGGCCTTCCTATCGAAAATACATTGAATATTTTTCAGCAAGCCGACACACAACCCGCCGTAAACTTTACAATTACAAGTTGGGCCCTTATATGTGCTGCCATTGTCGGCTTATACTTTTGCTTTTTAGGCTTTCTATCGAAATACAATATTTTTCAGCAAGGACACACAACTCGCCGTAAATTTTAAAATTAGAAACTGGGTTATATGTTCTGTTGTGATTTTGCTTATTATTTTTAGGCTTTCCTATCGAAAATACAATTGAATTTTTTCAGCAAGAGACACCCAACTCGCCGTAAATTTTAAAATTAAAAACTTGTCCCTTATATGTTCTGCCATTAATTTACACTTATTTGCATTTTTGGCTTTCCTATCGAAAATACAATGTTTTTCAGCAAGGACAAACTCCCGTAAATTTTTTAAAAAAATTTTATATGTTCTGCCATTGCCAATTTAACTTATTTGCATTTTTAGGCTTTCCTATCGAAAATACAATGAAATTTTTTCCAAGCCGACACACAACTCCCGTAAACTTTAAAAAAATTGGTTATATGTTCTGCCATTGCCTATTTATATTTATTGGGATTTTTAGGCTTTCCTATCGAAAATACAATGAAATTTTTTCAGCAAGGCGACACCCAACTCGCCGTAAATTTTAAAATTAAAAACTGTGCCCTTATATGTTCTGCCATTGCCAATTTACACTTATTTGCATTTTTAGGCTTTCCTATCGAAAATACAATGAAATTTTTTCAGCAAGCCGACACACAACTCGCCGTAAACTTTAAAATTAAAAACTGGGCCGTTATATGTTCTGCCATTGCCTATTTATATTTATTGGGATTTTTAGGCTTTCCTATCGAAAATACAATGAAATTTTTTTCAGCAAGCGACACCAACCCGCCGTAAATTTTAAAATTAAAAACTGTCCCTTATATGTTCTGCCATTGAATTTACACTTATTTGCATTTTAGGCTTTCCTATCGAAAATACATGAAAATTTTTCAGCAAGGGCACCCAACCCGCCGTAAATTTTAAAATTAAAAACGCCTTTATATGTTCTGCCATTGATTTAACTTATTTGCATTTTAGCTTTCCTATCGAAAATACAATTGAAAATTTTCAGCAAGGCCAACAACGCCGTAAATTTTAAAATTAAAACTTGCCCTTTTTTCTTGCCCAATTTAACTTATTTGCATTTTAGGCCTTCCTATCGAAAATACAATGAAAATTTTTCAGCAAGGCGACACCAACTCCGTTAAATTTTAAAATTAAAAACTGTTTATATGTTCCCATCGCCAATTTACACTTATTTGCATTTGGCCCTTCGTAAAACAATGAAAATTTTTCAGCAAGCCGACACCAACCGCCGTAAATTTTAAAATTAAAAACTGGCCCTTATATGTTTTGCCATTGGATTTACACTTATTTGCATTTTAGGCTTTCCTTCGAAAATACATTGAAAATTTTTCAGCAAGCCGTCACCCAACTCGCCGTAAATTTTAAAATTAAAAGCTGGGCCCTTATATGTTCTGCCATTGCCGATTTATACTTATTTGCATTTTAAGGCCTTCCTATCGAAAGTACATTGAAAGTTTTTCAGCAAGCCGACACACAACTGTCCGTAAACTTTAAAATTACAAATTGGGCCCTTATATGTGCTGCCATTGTCGGCTTATACTTATTTGCATTTTTAGGCTTTGCTATCGAGAATACATTTATATTTTTTCAGCAAGCCGACACACAACTCGCCGTAAATTTTAAAATTAGAAACTGGGCCGTTATATGTTCTGCTATTGCCGATTTATGCTTAGTTGCATTTTTAGGCTTTGCTATCGAAAATACAATGAAAATTTTTCAGCAAGCCGTCCACAACCGCCGTAAATTTTAAAAATTAAAGGCCCTTATATGTTCTGCCACTGCTGATTTATACTTATTTGCATTTTAGGCCTTCCTATCGAAAATACATTGAATATTTTGCAGCAAGCCCACACCCAACTCGCCGTATATTTTAAAATTAAAAACTGGCCCCTTATATGTTCTGCCACTGCTGATTTATACTTATTTGCATTTTAGGCCTTCCTATCGAAAATACATTGAATATTTTTCAGCAAGCCGACACACAACCCGCCGTAAACTTTACAATTACAAACTGGCCCTTATATGTTCTGCCTGATTTACACTTATTTGCATTTTAGGCCTTCCTATCGAAAATACATTGAATATTTTTCAGCAAGCCGACACACAACCCGCCGTAAACTTTACAATTACAAACTGGCCCTTATATGTTCTGCCACTGCTGATTTATACTTATTTGCATTTTAGGCCTTCCTATCGAAAATACATTGAATATTTTTCAGCAAGCCGACACACAACCCGCCGTAAACTTTACAATTACAAACTGGCCCCTTATATGTTCTGCCACTGCCGATTTATACTTCCTATCGAAAATACATTGAATATTTTTCTGCAAGCCGACACACAACCCGCCGTAAACTTTACAATTACAAACTGGTCCCTTATATGTTCTGCCACTGTTTAACTTATTTGCATTTTAGGCCTTCCTTCGAAAATCTTGAAATTTTTAAAGCCGAAAAAGCCTTTTAAATTACAAATGGGCCCTTAATGTTCTCCTATTTAATTTTTTTTTTTGGTTTACGAAAATCATTGAATTTTTGCAAGCCGCCCAACCGCCGTAAACTTTCAATTAAAACTGGGCCCATTTCTC
>JARFIY010000095.1:0-174579 GCA_036346155.1 Sinelater perroti
CTGGTACAGAGTTCTGTCTCTGTCTGGGGGAGAAAGGCGAAAACTCTAGTGAGTATTTTTGGCGTTGAAGTTTCCCCTAGCCATAAATCTGCTACTGAGTAACCGAAAGTATGAGATGAAACCCTCCTTGTTGACAGGATAATTTGGAGGACAATAAACTGCAGACAAAATAAGTGGACCATGCCAGTCAGCAATCTCTAAAATTATTGCTTGTTTTCCTTGAAGTGAGGTAGTTCATGATGTTTGATATGTTCCTTAATTATTATGGCAGTGCCACATTTTGCATGTGTTTGGGCATTTGGATGATTAGTAGAATACACTGTATAGTTTGGTATCTTAAAATGAGTTCTGCCGGAGAAGGGAGTTTCAGATATTAATAAGATATCAATGCTGTTGTGTATCAGAAATGTAGTAATCTCCTGTTTGTGGTTATGGAGACCATTGGAATTCCAAAGGGCTATCTTATACATTGAAGCCATTTTTGTTTTTAGACATTTCTTCTCTCAAAAGTCTGATCTCAGTTATTAAGTTATTAATGGTTTGTTGTTGGGCATTAATGATTTCCTGCATCGATACTATTATAGAGGTTAAGTCTCCTATTTGTTGTCCGAGTAAATGGTTGTTTGTATACGGAGATTAAGGCATTTGAGATGTAACTTGGTTTTGAGATGACTGAAGAGATACGTAGGTAGGTTGATTTTGGCTGTGTGCTAAATTTTTATGTGTAGGAACTTTATTTTTTACAATATTTGCCCACATATTACTTGGATTTGGATTTCCACTACGTGTAGATGGCTGATCAGTTAATAACTAGTGTGTTGTCGATTGAGAGAGTTGCTGTTAATTTAATGTGAAATAATTTGACATAGCTTGATTTGGGAATCTTCTATTCAGTATATCCACGTAAACTTTGCAACCTTTATAGTTGGCGAAGTGTGCGCTTCCGCACAAAACGCATTTTGCTGGTTTACTATCAAGACGATTTTTCGAGCACTTCCGATAGGCTTGAAAATCTGCGCATTTTACACAGCGGGGGTCTGGTCCAACTGTTTCTAGAGTGTCGATAGCACTGGAATTTCTTGCACGGTAGAATCTGAGGTTTTCTTATTGGCTCTTCGAATACTATGATAGCATTTTCAATATTTTTAATTTTAAATATTTCTTTATTCCTTGGACTACGTTTAAGATCAATGAAAAACAAGTTTTTCTTTTGGTTTCTTTATTGATAACGTTAGTAATGTTTACTACTTCATGGCCTTCTATGGCAAGAGATTTTTTGGTAAGGTTTATGTTTGTGGAATGATGCATGTGTTTTAAGACAACTCTAAAAGTTTTTTCTTCTTCCAGGCTGTAAGTGTGCCTTGAAACTTTGTGTTTATCTAAACATCCCTAATTTTTTTGTAGTTATCGACACTTTTTAGTTGTAGCTTAACTTTATTGCCTTGCATTAATTGATAGTAGTAATCTTTTTTTTTCAATGTGGGAGTTGATTAAGATTAGCAAGGGTTGAATTACTGTAACGTAGTGAATAATGAAAGGAGGTACTTTCGGGGTGTTTCCTTTTTGTTTGGTGTTTGCTTGTCTTGAAGGACCTGCATCGGTGAGACCCGCGTACCTATTCTTAGTCAATATTGCAAACGTTGTCTGTTTGGCTTTCTGTAGGGGTGGGCTAGAATTTGATCGCCTTTTCTTTAATTTTCTAACCTCTTGAAAGTCATTAAAGGTAAATACTTCCGTTTTATCACCAGTAACTGACATGTTACCTTCAGTAGATTTATTTAACTCTAACTGTGATGTTGTGGAATTTTCACTATAATCTCTATATGATATTGGTATTGTAGTGAGGGGGTTAATGTGTCCGTCTGTCATTCCTGTGGACATGAGTTCAGATCGAGTTGGATTTTCTTGCGCAAGAGTTAATTCATACATGGGAGCGTATTGCAATCGTGCTGGTTGCAGAACGGGGTTGAACTGTACTTTATAGCCTTGCTGAGGTGCAGGTTGAGATGCAAATGATTGTTAGAGCGGTTGTCATTGCATTATTTGCGGTTGTTGTGATTGTATCCATTAAATTTGTTGTTGGGGATTATTAAACACAGGATTATAATTAGCGATTGGTTGTGAAAAATGTTGGTTGAAATTTACCAAATAATTGGCGTTACCATTATCATTATACATACTGAACTAATTTGTTACAACTTTAAATTCTTAAAAATTTTAAATAAATAATTTAAACGTTTCACCAGATAAGCAGCTGGAGCCGGAGATACGGCGCGGTCACCGACACCACGCGATACGTGTCCTGGGGTGCACTCGCTTATCACCCGACGACCACACACTTTGAGCTACAAAACTCGAATACGTGATTTAATGGCAATAGTACCGAGCAACCTTTGTGTGATATAAAAACATTGTCAAATATCTTTAAAGAACAATGCGGAGGTCCCCGGCTGACGGTAGTGTGAGAAGCATTTGTTGCCATAGTAATGCATTCGGAGCCACGCGGAAATACACGAACGATCGTTACTATATATTTAGTAATATCAACATAACGTTAACGCCCATTACAACGATGTATCAGAGTGATACAGAATTTATGACTGGCACAATCGTTGGAGGGTAGCAATAGTAATGATCGCTACAGAAAATTCGTAACACTTGCATTCTCTATTAGTCCAGTCAAATTAGATTTTTACGTGCAAAAATTGTGCAGCTCGAAAAAATACCTAAAAAATCGCAAAAAATCCGTAGAATGAAATGGAACACTTTTCTAAAATTTTCAACATCCGCTTCACATTCAAAATGGCGGCCAAAAATAGTTTTTTTCCGTTTAAAGAAAAAACTAAGCGTTGTAGAAACAAAAGTTTCAGATAAAAGTTGTAGGAATTTTTAATGCAAATCGAATAAGCCCAATCCAGTTTCGACCGATAAACAAATAGTTTATTGTAAAAAAAAACCGCTTAAAATCGTGATTTTTTTCAACCACCTGTATCTCTTTGGAAAATAATTATTTTTCAACTAAACTCGGTGAAAGTGTAGCTCTTGATGAGTAAAATAAAAGTATTTTTTCAAAATTAAAAAATACTTTATAGTTTTCGCAAAAATCGAATTTAAAAAAAATGCGTTTTTTTAAGTCTCAATAAATCATACACCGCCACGTTTACAGACACGGGGTTGGGCTTAAAATTTTCTTTAATAGTTGCACTAATATGTGCAAATATTGCGTGATCCGCGAAATAATTGCAAATACCGCAAAAAACGACTCAAGAATTGCAAAATCGGTGTGAATGTGGGACTCGACGCGGCGGCACGCACCAGTCTGCCAGTCAGCTAGAGCGGGTGGCAGAGTGGGGGAGAGCAAACGCTCGGTGAAGCCACTCCGAAAACTCACCTCGCGCGTTTAAAATAGTGTGCGCTCGCCAAATCGACAATATCTCGGCCGATCGAGTTCCAGCATTTTTTTATCTAAAATATTAGTATTCAACTACAAATCTTGTAAGTTTTGTAAAATTTGCGAATCGCAAGTAATTTGTTGTTTGCTTTCTTCTAGATTTTGAATAGTTAACATTTGGTAAATAATATATTGACATCAAATTTTTCGTCAAAAGGTAAATATATAGAAGTGTGTAGAAGAACTAAAATCATAATAAAAGCGGCTGCCTTTTAGTGGGTTTTATTTAAATTAGCTATTTTCTTTGCAAATATTCGACCATGTGATCAAGATGATTAAGGT
The DNA here is from genome assembly GCA_036346155.1 of Sinelater perroti. Taxonomy (NCBI): domain Eukaryota; kingdom Metazoa; phylum Arthropoda; class Insecta; order Coleoptera; family Elateridae; genus Sinelater; species Sinelater perroti. The sequence goes on from JARFIY010000095.1 coordinate 3,734, forward strand.
TCTTCAAGGTTTTTCTCAAGAAAATGGATTGATGCCTCAAACTGCTAACTAAAACATTAGTTTTATTTCTATAAAAGTGAATTTTGTTTTTTTCACAATGGCCTAAAGAGGGGGCAGAAGTCGTTTTACAAAATCTCGATTAGTTTCTATATGAAGCAGTCGGTCATATCGAGAATCTTTAGTTAATTTGGAATAAGGAAGATGTGCATAATGAATTACAATAATTTTTTGAGCGGAAATGGGCTTTCGTGGCCTATTACAAGGAACTATTATCAAACAAGCTTAATCGCAAAGAGTATGCAAAGTATGAAAATGTTTAAGAGATCTAAGTCATCTGGAGAGGCAGGTGTGTATTTACACGCTATTTAGCCGTGCCCTCGTGGTGCGGTGTGGCGAACTAAGTACGGCCCGTTTTGAAAAGTAAAACGCCGAGGCCCAAATCATCCCTTAAACGGCCGGCGCGAAAGCGGATGGGGGCGGCTACCGATATCAACCGATGAGTAATTGCCAAATCGCTCACCTGTAATCGGCTTCGGTTTCGGCGGCGTTGGTTTCACGGTGGCCACCTTGTTGCGATGTCTTCGTGCCTGGAACACGACCGCACTGGCCGGGATGCGATGCGAAAGTCTTGCGGCGTGGTTAAATGTGGGTAAAATAAACACGACCGCACTGGTCGGTTTGCGGTTCGTGTCTGTGCCGGACTTCACGCGTGGCTTGGCGGCGGATCATCCGCGGGAAATCTTAATTCGACAGCACTTTGCGTCTCAAAGGGTGACGCCAACGGCGTATGCAGACTCGCCGGCTGAGCAAAAGCTCATATGCTGTTTTGTGTGCGATAGCAAAACGTGGCGGCAGATATCAAAGCCACTAGCACACCGCCACGATACACAGGCGGTTCAAGGGCGAAAAGGCCGCCACACCACCATCTGAAAATCTAAATGCAGATGCATTGTTGACAACGTGTGTTGTAGTTACTGCATGCTATCTAAAGATACGAACGGAAGAGGGCTTTTGAGTCAAATAACCAGTATTATTATTTTCTAGACAACTATACAGGTTTTCGTAGCTTGAAAAGCCCCCTTTTATCTACTAGAGCTTTTTGATTTGCTATTGATTGTTTTAGTCTATCGTCAAATGTTAAATTTTTTTGTAGATACTATATACAAGAAAAAAGAAGGTCTTTAACCGTTTATTAAGTAACATCTTATTTTTTATGTTGTAAGCCTTACTCGCTAAAAATAATTACAGTAATTATAGTAACATCAGCTGAAGCCATGCTCAGCAAAATATGGATTAATATTGTTATTTATTATTGTTATTCTCTTTGCCACTTCCAGTAATTTAAACCAACAAGTTCTTTTTTCAGCTTAGTGTCCCATTTAACTAGAAATTTTAATCACATATTCTTCGCACCATGGGCTACAAAGCAATCCCATCTGAAATCTCTAAGGCGTTTATTGCTCAAATAGCGAATTTTGCAAGTTGCATTTACCGATTTTACGACTTTTTATGTACTATCGCAAAAGTTGTGCGATGGGCTTTCGATTTTCGGGTAAGTAGGTATTAGATATTAAAATATGATATATAAGAAAGTTTTATGCAAAGTTTCAGATATCTATGTTAAATAAAAACAAAAATATGCGTGTTGGAATTTTGACGCCGCGTCCGGGCGTGCGCTCGGTACGCACCGATCACATCGGCGGCCGTACACAAAAGTATAAATGAAAGTATTGTGCTGTAGTGTTAATTAAAAATTGTATTTAAACAATATGTAATCATATTTTGTTGTTTTTTTTATTTCTTACTGTATATAAAAATACCGTTGTGTATATGACAGATGCAAAAGCGGTCTAAAATTCGATCCGAAAAAAAATTTGAGAGGTTCCACCGAGATTTGAACTCGGATCGCTGGATTCAAAGTCCAGAGTGCTAACCATTACATCATGGAACCGACAGAATTAAGCTTCATTTTCTTGTTCTTCTTCTTCTTCTTCTACTCTTATATAGGCTATTAGCCTGTTTCTAACTACACATTTCGTGTAGTACTATGAGCCATGTTGGGCGTACCCCGGGCAGGTGGCTAGTCTGACCCGTTAGAAGAAGGAGAATGTACTTTACGACCGCCAAAGGTGTTTGTATGATGGCCGGAGAGCACTCGATGTTTGCCGTTATTTTTGACCTGATAGTCGAACCCAGGGCCCCCCGCGCGTTAGTCTGGCAGGCCGAGGCCTTTACGTCGCGGCTGTCGTACTCTCAAGCTTTTTTTTCAAATAGAAAAAAAATATGCGTGTTGGAAGTTTGACATCGCGTCCGGGCGCGTGCGCTCTGTACAATAATTTGTATTTTTACAAAGATGAAACAAATGACGGTTATTTTTTTTTTTTCATTTGTTAAACGAAAGTAACAGCACTTTCTGTTAATTCGACGCTTACAAAGTTGAGTAATAAGCAAATAGTGTTACAGAGTTGCTATAGGTATATATCATGAGTTGGACGCCATCCACTAAAGGACCTCCAAGATTCAGTCAACTAGATTTTGTGATAACTGCATTTTTAAACGTCTATTCGTTAGCTGGTGGTTGTAGAGGGCGGCGATGAATTGATTGGTGTGGTGTAAAATGCGGTCTTGGCTTTTGCTAGCTGCATTACTGATGACATAATCGATGAAGGGATTTCTGACATTATTATGCAGTCTGATTGCCGCTGAACATTAAGCATTGGCCGGGATACGCATTTGCGGCCAATTAACCAGTACGTAATTTTTGCTTTTAGGTGGAGTTATCATTTGGCTTTCATGTAGTATTTTTAGTTAACGATTCTGTGGCTTTGTTGGATGGTTGAATGACTCTCGCAGAACCTAAACTGAAGCAAAAGAATTAGTTCGTCTAATGGTGTTATTCCCTTGATTCTATATAGTAATAACCTTTCAACAAAATTTAGATAACGGTGGTAGCAGACTTACGAGTCTATAGAGAAGGTTTCCCAGGTTTGGTATTCATGATTATTTTGGCGTTGCCACGGAGTTGTAAAATAACATATGGCCAGCATATGATTGAATAGTGTTGTTACAAATACTACTGCTTTTTTGGTAAATGTTTTAGTACGTTATCCACCACAAAATTATAGCCCGGGGCTTTATAGGAGTTAATTAATCTTATTTCTCTGTGAACATTCGTAGGAGAAACCGACCTCACAGGCAGGGTAATTGACCAGACGAGTTTAGATATTTTTCTATTTTTGCACAAAGATTTGGTCGTTGAATGATGAGAACGTGAGAACTTGAGCAAGGTATTCTCTGAAAGTTCTTGCTTTTTTTTGTTAGATCTAGCTCAGCTTCTATCTGGTTTTCATATGAGTGGTGCAAACGTAGTAGGCCTTCTGAGTTTTTGTTGTTTTCCAATGGAGTAATCTACTGGTGATAGGTTAGAGATGTAGTACCTGAATATTGATTTTCTATTTTTCTGTGGGACGTTGCGAAATAGGTGTGTTAAGTTATTTAGGATGATCTTGTCTCTAGGATTTCTGCATCTTTGCACTTTTGTCACGGGCTTTACTTTTTTTTACTACTAGCTACCTTATGTATAGTGGTATGTTGAGGATTTCTGACGCGTTCTGTTGATGTAGCCTGCTACGCTGACTATTGGATCAGGTTTGTGAGATACTCTACTGCTTCATTTATTTCGTTTGGTATGTGTATTCTGTGAGCTAATTTATATTGCTGTCTATGAGAGATTGAAATTGTTTCCAGTCAATCTTTGTGGTACAAGGTTTTGGTAATGAGGTTTTTCAAATAATATTTGTACTCAAAGTAATAACTATTGAACTGTGGTTCGAAAACAGATCTAAGTTACTTTCAATATTGCTAGATACATAACTAATAATTTGTTGATTATAAAGTATGCAAATCTGGAATTTTATTTAGGTCCATCGGCTAGTAAGTTGGTTCCTACGCTACACTATGAAATTTTGGCATCTTCGTTTGGTTCACGAGTTTAAATTTTTTTGCGCGGTCAGGTGTTGGGAGGTAAATCCGTGCGCGGTAGTGTGCAAACTCCGTAGAGAAGGGAGAATGGCGCTTGCGTTTTGGGTTTTACCAACAAATATGCGATTAAGCTAACGCGATTAGTAGATGTAGTACTTGCAACAGCTAGCCCGGAAGCCAGCAAGAGGACATGGATCTTCATCATCCTAGAGATAGATAACGCGGCTTTTCGATGTTTCGTAAAGTTTTCATCGGGAAATACATTCGAGACAAATTTATGTCGTCTTAGTGATTACATTAGGTTTGTCTTTTTTTAATTTAACATTATGTTTACAACTACTTTACTAAGCTAACACTAAATTTAAACAACAATACGTATTTGTGACATGTAAGGAGTATCACTCTAATGTGACCTTCTGATATCTATTGTTTGTAAGATTACTAAATTTAGTTCTCTTTAAGCGTCTTGGTGTGTTGTTATTAGTTAATAGAGTTGTCACTAGTGCAATAAAATGATTGCGAATTCGATTCTTGTATTTGCTGGTAAGGTCTTTAGCAAATCATTTTATTATTGATATACTAATTTTGCTTTAAAAGCGTTCTAGGATTTCAAGGTTGGATGATTCGGCACAGCCCTAGAATTGGATAACATATAACGAAGCTGGCAGTATTATTGTTTTATAAAGCAATACCTTATTGTCGAGAGTTAATTTTGATTTCTACTCTAACAACCAGTGCACCTATCTTACTTTCAAATTGAGTTGCTTTCGTTTGCATTGAATGTATTTCTTCCACGTTAGTTTTCAATTTAGATGCATGTCTAGTTACCTAACGTCATCTTTAAAGAGTATGACAGCTCTATTAAGCGTTACTTGTATGGGATCTATTTTCCAGTTTTTAAAATAATTAATATCTTAATTGACTTTAATTCGCCGTGCTGGTGTCTATTCTTAGAGAGCTTCCATATTATTTTGTACGTCAGTTACGGCTTGGGATGGATCTTTGTGTGAGGACAATATGACCGTGTCGTCGGTGAATGTAGTAGTAATCGTATTTTCATTACAAGCCAAGTCGTAAATAGTTGGTAGAGCGTAGGGTTCAATACGGTGTCCTCTGATACACTTTCTAGAATTGGGTGAATTAAAAGAATAACTGACTTTTAATGTGACTTAAAAAAATCTGTCTTTTACGTATAACTTAAACAGCAGGTGATATTGGTGGTGAAGTTGCTTTTTGATTTATATATAACAAGCCAGTGTGCCAAAATTGGCTAAATTCTTGGCAATATCTGAAAATACGGCTGTACAAACTTTTTTTTATTCAAAATCTGTTTTGATAATATCTACTATCCTGTGGATTTGTTTTATTAGCAAATACTTTTGCCGAAAACTAAGCTAACGCTTAGGAATTAGATGTTTTTGTTCAATGACGGTGGTTAATCTTGTTAAAAGTATTCATTTAAATAATTTAGAGAAGACCGGAAGTAAGTAAATGGGTCCATATGAAGTCGGTGGGTGTACCGGTTATCTGGTTTCTGTATGAGAATTACTTAAACACTCGGGACTGTATTGAATATTTCTGTTGTTAGTGATACAGCTTTCCTTGGAAGTTCACGAAGTAATTTTGTTGTAATTTGATCACAACATGGCGCCTTGTATTTAATTATAATTTAAGTTTTTAATATTGCAGTGTGCTTTAAAGACACGAAAATCGTTCGTGTATTTTCGCGTAGCCCCGAACGCGTTACTCTGGCAACCAAACACGCCACCTATGAAGTCTTCGTAGTATCAAGTGTAACGAACCAACACATCGCCTTTTATATACATAAGTATGATAGCTAGTGGTATTGCTAGTACATTTGTTTTGTGTTTTGGAAAAAGTGGCATACCAAACTGCGCTATATATGGTTTCTGTTAGTTTTTTATTGCTTGATCTTTATTGATATATTTAATAGCAGTTTGACTGCCAGGTAATCATTTACATATTGACTAAAGATGTTTCAGTTTCTATGATTGTTATATATAGTTTTGGTCGTATAGGCTTTTTGAATATTGAGTTACCAAGCGTACCTTTTCTTGAAAACCCTCTTTAGTACAAAGTCAGCAATGTAAGTTGCAACAAGAATATTTATCTATTTAGTAATCACTTAACTGCTTTCTATCGCTGGGCTGAAATCGTTGATCACTACATGTCCAAAGATAACCAGCATTTTATTTAGTAATAAACTTTTAAATTTACTTATTTGTGGATTACAACACAAAATTGAAAGAATATATTTGAGAAAAATTGAGAAAAACCAGAATTTGATTAATTTAGCTTGTGTTATAAAAATAAAAGGCCGCCGTAGTGCACTATTGCAATACGTACATATTAAAATATATACATTTTTGGTGATTGTATATAACTTCGTTTCAAATAATCAGCAGCACAATAGTTTTATCTGCTAACGAATAACATGATTTAATGTGTAAGTATTTTTCAATGAAATGTGTAAACTCATTTTGCAAGAACTCTTTATCGCTTCGATAGTACTGCGATATTTTAATTACGTGAACATCTGCAACTCACTGGTTGGTAAGTAACCTGAGTAGATTGTAATTTGCTCTCGATCGTGATATAAAGTTTTAACATAATTTAATTGTACAGGGTCGTCGAGATAAATCCGGAAAATGTATAAACCACGAAAATAACATTACAATACAAAAGAATTATATTTATTTAGGTGAAATTTAGCACAATTAACGTAAATTGTATAGAGAATTATATTATTTAATGCAGCCCTCATTAGCGGCCATGAGCTTCTCCAGTCGAGACCTAAACCTGCTCCGGGTTAACAAAACTTGTCCATATGTGTCATTACCTCCATGATGGAAGCAATCAAGCTATCGTTGCTGTTATGATGCCTCCAATTGTTCTTTGTTTCGACCACGTCCCACATGTAATAGTACATTTGGGTTAGCACTTTGTCGGTTACAATAGCGTATGTTATGGTTTTGTATTTCTTCATTAATAGTTTGGGTATGTAAATCGTTTTGTATAGCTGCATTGGATACTTACCATGAGGTGTCAGTAATCTATAATAGGATTTTAAGAGACTCAGTCTTTCAATATAATTTATTGCTGTTTCTCAGAGGTGTATTATGTAACCTCGTATAGATTTGAAAACGATTTTATATAGGAATATTTTATTGCCAATACATAACTGTCAAGCAATATATTGTATGCGAAATATCTTCTAATTGCTTATGTTTTATTCAGAAATATTTTCTCCAGTTTAATCACCTATTAAGACGGATTTTTAGATACTCATCACTTTTTGCTGCCGGTACCTGTTAATTGTTTAAGAATACGGTTATGCATGTTTCTCTTCTTAACATGAAGACCATATGAACTAATTTCGTTCTATTTATTTTAATACACAATTTTTGGAACCATAGTTCAAGTAGGTTGAGATGACTTTGAAGAGTGTGGAAAGCCATGCTAGGGCCAGAACGGCATGCCAATATTGCCGTGTCATCAGGAAATATAACAGCTGTTGCGCCATTGTAAATTTGGTGTGAAGGATAGGTAAATTATTGGTTCTAACACGCTATCTTGGGGTATACTAGAACTAATCGAAAATAGAAATTCATTATAATTAGTCTTTATTGGTATGATGAGCGTATGGTTTGGTAATACGCAGTAGATAATTTATCTCTGATATTGTGCAACAAGTCAAACATTGTCAAACGCTTGTGTGTCAATAAATACTGCTAAACCGTACCTCTAATTCTCTGGCTTTTGTAATTTTGTCTACTACTCGAAGAATTTATTCTATAGCCGACATCTTTAAATAATTTTGTACAGTTTTAGCATTAATTTTTACGAAATTCTGATGTCGGTTGCTTGAGTCTGCGTTTGTCATTTGGATGACGTGTAATCTGCTATCTTCTACGAAGATTTAATTGCCATTTTTACTAGTAGTAGTGTATTATACTTTTTTTGTTGCTAATCAAGCAGCTTGTTGCACTGTTTTATTGAAATAGTTTATTTCCTCTATTAACTCTTGTTTTATACTTAAAAAGTTATTGCCTATTGTGCGTATTCATTGAATAAATTGCAATTAATAAAACTTTCTTTTACTTAAGATTAGGGTTTTTAATATTATTTTAATATGTAAACTAATTTGACTTTATTTCTTTCAACACACAAAATTAATTATGTCGGATGGTTTACCATGTGAGTAGGCGAATGAGTTGACTTTTCAATGAATAAATTATTTAAGTTTAAATTATTAATGGCTTTTAAAACCTCCCCACCTTTGGCCGAGGTAATCCTAAAATCCCATCGTAAGTGTTTAGCTTACGAAATTGCTTCCTATAATGGGTCCCTTCAATTTGCAATAATACTAGTAGTTTGAATATATTTTTATATGCAGAGAGTTTATAATGTTTGATAGTCTTTAATAATAATAATAATAGCTGTTCCTGCAGAAGGACTGCTACTAGGATCTTGGGCGGCATATACTACGTATCTTGGTATTTTTAAATAATTTTTATTCGTAAAGTAAGATTTTGATAGTACTATTCTCGATATATTCATCGACAAAGAAAGAAGTGCACTAGTCGCCATGCCAGGTGGGTAGCCTTCCGGACTGCTAATCTAAGGTGCTAAGCCATTACTAGATATTAGAAAATATAACATTGACACCATTGGTTACATTAGAGTTTTCAATATTTATTTAATTTTTTAGCTAATTATATGACAGGATTAAAGGTTGATGAATTGTGCTACTTTTAGTGATTTGTGAGATATTCTGTGATATTTATTGATCTATGTAATAAGTTGTGTTACCAAGAAGCATTGTTCTATACAAGAAAAAGTACTCTTGTTGCACTTCCTTACACACAAAGCAGCTTTTATAATTAGCTAAATGATTGTCATTATAAGTGACATATTTAACATCAACATATTTTTTGTTTGTAAGTATTTTCTTTTCAGAGTCGCTTTTTATTTTCTACTACTTGCCATTCAGCGTCTATGTGTACTTGTGGCGGTTATAGCTAATGATAACAAACGGCATTTTGTTCGATGCGTTTGGTACTGTTGTATTGTTTGAGTTTTATATAATATAGTTTACATTAAACGGTGTCACTAAATTATTTGAAGGTCCTTGAGGTAGATATTAACGTCTCTGTGTCATATACGCTATTGACAATTTTGGTTAACTTGTATGCATGAGAAAAGTTTGATTAGTGCTTGTAGTGATAGGAGAATGATAATACGGCATTGAAAATTATGTTTAATAATTATTTTTATTGGATTTACCAATGTAGAATAAATAAGAGCACAAACGAGGCCTGAGGTGGCATTTTTATCTCGTTGCTCCACAGTAAACGCGTTCGGTCACAACCTCACCCCCTTACGTTTTCGAATCTAATATTCGATGCAGGATAAAAATGAGGAGCTGCAGGTCAGACGACCCCACCAACACGTTGGAAGATGCTAATCTCTGTTTACGGTTTTTATACGATCAGTCATCCTTCGATAATTACCTTATTACAGAACATTGCAGAAAATTCTAAACGCAACAGCTTCATCCCGCACCACTCAATTATTTTACGTAAAAGTTGTCGTAACTCATTTGTTATAAAATTAGCTTTAATTAGATTAGAAAATCAAAATCTATCATTGCGCTTAAAGTGCGTTGACAAGTTTGATTATTTTTATCAATGCTCTTTCTAGATCCGAACACTACACTGACGCATGCTCAAATTCAAAATAGTTAAAACACGTTGAATTATCGCCCCTGCCATTTAATCTACCGTCTTTTCTAATTTTCGGATCGGGATTATAATTCTTCAGAGATACCTTCTTGTATGATTGTAACAATTCTCCTGTAGTTGGAAACCGTTCAATATGAGTTTGTTTGCAAGTCGCAATCCGGAATTCCTTTATTGATATAATTGACAATTTATTCAGGATTAATCGGCGCATGATTTTTCAAAATGATTTTATCGTGAAAATAATCCGTAAAGCGTTTGTTTATTTTTTATTATCGGTTTTTAAAATCTCTGCGTAAATCTACTTTGGTCGGACGATGACAGAACATTTTCTGCATTTTCGCATATATATATATATATATATATATATATATATATATATATATATATATATATATATATATATATATATGTCCGTTTAGTGGGTAATTGTTCGATATATTCTAAATGGTACATTACATGTAAAAACCATCATTCAAGTTTTTTAACTGTTTAAGTTGCATATTTTAAAATATTTTTAAATATACAGGGTGGCTTTAAAACACGAGGTGAAACTATACTTAGATTTTTTAAATGGAACACCCTATATATTTTTTATCCAAATGATACTACTTTTAATTACCTTTCTAACGAAATATTATTTTTAAGATTAAAACTGAAAAATCAGGCTCTAACAAAATGAAATACACACACTTTGAAATTAAATTTAAAAAATTATATTTTGTATCTTTAAAGACTTACCATTACTTGGTTCTATTAAGATTACTTTTCTTACTGGGATATCGCAAAACTGCACCTACTACCAGTTTACTGAGTTTTGGAAGGATGGTGTCACGATTTTGTTTCAATACTATTGGGTTTTGCAATATTTTTCCGTACTCCTGTATCCTATAGAAGAACATGCAATTTTCGTTTATTTTGGCATCTATATAAACACTATTAGTACTATGTTTGAAAGTTACAGCCCGTATTTTCGTGGACGAGGCTTCATCATTATGGATGGACGGTCGCCCTTTACTATCAATCTGTTTTAGCTTTTTTACTGAGGGGTTCCAGAATCCTTTATGACTTCTTGCATAGAATTCTAATATGGCCTATCTTACCGTAATTTTAGCAGCAAAATCACTTGTAGCTTTTTCCCAATATCTTAAAAACGTTTTCTGCTAAGTTCTCCATGGGTGTCTTGTTCAGTTCCTTAAAAATTGTTTTATATCGTCATGTTTCTTGAACATCTCTTTGGCAGCTTCAAATCCGGTACATATGTGAGCATATGTTATTTTGATCTGGTGAATCCCGTTACTTGTGTTTCCCAATTCTTAATACTTTGAAGTAGTCGTTTGGGTTTATTTGGTATAAAATGTGATCAAAAAGGCTTACGCCTGTCTCAGATTCTTGGAGTGTTTTGTCTCTTTTTCTACAGGGCTATATTCGGTGAACCTCCTCAAAATAAACATGGTCATAACGCATTTCAAGGCGTTTGAAGTTATAGCTAGAAAAATACTATCTGTAGTATGTCAAGAATATCGTCACGCAGAGCAAAAATTAAAGGAGTCGTATTTTTAATTTCTATTAATTCATTTACTTTAGCAGCCAGCTAAAAGTGTTTTTGATAATTTTCGCAAGAAGTCTTTCCATCAAACTTTGTGAGGCTTGACTCTTTGTCATATTAGCACTTAAAAATTGCCTCTGCACTTGCTGGGTATCTTGATTTAACGAAACTCATAAAGATGACATTTAAATCGACACCGATTTGCATAAGAAAATAGAAATAGAAGAGTTTAGAACAGACGAAGGTGTCAAACAAGTCGTATTCTTATTAGCAACATTTTTCAATGTGGTACTAGAACACATCACAAAAAAATGAATAAATAAATGAAACCAATAATAAAATCAAGAAGATAACAATTAGTAGCATATGCAGGTGATCTAGTGTTAATAACAAAAAGACTAAATATAGTATCTAAAATGCTAGAAAGTATAATAGCAGAGGAACAAAACACGGGATTAAAGATAAATAAAGATAAAATAAAATTATAAGAGTGAAGAAAGAAACAGGAACAGAAACAGTTAAAATATACAATAAAGAATATGAAGCAGTCGACAAATTTATCTGCCTATATATTATTATATCTAGCGATGGTGATAGAGCGGTAGAAATAAAAGTCAAAACAATAACAATAAAATTATCTCCAAAAAAAACCGAACTAAAAATTTTCAATATTTTAATAAAACAAATATTAATGTATGAGGCAGAAGTTCTGGCAATGATTAAAAAAGAAGAACAAAACTTAACAATTTTGAAAAAAAGAAATATAAGAACAATATTAATTCCTAAAAAAAATTAAAACCCAGAAAGTATATAAAAACGACGACATAACAAGAGCTGAAACGGAAAAGCAATGGAAAATAGGAGCATTTGAACAAAAAGAGATAAAAAAGGTAGGATGGTTAAAATCGGTTATAGTAGTAGATAGGTTACAATCGAAATGGGACAGGAATAAAAGAAAGCTAGAAAAAGCTGAAACCGATAAAACGTCGAAAAACAAAAGTACCGAAAAGCATCCCCAAATACGAGAAAAAACCAGGCAATGATCATGGACATGATAAAAGATCAAATGGAAAAAGGAAAAAAAATACTAAAAGTAATGAATACGAACAAGAAGAAATAAGAAGCTGTACCAAATTGAGTACGTAGAATCTGCAAGGTGTATATGAGTAGAGAGCAATAATAAATTGGTAGCGGAAATGAACAAATACAAGATAGAAGTAGGAGACTTATAAGAAACGCATATAAAAGGAAATAATATTCAAAGAGTAGGAAATTACACTCTATTTACAAGTGGAAGTAACAGCAGGAGGTTTGGAGTAGATTTTTTAATAAGAAATACGTTAAAAGATAAAATGAAAAATTTTGAGCCAAAATCAGATAGGCTGTGCTCAATTAGGATGAAGAAAAAATACAACACTATGACCATAGTGAATATCCATGCGCCAATCGAAGAGAAGAAAGAATTCTAGTTTGAAACGATAATAGAAAGAATTGCAAAACAAGATACAAAAATTATAGTAGATGAATCAAATGTAAAATTTGGAAGAGAAGACATATATAGAGAAATAACAGAAGGGGAAAGTAGCCACAAAATTAGTAATGACAATGGATTCAAATTAATAGCATTTGCAATAGAGCACAACATGAAAATAATGAGCACACACATCAAAGAAAAAAACATAAAGTGACATGAAAAATACCAGAAAGGTCAGACACAAACCAAATAGATCATATTTTAATAGATAAGAATGCCGCAGAAATTATAATGATATGGCAGTTTCCGATCACTTTCTGGTTATAATAAAAATTAGACAAATGCGCACAAGCAAACAGAACCTAACGAAAAGGAAAAAAGCTGAACTTAACATGGATGACTTTTTTCCTTTATAACAGAAATAACGAGAAAAGGGGAAAGAAAATAGAGGAGAACTGAGAAAAAATACAAGAAGCAATGAAAAAAACATATCTAAAATTAGAAGATGTAAAAGAAAACACTGGATGGATGAAAAATGCAAGGCAGAACTTAACGAAAAATCAAAATTATGGCAAAAGATGATACGAACACAAAGTTCAAAGGAAAAAAGTAAAAACAAATGTGCAGAATCCGAAAACGAGAAGCCTTAGAGAAAAATATAAAAGAAATAGAAGACAAGTTCAATAGGAAGGAGATCAAAAGATGTGAAGAATATCAGAAAAGGAAACCAAGAAAGATCTATTTATATCAAAAATAAAAATGGAGATTTGGTGAGAGACCAAGAGGAAAGTACTCAAGTATGGAAAAAATATTTTAAGGGGTTATTAAACAAAGATTCACAGGAAGAAGTAAAGAAAACACATTATCAAGAAGTGGCTGGAAACGAAGGTAGCATTAAAGAACTAACAATGTCGGAAATAGAGGAAGTCATAAATAAGATGAAAAATAACAGGAGAAAGTGGTATTATGACCGAAAACCTAAAACTAGAAAGTATGCTAAAAATCTCTTAGGCGAATACCAAGCGGGTTTTTGACAACAACTGACCAGACATTCCTGCTGAAACAAATACTTACAGGATGTTATGAATACGAAATTCCAACCCATATGTTATTTATAGATTTCAAAGCGGTCTTTGATGCGATAAACAGACAGAAGCTCTAAGAGCACTCAAGCTACTACAAAAAATAATTAACCTTCTACAAATGACTTTAAAGCAAACTATAAATGCAGTAAAGGTAAATGACCATATGTCGGAAGAGTTCATAATAAAAACAGGAGTTTGTCAAGAAGACCCGCTGTCTATAGTTTTATTTAATCTAATATTGGAGAAAGTAATATGAAAAAGAAGAGTAAACACAACAGGGCCGATTTTTACCAAAAGCCACCAATGCCTGCGTATGCCGATGACAATTTGTTAATAGCTAAAAGTAAAGAAGAATTAAAAGAAGTGGCAAACCAAGTAGGCTTCCAAATTAATGAAAACAAACAAGGATCAGGAAGAATTAACGATTGACACAGAGAGTGAAGGAAAAGTAGTCTTTGAAAAAGTAGAAGAATTATGTACCTGGGGGTGATGATAGATAGCAGGTGCGACGAAGAAACAGAAATTAATCTAAGAATTGCTAAAAGTAACAGAAGCGTAGATGGTCTGAACACTTTGCTCAGATCTAACGACATTTCAGTAAAGCAAAGATTCGGTTATACAAAAGCATAAGCATACGGCTGTGAGATATGGACTCTGACAGAGAAAAATCAGCAGAACATAGAAAGGTGAAAGAGGAAAGTTCTACGAAAGATTTTTGGTGGGAAAAAAGTGGAGGACGTGTGGGCGCGACGAACGAATTCGGAAGTGTACAAAGAAGCTCCCATAATACATACTGCAGTGGCTGGGGCACATGGAGAGGTTGGACAATAACAAAATTATAAAAAGCATTGCTTAGAAAATAGCTGGCGGAGAAACAAAAAAAAGGAAAACTTGGATAGAAGCTGTTTGAAAGACCTGAACAAAAAAGGTGTTAGAGAGTAGAAAAAGATTGCAAAAGACAGGAAGAAAAATTTTCACAAATCAATGGGACTAAAGGGCCTGTAAACGTTTATATTAAAATAAATATATTAATTCCAGTAAAAATATCAGAAAATAAATACAAAACAAGAGTTAGCTCAAGAAATATGCGAAGATATTTTTAAAAAATAAAGCAGTAGAGTGTGAAACAGCTAGGGCACATAATGAAAACTGACCAACAAGAAACCATAAATGTAATAATGAAATGGATACCACTAACTGAAATAAAGAAAAAGGTAGACCCAAGTGTAGAAGGTTAGAAGAAGATAAAAAATAGCCTAAAAACCATACGAAATGAAAATATAGAAGATAAAGTTGAAGAGAGGAAATTATGAAGTTAGATAAGCAAAGAAATTGGATAAAGACCGAATGGAAATTAATCTAACACAACAATTGATTTAGAAAGCTTGAAAATGAAGCGACGTGATCGTTACATGTGGTATCAAGCCATACATACATATAGTCAAAAACAACAACAAAAACGGTAACCCCCGTATTATGAACTGTTAACTTCGCTAGGTGACAGTACTTTCATAAGGGAGTTCGGAAATTAGTTGCAGTATAAATCAACTTCATTGTTTTTAAACAATAGAGTGCGCTATTTAATAATGTTTAGGAAATTACAAGTAGAAAGTTCATTAGCAAACAAAATATTAATCAAAAGTGACATCCACTATTCACAGAAAATAAATAATAATAGATTATTTTTTTAAACATATGTGGTATGCTTTCTCGTGCCATTTGTTAAAAAAACGCAAATTTTAAATGAAATATACTAACTTACCTTTAATGCAAACTAACCTTGGCCCTTTTTATTAATTTTTAGTATTTCAGTTAGTGTCAAGATTGTTTTGCACCCTCTTTCTTAACGAAAATAAGTACCATATTCAACTTCAAATTTATATTTCAATAATTATTAATTTATTAAAATATCTCTAAAAAAAAGTAAAATATCTAATTGACGGTTTTAGAGGCGAACATAATAATATTAGGAGTAGTTAATATTTGTAAAATTTGCAATGACAAATATTTTATAGATGATACAAAAGAAAATACCTGATACAGAAGCAAATAATTTTACTAAAAAAAAAGTAGAAAATGTATTAAAATAAAAATATTAAAAAAATCAATAAAAAAACAAACCAAACAAAATTTTGAGAAAGTAAGAAAACATAGTAATAACATTAAGAGGATCAAAAAAGTAACCAAAAATACAGAACAAGAAAATATAAGTGAAAAACAATTGCATCTGTCACCGCCAATGATACCAGTGAGGTGATCGATTAGACTTACGACGACTTAAAAGTAGATCCCATAACTTTTTGCAGCTGTGCTTCAAATCACTGCTCAGATGTTTTGTTCTTACTGATTTATCAAATACATTTCAACTAATTCGTCATTTAATGATGCTCATGATTTTGAAGAATATCTTTCAAATAGTTTACACTAAAACAAACAAAATTTTCTTGTGTTAACACTAGCTGTAATGTCACATTATTAATTGACTGTAGTAGTGGGTCGGGTTTTGTTATAAATTTAAGAGCCTATTATGTTTCGAGAAAGATATACTTGCTTAAGAATGAAATGCCTCTTACCATAACAGTACTTACAAGGAAATCGCAAGATATTACAGTGATAGCCGAGTGGCCCCGGTCATAACCCTAAATGCATTCCCAGCCGAAGTGGGCGATAGTGGCGCCAGGGGCTTTCAAAGTTTTAGATGAATTTCCATATGTGACCGATAGGAGGCGCTAGCAACATTTTTAAATAGTGCAGTGTATAGGCCTAAGCCTTCTTACTGTCTCCTAATTATCATTACAAAATATCAATAGATTAATCTTCAAAAGTCGCTTATATTCAAAACTTTGACCCTCTATGACCCTATGGAATTACATGGATTACATTAGAGCACATTCTAGATCACTACTGGGATTACCCACTCATAGTTTTTTGTTACCCTCGAAAACGAGAGTAAGACTCTATGATCGATTGAAGTTCTACCTTATATATCTCTATTGTATGAGGAAAATATATATATATATATAAGTCCGATCTGAAGAAATTATACATACAACGAAAGGGCAGTTCTTCCTGATTACAAACATGTATATCACTTGATGAGGAAATGCGCTGCAGACGTTTACATAGACCCATGCTACGCTATTGAATTATTTACCGAATTAAGTACTTAATCTATTTAGCATTGTTCTCAATTGTAGTAAATTAGTAATACTATTAAATTTGATAGCCAATTCCATGAGTACAAAGCATTCCTGCATAACCAGTGCCTGGATTGGCTAAGCCTCACTTTAAGAGAAATGATAATTATGTATACGGTCGCTCTTGAAATAAATACAAGAAATTAATTTTTATAACAAGTTTTGTTTAATTATTTGAAATATATTAGAAAATATCATGTTACATACATTTGACTCGTTATATATTTCTTTCATTGATATTATAACTTTGAATTTTTTGATCATGTTTTTGCATTATTTTGTATTATCACTTATTGACAAGGTATGAGAGGAGTAATTATTTCATAACATCAATATGTTATTTGAAAAAATTATGACAGCTAAGCTTTTGTGAACAATGACTACAGCATATAAAAGAAGGCTGGCACATGTCAGAGGTTGAGTGATGACATTGAGGTTTGAACTAACTTTTTGACCAACTTTTGCGATAGTACATAAAAAGTCGTAAAATCGGTAAGTGCAACTTGGAAAATTCGCTACTTGAGCAATAAACGCCCTAGAGATTTCTTAGCTCATACCGCGAAAAATGTGTGATTAAAATTTCAAAAGGAAATATTAAAAACTGCCGGAGATATCGCGAGTTAAACGCGAAAAAACGTGAAAAAATGTTTTATTTATTTTTCGCTAAAAAACCATTTTATATATAGGTGCCCCATTTTTAGCGAAAAAATAACATCGGGTTCGTGTTCAGCGACCTCGAAAATATGAGAATAAATATATTTTAGCGACTAGACCTCCGTGGTCACTTATTGCTATTTCTAAGCCACTTTTTGAGGTTGCCCCGCTCGCATATATGTTTTTGCATTGCCGAAAAAAGTACACATCTTTCGGTTGAAGCTCGCTGTAGTTACAGGTGGAATGAATTTAACCAAGAGATTAGGATATTGACTCTGATTTTTTTGGGCTTTCTTTCCAGATTGTCCTGACCATGAATCAATAAATAAAAGTACTTTTTGATTGTTTGTAACTATACCTATGACTTTAAACAAATACAAGTGGTGATCAGCAGTATTAAACCTTTCAGACTTGGAAGATGTTACCATTGCATCTTTTATTGGAGCCAGGAGCTTCATTTGTAACTCTTGGTCCAAATGAAGATCCCGTGATTTCCTGAGGACAGATGTGATGAGATGCTGTATGAGTGGGTCATCATATGTATGCTTTTAACTAGTGCTTCACTAACTATTTTTCCGGTATGGGAAAGGATTCTATTTGTTTGCACTGCATAACTGTATCTACTTTGACCCAGGTTCCAAACATAAGATTGAGGAACATTGCTGCTTGTAATGGTCTCTTTGATATCTAACACAAAGTTAAGTTTCATTTCAAATTTATCGTCATTTTCAAAGCTCTGTACTTGTTTTGCAGTAAAGTATTTGGTAACTTTTCTGGACCTAATGCGGTGATTCTTCTTAAAGTTAACCACCAATCTGTCTGATGCTTTAAATGAATTAAATCTCAGTTACCTGGTCTTATTAAGGCCTAAGTCTGGAGGTAAGAAGTCTTTACACTCTTTTTCAAATGACTTGCAGCTAGGAACATAGAGCTAATATGTTGTTTGAAAATTTCCAGTTTTTCATCTCGAGATATTCCTCCATCTAAGTGTTTCCTCTACATTTCGAGTTTTCTTTAATCGTAAGGATAATCCTTTTTTTTTAAAGCTTGAAAACTGCAGAGGTTCCACTTTGTTTAAATGCTTCTACTATTTGCGTTTTTCTTGCTGGAGAAACTTCAGAAATGGTTGATGGAGAAAACTTTCGTTCGAGTTGTGGGCAGTATGTTGGATCAAGAATGAGTTCCTTAACTCTGTTCGCGAAAGAAACATTAACATTATGCTGGATATCCGTTTCGAGGAAAAATTTGATAACTTGAACAGTTCTTTTTCCAGTTGATTTCTGTTGTGAAGTTAAAATAACACTTGATTCTGGAAAATGTTCTAGGAGAGCTCGTGTTACTCCGTCGATTATAGCCATTACTGTCTAATAATAAAAAAAAGAAACTATCAGGCAATGACAGACAGTAAGATAATTAAGGTAATTAGTTATTTATTATTAATGGCAGAAACACCCAAAAAGTGACAAAGAAAATACCTAGGATAAACCTAAGTAAGTGCTAAGTAATTCCCGTGTATAAAATGTTTCTGTTCGTATAAAAGCTGACACATCCTTAATATCAACTGCGTATACAGGTCCCCACTCCTCTGTGCAGAGCTACTGTCTCAATTCTTTTGTTCGAAGGCTCAAGTTGGCAACAAGTAGCCCACAGAATCTTCGACCAAATCTCCGGCATTATATCCTATTTTCGTAGGATTACTCGTTGGGATTCTCTCCGTTTTAAAGCATCAAGGATTTACTTAACTAGTCCCGTAGGGAAACTATTCCAGGATTTCTCCCAGTCACCCCTTTTAACTCTTAGCCCGGGTATCTTTTGACTAGCCCCCCTCCCCTTACTCAATCCAAGGGATTTTTTTCTTCTGGGATACAATTCTTAACCCGGAAATTGAGGACAGAAAGAAAAAAGGACAGACTCACACAAAAAGCTGCAGAATTTTTACTTCCTTGTTGCTTCCGGCGGCAGAAACCTGATTTTTGAGACAATGTCATCTCAATATTCAATTCAAATCGGACTTTGGGTTAAAACATTGTCAATAGATTTTCTCGTGGTCGTTTATTAGGAAAGGGACATATCTCTTTTATTAAGATTGTCAATCAGCTGATATGTGGTAACATACATAAAACTTCAATTGGTCATAGCATCTTAATCTCGTTTTTGAAGATAACAAAAAAATTGGCGTGGGTAGTCTCAGTAGTGATCTACAATGTTCACTAATGTAATCCATGAAATTCCATAAGGAAACTGGGTCATAGAGGCTCAAGTTTTAAAGATAAGTGCGGTTTGAACGTTAACATATTGATATTTTGTAATGATAATTAGGAAACATAGTAAGAAGTCCTAGGTTTATTTATTGCACTACTCAACTATGTTTCTAGCGCCTCCTATCAGTCACATATGGAAATTGACCTAAAAATTTGAAGGCTCCTGGCGCCACTATCGCTAACTTCCGCTGGGAATGCATTTAGTGTTATGACCGGGGCCACTCCGACTATTGATTGGTACCACTTAATGGACGATCTGTTCACTATAATGTCTTGCCGTTTTCTGAAAGACCATTTCACGCATATCAGATGAAATATATTTACACTCTAATATCGCTAGAAACAATATATTATTTTTATAGATTATATGTTTAAATAAAGTTGACCAAAAAAATCGCAATATTTTCTAGAAACTAAAAAAGTCTACTATTATAGCTACTACATATTTTGCTGCATATGTATATGATTAATTTAAACATTTTTGATTAATATTCAGGATTAATGGAATTATATTATTATCGTTTTCAAAATTTTACTGCATAAATATTATTACTGTGTTAAAATCTATAAGAATTATTAGCATCGTTTACAAATAACTTTGCCAACGAACTAACGAGGCCTTCTAAATTTCTATATTTTATATTGGCTTTATAGCAATCTTTGGCACCGTCATATTCTTGTCTTTAAAACAACAATAATACAAAAACTGATAATGTAAGTGGGTTCTTCGAAAAATTTTGATTAGAGCTACTCCACTTTGTATATGCTAGAATAAAACAATAATGATATCTCAACGTTGCTCAATAATTATATCACACATAATCAAAACCCTACATAAAGCGCAGTTTTTTATGAATATTGTATTTTCTATAAGTAAACTACACGTTTCAAATGTTCCTTATAGTGTTTTTTTAATAGGCCGAACAGCAATAAGTTGTGTGGTGACATATTTGGAGAATATTATATTTGCCGAGCAATTTTGTTTAATTTTTGGCGAAAAACTCACAAATAAAGATTGCCAAATTTTGCTGACAAATATTTCAAACAAAATACATCACTTAAAATTCCGCTTACTGAAAGTACTTAGATATCAAACATTTTTAGCAAGCTCTTTTATTGTCAAATGATGATTTTCCATGCTTTTGTTTCTAGTTCTTTTTTTGATATTTTCTTCGGTTGTTGCTGTTGATGAAACAGCAGAACGCGTTCCATCTTCTCTAGATTCACGACCTTTTCAGAATAGCTTATGCCATTGGAACATAGTCGTTCTCGATAAAGATTGATCATCAGAAGCTTTCTGCATAATTTTAAACATTTTAGTAGCATTAATGTAATTTTTAACATCAAACTTATCGCAACTTTTTTGTGTATCAATATTAGATACTTTAAAAATTGAGAAAATGTTGTAACCTGTAAACTATTTGACGAATACCACTGGAAATTGTTACCTTATTTTTAGAACAGAGTAGTGTAGTGTATATAATTTAAATTTGTTTCCATTAATGCTTTTAATTGTAAAATTGAATAAAGTATGAGAAATAACAAAGCCATGCTTGGTGTATTTTTATTTACATATTATTTTATGCAGTTTATTTTAGTATACTGCGGGGTACAGTTCTCTTTTAATTGGTCTTGGCATGTTCTATTGGTTTAAAATAATGGTTACGGTTTTTGTTTTAATTAACACATCAAAGATTATCTTGCATGTTTCATGGATATTATAATTAATATTTTAGGAGCAGAGTCAGGTACGGCATGACTTTGAAGGTGAAATTGTAAGCACTGGAAAGGTAATTTTCAAGATTATTATTACGTTACGCATTTTACCCCATTTTACGTCAAGTGCTGCGACGAGCGAGCGAGTGCATTCGCAGTGAATTTCGCTGCATAAAGACGGTAACGTATGCTTTTTTAAATAAAGAAACCTATGTTTTTTTATAACTATTATATACATTTCTGAGTTAGTCGGTTGATCCGTCCTTTTTTTTTCAGACATTTGAATTACATACACGGATTGCTTATGGAAAAGGTTTATTTTAAAAAGAAAATGAAAATTGAACTTAAAAAATGTGGTGTGAACATCACACGACTTTCCTTATCCTATTATTATATACCAGAGAACCCCGCAGGCTTCGTCGACGAAGCCTGATCTAGACGCCAGGCAGTCGTGTAGAACATTCCACATATTTTGCGTACATTTAACACTACAAACAATAGAAACATTGGGAGGAATTTCCTTGTAATCAAAATATTTAAATAATTCAAAAACGGTTAAAGTTAGAAGGCAAATATAGTTGTGAATGTAGTGCGCAAGTTTCAAGGAAATCGGTTGAAGCGTCTAGGAGGAGATAGAATTATAAATTTAGTTAGGGAGATAAGACAAATATATATTAGATTATGCCGGGTTCATCGTCTCGGTCCTGCACTGCTTTCGTCCCGGAATTTGTTATTTTAAAAAAGGACGAAGCGCAAGTCCAACGCTAGAAGGCTGATTAAAATAAACAGTACAAGACAATAATTGACTCATACTTAAAATTTTGCTACGTCACTGAAGGTATCCGTACGAGCTCGGTCGCACAACCTTCGCCATTATCGCCTGCGTGCTCCCTCCTAGCGGCCAAGCGCTCCCCCCGTCCTCCCGCAGTCGGCCCGGTAGCTCTCAGAGCGCGCTGTGATTGTTCCGTTTAATTAACATTTAATCGGCCATAACTTATTTATTTGACCTCGGATCAAAAAATTTCATTGTAATTTTTTGTTCGTCTCGGTCTGATCTATCCGGTAATATCAATTTCCCGAAACATTTTATGAACACCCGGTATATTAAAAATCCTGAGCTTTAATTTTTTTCTAATTCTTATTTTATTAACTTTTATTTTAAATTCATGTTTATCTCATTATAACAAATAATTTTTTTTCCTCATAAATTTTTTGTATCTTCAACCGTTTAGATTCGCGACCGCTTTCCGACCAATTTTGCGACCTTGCGACCAAACGACTCTGCCGATTTTTACCAAAAGCTTCACACTGCGTCCCCTACCTACAAGTAACTTGCACACCAAATTTCAAGTCTCTAGCTTTTACGGTTCTCGAGATATCCTGTTTAGCGACAGACATACACACACACACGAACCAATGGCTAAAACCAACTTTTTTGGTGTCCCGAGGCTATAATTCGTCCAGAAATGTGAAAAACTGGGTAGGTCAAATTTCCTCCGATTACATTACTTTCCTTATTATAGGATAAGGAAAGTAAAAATTGCAATATGATTACTTAATTTTTTTGTAATATCTACATTTTAAACGATAAACTTGGTTTTCTTTAAAAATGACACTTTGAACATTCACCACTAGCTCTGTGTGTATTGCTTATAGGCGTTATTTGGCGACGCCAGAGGACAAACGGCCATGCTGCGATTCTTGTTGTAGACGTGTAAATTATTTTATTTGTCTTTATCTTTATTTGTATATCTACTAATATTATAATAAAGCAAAAATAAATTTGAAGGAATAATAGTTTTTAAACACAAACGCAATATATTAAATTTATTTGTAAATATCTCTGTAAGCAATATTATCTACATGAGCGAAGCTGTGGGCACAGCTATTAATAGATGTTTATATTACAAATTCGCTATGCAACCGGTTAATTTGAAGTACTAAAAATGTATACATTAGAAAATAAGAATGTACGTAAGTCGGAGAATTGTTAGACAGCACTATTGTTACATTTAATTTTTCAATATTATAATAATAATAATAATAATAATAGTTCCCCGTAACAGGCCTTGAAAGCCCTTTGGGGTCGTAACGGTATAGGTCTGCTACAATCTTACAATATTACATGATAAAATAAATATTGAAATATCAATTAAAGGAAAACAACGACTAGCTTTATATTATTTTAAGGCAATTTCTTAATTTAATTTTTTTGTTTATAGGCAGAAGTGAATGAAGACACTTGCAAACTGATTAAAAAAGCAAGAGTGTGTATTTTTATGTTTTGTAAACATTGTGGTTAATATTCCATTTTAAAAATATTTATTATCATTTGTAATTAAAATTTAGGTATACAAATAACGAAATGCATTATATCATAAAATAAATATAGATACATTTTTAATTTATAGCTAATGGCTTACATGGAAACCGACATCATCACAGATTAACCAAAGGTGAGCACTTTGTGCTATCTTGTAAGCGTGTAAAAAATCGTAACTATTGATTATATTTGTATCAGGCACATACTAACGTCTCAAGGAAACTGTTCGGGGTGAAGCCGCAACAGGTAAGTATACTTTATGATTTGTTAATTCTATGATGCGTATTTTTCGCACATTTCTAAATTTTCATATAATATAAAATACCTGTTTCACCACTTTATTCGTATAGCTTATATTACAAAGTCACTTTAAAATTTTAATAAAGAGAATTACAAACTTACCGAACAATTTGTTCGGTTATGTTTGTACTTATAGTGCCCGAATAAATAAATTCTGCAATTTCCGATGTCTTAAGTTGTAAGATCTAAAATGTTTTTTTTTTTTTTTTTTATTAATAACATTTATTGACACTAGTCATTTCTGACTAACCTTCAATTTTTCTCTACAGTGGCTTAAAACTAAATACTTGTCTAAAAAGTCCCTTCGGTCTTAACTTAGTCTCTTAAGAGGATTACACAATTTTCACGTGTTTTTAGCACTTTACTCTGCTTTTGCACTATTTTCACTTCACTGCACGAGCTCGAAGGGCTTGATTCTTCTAAGCCTTCGTTCCAGATCAGCATTGTTCAGAAGTTGCAGTACTTCGGTGTTCACGTGAGTGGAGTCTCTCTTCATGTTTTCCTGCAAACTTTTTGATCTCATCCATGACTGTAGGGATTTGTAAGTCCCTATGTAGATGGTCATTCCGGAAGTACCATGGTGCATCCACGATGCTTCTGAGAACTTTGTTCTGAAAAACTTGTATTTTATTTATATGATTTTTTGCGGCACATCCCCAAAGCTCGATCCCGTAGGTCCATATGGGCTTTAATACTTGTTTATACAGTAGTATCTTGTTATGTATGGATAGTTGGGATTTTCTTCCAATTAACCAATACATTTTCCTGTATTTTAGGTCAAGCTCTATTCTTTTCTTTTTCACGTGTTCCTTCCACCGGAGTTGTGCGTCCAGGGTCATCCCAAGGTACTTTGCATTATTGCTGTATGGTATATTGGTATTGTTTATTGTTATTGGTATATGTTCACGGTGCTTATAAGCAAAATCAACATGTACCGATTTACTTTCATTGATTGTTATTCGCCACTTTTAGTCCAAGTATTTATGCTGTTACTTGCTTGCTGTATTTTCCTAGCTGCCTCTTCACTGTTGTCGCCGATAGCTAATATCGCCGTATCGTCCGCAAATGTGGCGATGGTGACGTCTTCTGTTTGTGGGATGTCGTAGGTATATAGCAGGTAGAGAATTGGTCCCAATACGCTACCTTGGGGTACCCTGCTTTGATTTCTCTCATGCTGGAATATTCGTCTTCTTGTTTAACCCGAAACATTCTTCCTGAAATATAGGATTCTAGTATTTCCGCGAATTTTTTAGGTAATAACTTTTTAAGTTTATATATTAAGCCTTCATACCAAACTTTGTCGAATGCTTGGGCTATGTCTAAAAATATGGCCGAGCATATCTTTTTCCTTCATAGGCTTTCTCGATTATGTCGGTAATTCTGTGGACTTGATCGATCGTTGAATGGTTGTTCCTAAACCCGAATTGATGTGTAGGTATTAGGTTTTACTTTCAATTATTGGCTTTAGTCTTTTTAATATCAGTTTTTCAAATAGTTTAGAAATTACCGGCAACAGTGAGATTGGTCGGTATGATTTCACTTCATTTGGTGGTTTTCCCGGTTTTGGAATCATAATGACTTCAGCCATTTTCCAAGCGTCCGGTACATGCTTTAATCTAATCGCTGCGTTGATCAAGTTGGTGAGCTTAACAATTCCTTTTCTAGGAAGATGTTTGAGAATTTCCCCAGTAATCAGGTCATAGCCTGGAGCTTTCTTTGGGTTGATGTCAGTCTTGATTGTCTTCGTAGTTTCCCTGGGTGTTACCAAATCTATCATGCTATCTTCGCCTTCATTTTCTGGCAAATCTTGGTTAATCTGAGTTTCGTTTGATTGAAAGGTTTGTTCAAGGTGGTTGGCGAACGCTTCAGCTTTTGTTGGTTATCGCGTGCCCAGCTACCATTTGCAGTTCTTATTGGCGGACTATGTATACATGGTCGTTTCAGTTTTTAGTGGACTTCAAAGAGAATAGTCCGTTTCTTTGTTATTGGTTAGCTCTCGTAAATAATGGTTTATGGATTCGTTCTTGATTTCCAAAATTTCTCTTCTCAGTCTTTGAGTTATATTGTTTAGTCTATTTTGTTGGCAGGTGTTCTAGTCTGTTGCCACTTTTTCTAAGTTTTCGTTTTCAGCTACCAACTCCTTGATTTCTCTAGGGTAGTTAATTCCTGTGTTTTTTTTGATTTCTGGGGTATTATTCCAGGCAGACTGTTGTATGTTAGTGACAAATCTTTCAGCTTCCTGTTCCAGTTGATTTATTGTTCTGAGTGGTACATTTAACTGAATGCGATTGCTCAGTTCTTCCTTAAATCCATTCCAGTCTGTTCTTTTATTGACCAGTGTTGGATTATGTTCTTTTCTAATTATGTTTTCACTCAGAGTTAGAACTACTGGCGAATGGTCAGAGTCCAAGTCAAAATTTTCTTCTATTGTTACGTAGTTGATCGATACTTTCCTTGATATAAAGAAATCCAGCAAGTCTGGAATCTTATCTGGATCGGCAGGCCAATATGTTGGTTTACCTGTTGTCAAGTAGTTGCACCCCAGTTCAGCAGCTGCTTCGTGTAACTCCTTGCCTTTGGTAGTGGTCAATCTCGATCCCCATCTTGTGTTTTTGGCGTTAAAATCGCCACCTATTATAAACCTTTCCCCTAGACTGTTTAACACGTTGAGGTAGCTTTCTTTTTCTGATTATGTCTCGGAGGACAATATATTCCAGCTAGGGTAATCTTTTGCCCTCTAGGGTTAATTGTTACAGCTGTTACTTGGTTTTCTAGTTCAAGACCCATTTCTTCATAGTGAGTAATGTTATCCCTATATTACCGCACTCCCACCCCTAGCTGTGTTCGATGGATGGATAGTGTGATAAAACTTGTATCCTCTGAAATTAATAAAAGAATCTCTAACAAGGTGGGTTTCAGATATGAGGCACACATCTATTTTTGTTGTTCTAAGAATGCTTGCAGGTCAGGTTGTGCTGCCTGATTCCATTAGCATTCCAAGTTGCAATCCTAATATCTTTGTTGGTCATTTTGCTGGTTGAGGCAGCTGCTCTGTTGCTATTCTCTAGCTTCTGAAGTCTTCCGAAAACGATTCAAGCATCTTTTCTTGCCGGTCTAGTTTTGCTATGAGCGTGAGGAGCAATTGGTTAGTGGAGGCTTCTGGAGTTCTCGGTTCGGTCTGTTGTTCGGGTTTTTAACGCTTTGGGCGTATGTTTTCTCACTGTTGACTTGTGGGTAGGATTTAACAGGTTTCGTTATATTCGGCTCCTTATGTTTTCCTTGTGTTGTTTTATTTCTTCGTTCTTGGAACGTTTTCGCTCGACACATCCTCGATAGCTAGCGGTGCTCCTCGCTGCAATTTGCACATTTTGGCTTTGTTTCTTTTAGTTTACTACATTCTGCAGTTATGTGTTTTCCTGCGCATTTCACGCATCTCGGCTCTCTGCGGCAGAACTTTTGCGTATGTCCGTGTAATTGACACCGCTTACATTGTGGTACCAGTTTCGTTTTTTGAGGGTTCAATTCTCACTTTTGCTCCTAATATGCTTTTGATTCCGTATATAACTTTGATATCTGCTTCGTGGTGGAAGGATAGCATGAATAGTGGGAGCGCTTCTTCCTCACTTCATTTTCGCCATTTTGTTCTCAAATTTTCTTTTTAGTATGTTTGTGGCGCTAACACACTTTAGTTTGCAGTTATTCAGTTCTGCAATAATTTTTCTGGGGAGAACTTGCTGGTAGTCCTCTTGCCATTACTTTTATGTCTCTGCTTTGTTTGTCCTCGTATGAATGCCACTGTAGGTTCAAATCTACAAGACATTGTAATGTTTTGCTAAACTCTTCACGATTTTCAGCATTGATTTTATTTGATCATTATTCAGAGCTGTTACCTTGAACAGTATTTTATTACTTTGTAATTGGTTGTAAAGTAAGTCATAATTTGTGACATTGCTTACAATAATTGGTGGTGGGTTGGGTGTTTTCTTTCTTTATTTTGTTGTATCGGTTTGCTGGTTGTTGGCTGGTCTTGAGTAGAACCTGGTGAGTCGCTTGCTTTTCTTTTCTTGTTTTTCTTTTAGTGGCTGTTATCCAGCCAACTTCTTTGGCTAATTCCTCTTCATCAGTTTCGTAATTTATTGAGACAGATGGCTTATTCTTGCTGGCGTTGTTTTCGTCGCCCTGGTTAAATACTTCTTGTTGCTTATTATTTTGTCTGCTCTGCATTGATAATTGCTCCCGGAGCATGTTTATCTGGCCTTGCATATTATTTAAGGCAGCTGAAAGTTTTCTCTTTCTGTACGTTCACAAATCCAGGCATTGTATAATGCTTGTTCATTCTGACTTCTAGATTGATTTTCCTGAAATAAGGCTTGATTTTGTTGTGCCAGTAGTGCTTCTCCTGGTGTCGCTGGTCGCGTATACGGATCCATGTCGATTATTTCTCGGGTTTCGTATTTACAATTTAATATTTAATATTTTAATTTTATTTTTACCTTGTCTTATCACAACCGGCCTCGCATGTTCGCGACGACCGGTTATCACGTTTGGCTTGTGCACTTTCTTATTTACGAGCTCGATCGCAACACGTCTTTACTCCGCAAAAATCAAACACACACATCTAAAATGTGATTAGATTTTTCTGGCAGAATAATACAATAATGTTTACGATAACGTTACGAGTGTTACGAGTACTTTTACAGAGACATACTTAAATTTTTAGAGGTTTTGACTTAGCACTATGATAAGTTTAAAACAAACTAATTAAATTAGTTTTTCACGTTTCTAAACACTATTAGAAAGATGATTTAGGATACGTTTTCACTTCAATAAAGAAAGCACAATTTGTGCGGTGAAGGAATAAAGGATTTTATGTGGGTTTGTAACAGCGTTGACCCCAATAACATTAAATTGATATTGTGAAACATTAAAGAAGCATTTGAATTTATCAGAGACGTATAATTAAAAAACTTTACCAAGATGATCAATTGCTGTTTTGTATCGAATCGACAAGTGAGCTATTTTGTTAGTTTCAAAAAAAATTATTAGCACTTTTTTAGCGCATACAATTTTTAAACTACAGATTTTTTACCAACACTAAAAATTATTGAATCTGCCGATTTCTAAACAATGAATCTTTGATATGCTTCTTCAATTTGATCATATGACTCAAAACACACAAAAAGTGCACCGCACATCGAAACGGCTATAAGGTTTATAGTTTCTTATCTTTTGTAATTACAAATTTCTTTCTAGACTCTCTTGTTGGCAGTTCTGTTTTCAGTAATAACATACAGATGAAAACCCAAAGCTCAATTTTGTTTATTGCCTTCTCAAATCCAAAGATAAATATGATTACTATACGATAAATATGAAAAACAACAAAAATGCACAGAAAAATAATATAACATGCACGCATAAGCGAGCTTTTTAGCAACATCGAATACAAATACAAAGATACTCGATTTTTTTCTTTAAAAATATTTGCTGTTATATTTTCTGATTTAAAGATATGCGTCATAAATTAATGTTTATAAAAAAATTACTTTTCTTTATAATATCTCTTACATAGATGCATTGATATGCGCGTATATTGAAAAATTAAAATTAAATACATCCAATAATTTAACATTCTATATATTATTTGGAAGACCTAATGCATTTCAAACATCTTGCTTTCTGGTTAAGATTCCGACCGATTGCACCAAGTTAGTCCTTTAAAAGTTGATCAACTAATTCTAATTGTTGTTATGAAGTAGTAGTAGTGTTTTCACCTAACATTTATTGGAAAACTTGTTAAACCAATCATTTGTAAAAAAGTAATTTAAATTAGTTATTCTACAAATCCTCGAAGAGCTTCATAAATTTCCCTGCATTTATTTTCAAAATATATCAATTGTTCACTTTCTTGACTCGAGAATGACGGAGCTTGAAAATAATTTATACTTTTTAGTATTTTTTAGCACTAAAAAGACTATATAAAAATGAATCAAATAGCTTTTCTTAAGTTTAAAAACGAGATTGTTTCATATAAACCATATTTAAAACATTCAAGTATAAAATTTAAGCTTTTGCAAATTATAGTGAAACTGTGAAAAGGCTACAATCACACATGTAATTTTTGGATTATTTTTAAACAAACGGGATAAATTTATTTATGACATTATAATTAAAAATTTAGAAAATTCCTTTTTTTTAAACTTTCGTTGCCGTTAGTAATTCACACGTTTTACACGTATTTTTCTTGATATACAAGAACATAATTCTTTGATTTCCTGCCTAAGAATTTCAATCCTACATTATCGAAAAATGAATTCAAAGCCCGAAGTTGGCTTTTTATGTGGACATTGTTTGATTTAAATAAATGTGTTAAATTATTTTGAATCAGTTCTAGAATTACTACTAACGCGTCGTTTTAGATTTTATGCCACAAGATCGATTAATATTTAGCATCTTGACTGTCCAAAATGTTTTGATATCGAATGACATAATGATTTTGCGAGTACGGAATATATGGTAAGTATAATGTCACAGTTGGTACTTTTCCATAATCGTAACTATTTTTAAATGGTTATAATATTAAAAAAAAAATTTAAGCTGTATGATAACAATCTAACAAAACATGTTTAATGTTGACAACGTTTTTATTTGTTTTTTAAAATACGCTCCCTGAGAGTTAATATATTGTTGCTTACAATAGAACCAATTTCATAGCATTTTTCTATAGCGAATCAGGTATCTCCGAAACATGGGTTTTTCACCTGGTGTGGCGGCCTTTTCGCGCTTGAACCGCTTGTATATCGCGGCGGCATGCTGGGGGCTTTGATATCTGCCGCTACGTTTTGCTATCGCACACAAAACGGCATATGGGCTTTTGCTCAGCCGACAAGTTTGCATACGCCGTCGGCAGCACCCTTTGTTATGAAAAGTGCTGTCGAGTTAAAAGTTCCCACAAAAGACCTACCGCTAAGCCAGGCGCGAAGCCCGGCGAAATAGGCACACCGCATCACGGCCAATTCGGTCGTGCTAATCAACCCGCAATACACGCACACTGCATCGCGGCCAATTCGGTCGTGCTTACCAACCGGCAAGAAACATACTCGATCCGCATCGCATCTCGGCTAGTGCGGTCGTGTTCCAGGCACGAAGACATCGCAACAAGGTGGCCACCGTGAAACCATCGCCGCCAAAGCCGAAGCCGATTCAGGTGAGCGATTTGGCTTTACTTTCGGTTGATATCGGTAGCCGCCCCATCCGCTTTCGCGCTGGCCGTTTAAGGGACGATTTGGGCCTTATCGTTTTACGTTTCAAAACGGGCCGTACTTCGTTTCCCACACCTTACCACGAAGACACGGCTATTTACACGCCTGCCTCTCCATTTTTTTGGTCCTTACGAGCTGGATCGGTATCAGCTACAATACTTGTAGAAACCGCTTGATAACTTGGCGTCGTCACAGACTTACGTAGGTTTTTGGCAAGGTGACCGCCATCTTAATCCTTTGTAAATTACATACATATTTATTACGCTTTATTCAAGTAAAGTTCCCTTATAATGGATAAGCTGGAATTAAAATTAGCTCAGTTAACTGCCAAAAAAGAGGCGATTTTCGAACGATTTAATCGTTTATACCACACGTCAACAAATATTTCAAATTACGAGTTACGCTCAAACGAATTATTTTTATCTCAAACTGAAGCTATTAGTAAATTATACAGCAGGTTTGAAACAATAATTGAAGAAATTAACAATTTGCAGTTTGAAATTGATCAGACTCCCCCAGACTACTCATGTTTAAATTCTATTGAAGATTTATATTCGAGTATTAAATATAAACGTAACCTTATATAGTCAAACAGCAAAACATTTACATTAGATCAAAAAAGAGGTATCGTAAAATTACCGCCAATTGAACTACTTTCTTTCGATGGCAAGACTGAGAGCTGGCCAATATTTTACGAAATATTTCGTAGCAATGTGCATTTAAATACCAATCTGACTGACGTTTAAATTACGCAATTCATCTTTACAAGGTGTTGGTATGACCTCGCGACCTGTACACGGTTTTATTAATTTCGCAATAGAATCGCGAATTAATCCTAACAACAAATATTACATTCGTGCTTTAGTAGTTGACTGTATTACAGACAAACTTCCCGCAAATTTCATTAGATTAAATGAAGATATGTCATATTTAAATAATTTACCGCTTGCCGATGTATCCTGGAATGTACCGGGAGAAATTGACGTTGTTCTTGGTGCTCAACTCTGTTTCCTTATATTTATTTGGGAGATAGGGTCGATTCTGGTAATCGCGCACCACCCGCTATATTAACCAGCTTTGGTTACGTACTTACGGGAGATATTGCATGTCATTATGATGCAACCTGCCTACATAGTACTACATCTTCGTTTACCGCGCTTGCTAACGTTGACATTGAGTCAAGTTTACGGAAGTTCTTTGAGTTAGAGGAAATTCCATCTCAACGTTTTATTAGTCCAGATGAATTAGATTGCGAAAATAACTTTGACTCTTCGACTTTATTTAAAGACGGCAGATATTTTGTTGATTTACCCTTTTCACGAAACCCCTCGGAGTTGGGTAATTCACGCGGTGTGGCTCACCGTCGGCTACTTGCGCTCGACCGTAAATTCGATTGCGTGCGAACCCTATGCGAAAATTATAATAAAACTATCGCCGATTATATAACGCAGGGGTATTTGTCCCAGGTGCCTGACTCTGAATTGACAGAGGAGGGTTACTACATACCGCATCACGCCGTTGTCAGACCAGATAAGGACAGCATCGGTATCGTTTTAGACGCTAGTGCTAAAACGCACTCAGGGCCGTCACTTAATGACATTTTGCATGTCGGACCTAATTTGCAGGCCGACTTGTTCTCGTTGTTACTCGACTTTCGTACATTCCCAATAGCAATGACCGCTGATATAAAACAAATGTTTTTCCGCATCGGAGTAAACGAGCACCATCGTAAATACTTACGAATTTTATTTCGGTTCAGTAGGAACGAACCTATTCGCACTTACAACTTTGACCGCGTACCCTTCGGGCTAAAGCCTTGCCCTTACCTAGCTATGCGTACGTTACGCAACTTAGCGTGCGAGCATAGTGACCGTTTCCCTGAGGCTTCTAAACTGGTAGAAACTTAGTTTTATATGGATGATTATGTCGATTCGGTTCCCGATGAACAGACTGCTATACGATTGTCTCGCGAATTAATCGATTTATTTAAATTAGGCTCTTTCGACCTTGTCATATGGGCCACTAATTCACCCGCTTTATTGGAGGTTCTTCCCGAGTCTCACCGCTCACCAGTAAATTTTTCTGGCATGGGTAACGATATTTACATTTTTGAAATCCTTGGTTTAACCTGGCATCCTGCTGACGAATACTTTTCTTTAACAACCGTTGCTGCAGAAGATAAATGCACAAAGCGCACGATTCTATCGCTAGTTGCCCGCTTATTCGACGTACTTGGTGTTGTAGCTCCAGTTGTGCTGTACGCCAAAATTCTTATTAAGAAACTATGGCTAGCTAAAATAGACTGGGATGAGGTTCCTCCGGAATCCATTATCAGTCGTTTTTCAGCTTTTGCACGCGATTTTTCCGCACTCTCTTCTCTAAAAATTCTGCGCCATATTGGCATTGTTACAAAGGCAGTAGTGAACATCGTAGCCTTTTGTGACGCGAGCTTCAGTGGTTATGGTTGTTGTGTTTATTTACACATCACTGATCCTGAAGGTAATATCACCGTCCGGCTTTTATGTGCAAAGTCAAAGGTTTCTCCAGTTAAAATAACAACGCTAGCTCGATTAGAACTTGTCGCCGCTTTGCTGTTGTCTAAGCTTGTTCGGGTGGTCCGCGATAAACTTTCCGCTCGTGTACCTATTACAGGTGTTTACGCCTTCTCGGATTATACAATAGCGCTTTCGCAACAAGGTGGCCACCGTGAAACCATCGCCGCCGAAGCCAAATCCGATTCAGGTGAGCGATTTGGCTTTACTTTCGGTTGATATCGGTAGCCGCCCCCATCCGCTTTCGCGCTGGCCATTTAAGGGACGATTTGGGCCTTATCGTTTTATGTTTTTAAAACGGGCCGTACTTAGTTTCCCACACCGAACAACGAGGGCACGGCTATTTACACGCCTGACTTTCCAGCACCCATCATCCGCCTCTTTCGGCGTCAAAAATTGTTCTTCATGCAGAGTGGTAACAAAAAAAATCGTTAGAAGCAAAATGAGGACTACAATGGATGCCTCATCAATTTGACGCATTGACATGATAGAAGATAATTCGACGTTGCGTGTTGGTTTTTCTTGCGCCATGTGTAGTTTTCAAAAAAAAAAAATTGCTTCGAGCGCGAATGATTTTTGTTGAATTTGGCTCATCTTGGAACAGTCGACTGCTGTTTACTTTCAAACTTATATGCATAAATCCAAGATTTTTTACCTATGATGATGTTGCAAACGGTTTTTGAAGTACCGTGGTCGTATTTCTTAAGTATTTCTATCGACACGAACCCGCTTTTGAGCTATCGTTATCCTATGCAAGATCCAATGCGTACACAAATTTTCAATGGTTAAATATTTATACAATATCGAATGTATACTAGTCATACTAATTCCTAAGATTACCCGAATTTCATGATAAGTTGCACGACAATATTGCTTTATTTTGAACGGCTTTCTTTAAATTCATCCGCCAGCGAACTACGAACCACGATTAAATTTATTGAATAAACGATAAATTGTGGCTCTGTGTGAGCTCGACAGCTGCATTCCTAAAAGCATTAAGCGCCGGGCGTGACGCAATGCAGATGTCAATTAGCTGTTTTACGGGGATCATTCAGTAATTTATTACAATATATTGTACTAAAATTTTACTAATCGAAAATTACCTCCTGTTTATACCAGACGGGATATCTGCACATTTTTTAACAATTATTAAATTCCCATTAAAAGGTTTTTCGTAATATATCTTATAGTGTAAAGACTTATTTTGGATTACAGATCAAATCTTCCTCACCTGACGAATCAGTAACAGCTAGATTAGCCTTTTCTTCCATTTCAATTTTTTGTTTACTGATCGCACATCATTGTTTTAATGTATGTATGTGTCTCTATCTAAAATAGCATTTGCTGAATAATGGTTAAAACAATTAAATTAAACAGCTGTCGAATGAAATATTCTGTTAAAAACATTTTATTGTTCGGGTTTCGTTTTATTTCTAAAAAAGTAAAATATGGTTGTAGGTAGTTAATTATTTTTACTAACTTTCTACATGGAATAATATGTTGCTTCTGTGAGAGGTAGCTTTGCGACGTATTAGTGTGCTTAATGGTCTCTCAGAGATTCAGCAGTTTATTAAAAAAAATATTTGAAATAGGAGCAAATATCACTAGATGATGTGTCGAGTATTTACTTTCGTAATGGAAGTTCTTTGTAATAGTAAAATATTTAAAAAAAAAGTTTAGAAAACTCTTAATTATTTAAAACTGTGTATTATATAAAGTACTGATTAAACTATTATTTTATAGAGTGCAATTATGGTTTGTATTTTTCAGTACACAGTGCATTGATAATTTTTTAATCCACTTGTCACTTATGTTAAGATCAGAAACATTTTTTTCATTATTTAGTGATTTGAAACTAACACATAATAATTATTTAATTATTTAATTTTTGGGGTACAAATATATAGAGTTAAGACGTATTTTCGTCTTAGAAATAGAATTACAAATCAAGCTAGAAACTATAAAAAGAGAGCATATTTTTTTTATTGCAGATGCACCTTCATTAGAAGATGCACTTCTACCTTTCCACAAGTTTGTTAGAATGCTTCCCTATTATGTATTATTAGTATTATTATTCAGTGTATACAGACCAAAAAGGTCTAAAGCTTAGCTTATATTTATAAATTACACTGGTCTGTTTGTTTAGCTTTCTTCTCATATTTTTCTATGTGTAACTTCCGCAAATCATTTTTATCACTTCTAGCCGCTTTTTTGGGGGGTCTGCCTCTGCGCTTTCTCTCCATCTCCCTTTCCATTACATTTCGTGCAGCCTTGTTTTCAGATATGTCTTAACCATCGGATTTTCTGTGTTTTAATATATAGTATAATTGCTATTGCATTGTTCACCTCCGCCACGCATCTCCCCCTTTTATTTCCCCGAATGTACTCCTTAGCATTTGTCTTTTTCGTGCCTTTATTTTCTCTGTATTTTTAATGATTAGAATCTAGAGTTTACTACCATAAGTCGCAACCGGCCTTGTCTGGTAAATTCTGGTAAATTCAAATCTTGGTGTTGGGCAAAACTTCCTTTAACGTAATTAATAGAAATAGTCTTCACCCGACTATGTCTTGTGTATTTTTCTACAACTACTTCATCTTCATCACTTTTAAATTTAAACTTTACTCCCAAATAGATGGAATTGTCAACATTTTGGAAATTATTCCTTTTTCCATCAGTTTTCATATCTTTACCCATCACCATATATTTAATTTTATCCTCATTTATTATTTATTTGCAGGCTTCCTTTCCTGTCTATCAACTCTATTATAATTTTGCTTTCTCCCAAACTTTTATTTTTCTACCTTCTTAGAATTTCTTGAAATTTCATGAAAGTCTTCACTTCTACTTCTCCTTTATTACCTTGTGAATAAACCGTATACTCTTCTCGGTCCACTGACTGTTCACCATTTAAATCTGTTATATATAGTGTATTTTAACGACAAATATACTGCTATTACATTTTGTGAAGTAGCTCATTTATACAATAATTACCTAAATACAATTATTTGTTAAAATTTCTATCATCCAACACATTTGTTGACAGTACTGCTATTTGGATTAATTTTATTTAAAAGACGTATTGTAAATTACAGGTAAGTGTATTTAAATATGTAATTTTATACAACAAATTTAATATGTAAATGGTGGTTTATATAATTTTTTTAATATATTTAATTTTTTGTTAGCGCAATTAAATTCAATGAAACAGTAACAAACGTCCTTTATGTATACAAATAAAATTGCTGTAATAAATCTAGTTGTTGTTAATTATAACTTATTAAAACATTTAGTGAATTCACTCGTTACTGAAAACCATGTCGTCAACAGTTTTAATATTAATAAAGCTATTCATAATAATATTTCTATATTACTTATTACATCCATTCTTTTATATTTTTATAAGTTTTCTATTTTTAAAGCTATTATTTATATACCTTTTTCTGTTATAATTTGTATCTTAAAGATAATTCTTTTGTATAATTTTTTTAGATATACATAAGAGATAGATAGAAAATAACATTTTATATTCATCTTGAATTAGTTCACTTTACATGTGAATATTATGTGGATCTAGTTATGGGCTAACAGAAGGTTTCGGTTTGCTTCGGTTATTTTTGAATGGCAAACTCATAGTATACTGGTAAAACTTCTTATGCTATAGCGTATCATTCTACAATAAATGAGCAATTTCTAGTTTTATCATTTTCTTTTATTTTTTACAATTACAAATGAATAAAGATATACAAGAAATATTAATGTTATAAAGTCCTAAAAACTAAAAGGTTTATTATGGTTTATTGTTAGTGCGCACTTGTCAGCACTGCAGCTCTGTGGCATATTATACCTCCTGCGTGTTTTTAATTTTAACTTAAGGGGAGGTTTACTTGAGATGCACCAAAAATCACTCATTTTTCTGGAATTTTTTTTTTCTACGACGGA
Source organism: Sinelater perroti (assembly GCA_036346155.1). NCBI lineage: Eukaryota > Metazoa > Arthropoda > Insecta > Coleoptera > Elateridae > Sinelater > Sinelater perroti. Next base: position 41,787 of record JARFIY010000095.1, read on the forward strand.
AGTGAATATTAATTTCAAAATTTGTACACATATTTATTAAGTATAGAAGTATATATAATTTTTTTAGGAAAATTATAGAAAATTGTCTATTTTATAGACAGCACAGTGGGACGATCCGAAAAAAAAGTGTCTTGTTGGCGACCATCATACCGCCGGTAATAATACACTGAAATCAAAAAACAAAAAAGATTCATAAAATATATAAATAGTATTGGAACCTATATCTACAATATCAATAAAATGCCGAAAATAGAAAAAATGGCGGGCGTTTGAACTTTTTGTAACGATTTTTGCCCCTTTTTTCGCTCTTTATAGTACAATACAAAAATAAAAAAAATCGCAAAAAAGCATCGGATTTAGGTATAGGGCCGAAGAATTTAATTATCTTTAAAATAAAAAAAAGATCCATTGCGTAGTTTTTTTGTAATCGTGGTCGCCAATTTTAAAAATGTGGTTTCGAGAAAAACGCGTTTAAAGTTTTAGTTAACGATTTTTTTTAATATTATGACGAAATTAAGTACATTGCGACTAGATTCGGTTAGTGTGCAATAACTTTTTTTTAAAACTACTTTCGGCAAAATCACTTTGGGAACATATTCTTCATATAATTTACTAACAATTTATGCAAAAAATCGATTTTTTGATCAAATCTCAAGTAAATCTCCCCTTAATACTAGAACATTACATGCACTCATGGATTGAGCGTGACTCTAACTAGCCTGCGCCGGTTCGCAAACAGGGAAAACGATCTGACCACAGAGCTAGAACGGCAGCTCTATACTAGTAAAAAGTTACAAACAACTAAACAAGCTCTACTATGTTTTTGTAATCGTTAATCACCAATGTACATAGTACATAGATTTATAGTAAAGAAATGATTAAATTAGGTGTATTTGATAGTAATCTTTATTATAGTGCATATCTTTTCTTAACAATATCATAAAAAGGCTATTTCTAAAGCTTGGAATTGAAATGGGGTCTTTTAGATATTCAGATTAACATTTCCCCAAATTAAATATTTCAATTAAGAATTTAGTACTTTATAGAACCTCTGTAACAGTGTCACAATTATATAATTTTTCATTAACAAAATAGATTATAATTTCTTTAAAGTAAAATTGTTCATAACCGATAAATGTAACAGCAGAGTTCACATACAAAGTGTTCAAAAATAGATAGACTTACCTTAACTATAATTTAGTAAGATATCTAATAATGATCGCTTAACTTGTTTACAAAGAAACCTTTAATTTGTAGTACTAAAAAAGTATTACACTTTATTCAATACAGTACTTTTATTACCTTGTCGCTAATAATTTTGTTTACTGGCAAACTGCAACAACTCAAACAAGTATAATTTTGTAGACGAAAAAACATCCTGTTATTATGTAGCTTCACTACAAAGAAATCGAAGTCGATATGAGTAAACTTTTAGGAATTGAAATTAATGATGCGAAATAAGATTTTTATTATCTAGAATAGTCTGTTCATTTACCAACCAGAATTTCTAATAATTTACCTAAATAGTTTAAAGGATTGGGGAGCTTTAAAAAAAAAGTTAGTTTGTGTTATATTTTTGACTTCTTTATTTATTAATAAATCTGGTCAGGGGAACATACTGTACAAAATTTTTGTAGGTTCTCAATTTCTAATTCTTGTTCAGGATGGTAGTAAGGCTGAACAATTTTATTTGTTATTACGCTAGATATCAACTGTTATCGAGTTACTACATGTCTATCCGCTATTTTTTAGATGAGCTCTTGATTATCCTTTGTGGCACTCCATTTTCAAGGTATTTTTCAAAGGTTTAGTTTCCACCAAATTTTAGTTATTTTTAGACAGTATTTTAAGCGCAGTTTTCGAAATATACTTTTGAATTTGTTTGCTAAAATTTAAAATGGCTTTTTCTAGGTTTGCATGGATTTTAATGATATAATTTTATTAAAATAATTTCTACGAAAATTTTAAAGTAATGACAATTTGTTCTGTGCAATAATTTAAATGACTTGCTTTAGGTGTAACCATGATCGGGGAGTAAATATAGACATGCAATTTTTTGTATCTCACGGGGCTGCCCTTAATCATAAATGTATAGCAAACCTAATATTTTATTTATATCTGTGAGTCAGTGAGTAGGATTGCATATTGATACATGCTTTAAGAGAAGTTTTTGCATAACTCTATATGTCCCTGGAAGAAAAATACGAGAGCCCCAATGTGTATGTTTTGCATTGCAGATTGTGCTAATATCCTAATGGTCATTTAAGTCTAAAAATCACTGTAATTTTGTATTTTGTTTATTTATTAAAATATATACAATATCCCAAAAAATTGTGGTACTTCAACAAAACGAGTTTATTCCAAGGTCAGTGCTAACTAACCAAGCACCAACAGGATACTGTAAGTTATTTTAGTTTACAAGAAATTCAGCTGCATTTTTAATAGTGTGAATTACTCTATTTTAATTTCAAAACTTTAGCCATACATCGTGTGGTTATCGGGTTATAAGGCCGTGGTCGGAGTTTAGAAACTCTTGACGTTTCGTCCACAACTTCGGAAGACATCTTCAGAAGAAAATCTTCTAAAAATTAAGTGACTGTCCCGTGCGTTTTCGCTTTTATACTCGTGCGTGTATGGTAGGGATGGTGTTGGGGGGGCGTAGTTGACGTCACCGGGATGGTAGATGGCGTGATCGGGCTAGCTGCTGACGCCAATCGGGACGTTGCAGGTAGTATTTCTGACGTCACTCGCTCTTTCGCCGTATCGCGGTCTGTTTTTTGCCTCTTGAGAGCGACAAACCAAGACCTAGGTAGATTAAATCCGTCGTCCCTGTTAAAATTATTTTTATATTTATGAATTTCGACCGCCTCTCTGTACAATCTCGGGTAGTAATTCCTACAGTTGGATAAAACTTGTGTTTGCCCAAATTCTATCTCGTGGTTAGGATTTTCCAAAGCATGTTCAGCAACTGTTGATTTATCGGGTTGATTAAGACGTTTGTATTCCTTTATCCTGGTAGTAATCGTTCGGCCCGTGGTCTCAATGTAGACTTGCTCACATGAGCAAGGTATGCAGTATACTCCTGGTGTATTCTGTGGGTTTCTTGTATTTTTGGCTGGTCTAAGCAAATCCCGTATCTTGGTGGTGGTAGTATAGATGGTTTCCACCTTGTGTTTGTTGAGGATTTCTCCTATCCGGTCCGTAACCCTGTTGATGTAAGGTAAAAAAGCTTTGCCTACCGTAGCCGATTTTGGTTGCGTTTTTCCTGCACGTTTGTTGGATTTGATTGCTCTGTTTATCTCCGTCCTCGAGTAGCCATTCCCTTGTAAGGCTTGTTCCAAATGTTTGAGTTCTTTATCCAAAAACTGTGGTTGGCATATACGTCGTGCTTGATCTAGAAATGTTTTCATAACCGTTCTTTTTTGACTTGGATGATGATTCGACTGCTTATGTAGGTATCTGTCCGTATGTGTGGGTTTTCTGTAGACTGTGTGTTGTAAATGTCCATTCTCCGATCTCGACACCTGTACGTCTAAGAAAGCAATCCTATCTTCCGATTCCAGTTCCATGGTAAACTGTATGCTTGGGTATATAAAATTCAGGTGCATAAGAAATTGTGGTAGGGTCTCCTTTCCGTGTCTCCATATTACAAAGGTGTCATCGACGTATCTTAGCCATATCGCAGGTTTTAAAGATGCTGTACTGATGGCGATCTCTTCGAATTTCTCCATGTAGTAATTAGCGATTACAGGGCTAAGTCGGCTGCCTATTGCTACCCCGTCTTTTTGTTCGTAATGTAAGCCCTGCTAAACAAAGTAACTGGACTGCTGAAATAGCTGTAAGATATCGTTGGGAAAATTTTTCTTCAGGTGATCCAGGGCATCTCGAATCGGTACTTTGGTAAATAGGGAAGTTACATCGAAGCTAACCATTAGATCTCCACTCCAACAACATAATTTTTAGAAGGTTTTTTTCTGAAAATGTCTGCTGCAGTTGTGGACGAAACATCAAGAGTTAAAATTCCGACCACGGTCTTATAATCCGAGAACCAACCACACGATGCACCATAACACCGGCCGTGAAAGCCTTCGCATCTATTTGACACGTCTATACGGGGAGGAGGTTTACAAGTCTGTAAGACAACTCGAGAACTTACCCAAGAAGAAATTCCAGCTACTGTCCAGCTTTGCTTTCTTACTGCGTTGTCGAGATCAAAAGGTAGTGCCAAAGTATTTACAGGTCAAACACCACCTGCGCACTCCTCATACCCAACGAATTTATCGAGAAACAGAAGCTGCCTTAGTCACAGAACATGTGCACGCTACTAGAAAAACCCTCGCTCTGTGTTCACTAGAACTGATGCAAGTCCATGTTAGCTTAGCCAGCAGAATCCATAAAGATGACTGGGATACTGTACACCGCATCACTTTCCATTCTGCGGAGAAGCACGGAGCGACCACCACCGTTAGACAATCTTGTAAGTTTCAGCGTTTACAGAATAAAAGCGCTCCTACACAACACGAGCTTAGCCAGGAACCCATCAGTGCTCTTAGCAAAGGTGAAAAGTTTGCCGTAGTCCGGTAGAGGACATTATAGCTAACGTAGAAGCAGCCATACGGAACCTTCCAACAGACGAAGCAGAGGAAGTACGAGTCGAGACTTCGCACATCCTGTGCCGTGCTAAACACAGACCAATGATTTGTCTACCACATAATATGCACAAGTTTTAACAGTTTTAAGGAAGGACATGTTTGATAAAATATGCGTAACTTTTTTGGACATTTGACTGAACTTCTATAAGAGAATACCTTTTATTTTCGCAAAACAGATTTTAAAGAGATGTGTTCGCGCCAATCTCCAATTTCTTTTATTTTTAATTTTTAAATTAAGGTCAGCCGTATTTTGCTCCCCCCTCTATATTTTGGATTTGAGATATGGGCTGCGAATTTGCATGAGCACCCGGAACGCTGATATATAGGCCGCGGTTTGGGCCTTTGAATTTTGCGCTCGACCAGTCTGGCCTTGCTGGGCTGGCACTTTTGGCTTTATTTTGAATTTAGTTTGTGACAGTTTGAAAAGCGGACGACCGGATTTAAATTTTCCGTAGACCGAGAGCGTTTTGAGCAAAAGTTTGCCGACGTGTTTGATTGGCAGCAGAAGTTTTCATTTTCTACAAAGCTGTTTTGTTGAAAGCAAATTTTGTGGCAAAATTTGATATTTTGCTGACCAGATTAACCTCTTCTTGGACATCCTTTTGTTTTCCGATTGCATTTTGAGGTTGAAATTTTTGCCGGTAAATCTCGGTCCATTTTTTTCTTTGCTCTGACGCGGCAAGGAACGAAGACAAAACCTTTGCACCAGGAAAGACGCTTAGTAAAAATTTTTGACCATCCTTCATTTTAACAAGAAGTTGGTTTACAAAAGAGACACTTTTTCATTTTCTTAATGATATATATTTTTTAAATTGCCAATTTCTATTTTTTCGTATTCACAATAATATTTAAAAATTCGGTGTTTTGAAAACATGAATTTTAATGCGATTTGTATTCGGGGATTTAAAAATCTTATATTCTATCAACTCGCCTTAAGTAATCTCTTGATGGTTTTCGAAAATGATCTAATCTTTTGAAAGGCATGCTTATTTGCCAATTTCTAGTATTATATGAAGCCGTTCTTTTATTTAATAAACTTATAGGTACCTGTAAACGGAAAGAGTTACTTCATAGGTAAAAAGAGGGAAAACATTATTCAACGAGAAAAAAAGCGATCTACGGTCCGGTTTTTAATAAAGTTGATTTATGTTGCGCTGAAACTATTTATGTACAGAAGTACTGAAATAAGCAAAGCACTGGTTTCCTGTAAAAGTTTTTTTTTTAATTTTAATTTTGAATTTAATAAAGACTGAATGTTTTTTGAAGTACACTGTCTGAAATATTGACTCGACTTTAGATTATCTTATGGGTTGACATTAATTTTCCGGTAACATTAGATTCTTCGATTTTGTTTCATGTTAGTTCCAGAATTACAAGGTTACTCAATATGCAACTGTATATATTTTTTTAATAATTGAATGTTAAAAAAATAACAGAATCAGATAAAACTAACCAAATGCATTTCCTAATAAGGATATACTGTTGCTTTCTTTTCAAATCAAAACAATTAAGAATTTTTTTTTTGTAAACTGTAACTTCAAAACTAATGTGCCATAAGCAAAAATGTTCGAAAAATCCAATAACATGGTCCACTTTATGCATCCCTAGAGCATCAGAATTTGAGATCATCATCATAAGAATAGTGATCTTAAAAAATATATTAAGGAGCACATCTCTTACCGTGTAAAGATACCTATACAAATTGTACTTAAACAATTTGCATAACATTTTTAAAAAACTTCCTTTATATATTATTTCCTTTATGTTTATTTAATTTTTCCATTAGAGTTGGTACTCTAAGATTTAAACATTCGAAAAAACCCGTACAAAAATAAACAAAATGTATATCACGTATACTGTACAATTGTAGATGAGATCACGTCAACAAATTGTAATTACCGTTGCAGAAACTCTAATGTAGCTTTTTGATGATCCGGGTATTTCTATCCGTAAATACCATAGTTTAATTACAAATGCTGGCACGGTTGGCTCTGTAGTCACACTCGTTTCTATAATGATCATGTAGACTGCAATTATATCATAGATGGACAAGCCCACCACGATGGTTCAATGTTAAATAAAAAAAATTGCAAAGGCATATATGTACCTCCCATCTAGTACTTTTAGAAATAAATTTGTTTCTATTGTTACCTTTATTGCCAAACACCATCCGAATTAAGAGAGATTTTTAAAACCTTTACTTGAAAGTCGTTACACATTCTTCTGTGCATACCTGAATACAAAATATCACAAATAACCCAATTAAATTTTTTCAACGATTTTAAAAAATTACCTAGTGTATTGGTAAAATGAATTTTTGATAAAAAAAGCCATTCAGTATTTTTACTAATACTTTTTACAGTGTACACACTGTCTTCGGTTAATTTAGTTAGATACCTAAAGCAATTCGTAGAAATGGGACGATGATTTTTAATTGTTCATATTCTATATTATTACATAAATTGTCAATCACCAGAGTTACATAACTTAATAAGTTACTGCAGCTTTACATAACAAAAATCTTATTATTAGCGATATTATTTGAGCATTTTTGTATAGTTCAGTTTTGCTTTTTATAAACTTTTTTCAAATAATACTTATAATTGTATCATATCAAAGGGTTTGACATATTTTTTTCGTTGAAATAAAAGTTCTAGTTGTTACATGGACATATGAAAATTTCTTGCGTACTGTGAAAAAATAAGCAAATGGTTGGAAATAAAGATAAAAGCAAAATTGCCAATCTAGAAGAAAATATTCAAATTTGTATATGCTGTGAAAGTTTGTACAGCGCTAGGACTGCAGATGGCATCTGCTAAAATCGTTTCGATAAAATAAACTAAAATGGAAGCCAGAGGCGATTGTTTCGTGCATAAAAAGCAAGATGTATAGTTTTCCGCGATATTTTTTTGCCAGTAAAAGTGACGAAAGGTAGTTATCGGCTCTCGAGCATCGGTAGTGGTAATTCAAAGTAAACAGCATCTAAGTACTTGTCGCGGTGTATCTTTGTATTCTTATCAGTTCTTTACAACAAAGGTAATTATTTTGTTAACTTTATACTTACAATTTCCAATTCTAACCATTAGCATTAGGAACTGTGGAGTATAGTTTATTATAATCAGGTGCGCAAAAGCATCAATAGTAATGTATCTAATTGTCTAGAAACAACCCTTAATGTGTCTTTTAACATTTAAGCTCTATTTCAAAAAATATATAATGTTAATACCACAAAATTTAAAATAACAAATAAATACATTTTTATTTCAAATTTATTCTTTCCTTTTAAGTGGAATTTCGTGTACTTTTTAGGATTATTTTTGTTGAATATAGATTTAGCAAAAATTTAAAAATATCCCTTAATATGCAAGTACAAGAAAAAACTTTTATCGCTCGGGTCGCTACTCCACTCCTTTGTGGCCAAAATTGCGACTAAAAAATTAAAAATAATTCGGAGTTTCTAAAAAGGTGAAAGCTAGTGGGATGAGGTTTCTTATATTTGGTAGCTTATAGTCTTGTTAGAATAACTGTGACAGGTGCCAAAAGCGGATTCGAACAAAACTTTAATTTTTTTCCCAGAGTTCTTATGATTTCATAGAGACCCTGGTATAGTTTCTTCTCGAAAAGTTTTATTAGACCTTTTTTGCAGATATCAATTTCTGTTACAGACCAAAATGTAAACCTCTGTATTGAAAGTAAGAAACGTTTAATAACCTACGCATTTACTCCACTCTATTTCAGCCAAAAACACCCTTAATAGTAAAAAACGTAGTACATTTTAGATTTGCTCGTATATCTTCGAAAAGGCAAAAGATAGTAAAGCGGCTTTCTTGCCATATTATAGTACCTTTTTTTTTTAGTTTATTGATAACATTACAATCTGTCATCTTACGACATTCAGTAATTATTTTAACTTAAAATTAATATAATTAACATAAACTAGACATGCTGACAATATTCCATTGAACATTCTCTTTTATAAACATTATAATTTTGATTTTGTGCATAAACAAGAGTAACATGAACACAAATTAATAAAATTCATGTTTTAGATGAAACGAGTTGGCAGATCAGACGGTTTATATCTTTTGAGCCTAGGTTCTTCTTCGTCGCTATCCATAAGACGCTCCACGAGTGTATTTGGGTGAACACTAAGCCTTTCGCGGTAACGAACACTGCATTTTTGTATTTCTTCGGTAATGATTGTCATACCTAGGTCCCTACTTATTGTTACATTAGGAGCATACCAAGGGGCGTTAACTAAAGATCCCAAAACTTTTGCCTGGAATCGTTTTAGTATTTAGATGTTTGACTTGTTTGCAGTACCCCATAACTGGATTCCGTCTGTCCATATTGGCTTGATAATAGTAATATTTTATTTACTAGGGATAATTGCGAATGGCGCTCTAATAGCCAATACATCTTTTGGAATTTTAAACCCATCTGTTTCCTTTTTGTGAAGATATGTTTCTTCCACGTTAGCCTTCTGTCCAAATACAACCCTAAATATTTAACGCTGTCATCCTGTGGTATTTGTTGGTTGTTCAATACTACTGCTGGGCAAATAGCTCTTCTTGTTGTAAAAGTTACTTGGACCGATTTGGTTTCGTTAATATGTATCCGCCATCCTTTAAACCACAATTTTAGGGCATTTAAAAGACGCTATAGTTGGATCCGTATGTGAAGAGAGTATCGCTGTATCATCAGCAAACGTCGATATTGTAGTTCTTGGTGTAGTAGGTAAATCAGAAGTGAAAATAAGATATAAAAACGGTCCCAGTACACTCCCTTGGAGACCACCAGCATTAATAGAAAATAAGGAGGTTTGTAAATCACCACACCTAACGAAGAAGTGCCTATCGATTAAGTAGGATTTTATGATTTCATATAGGTCATGTGCTAGTATATTTTTTAGTTTAAACAGTAAGCCTTGGTGCCAGACCCTGTCGAAAGCTTGCGCGACCTCTAAAAATACTGCTGAACAATATTTTCTTTCTTGAAAGTCTTTTAGGATTCGGTCTGTAATTCTATGAATTTGTTTAGTAGTGGCATGCTGCTACCAAACTGATAGTTAGGTATAACGTTTTTCTCCGTAAGTATTGGTGTTATTTTTTTCAGCAGCAGCTGTTCAAGAATCTTGGACCATATGAGTAGAAGGCTGATTGGTCTAAAGGATGTCGGTTCATCATTTGGTTTGCTAGGTTTTGGGATCGTTATAATTGTAGCAATCTTCCACTGCTCCGGAAAGTATCTTAATCTTAGAACAGCATTGAAGAGATAAGTGATGTAGATAAAACCGATAGTTCTTTAAGAACTTGGCTTGTGATTAAATCATAACCTGGCGCTTTGTGTGGGTTTAATTCCTTTATGATTATAGTCTTAACTTCATTTATTTTAAATTGCTTCACCGGTACGCTCATTTGGAATGGCGCTTCGAGATACTGATAAATTGTGTTTTCTTCATCTCTTGATATTTTGGAGTCGAAGAGGGTAAATACACTAGTAAAGTGTCTCGCAAAAGCATCAAGACGAAAAGATGATATGTGTTGTTGTGGTTTCTTTAATTTCTTTGTTGTTCGCCAAAGCGAGTATTCAGTAGCGTCCGTGGGTGACAGCCGTTTTAAATAGTTTTGTACGTGTTTATTTTAATATCAGAAAATAGATTTTTTTTAGTTCTGTTGCAAGTTGATTTAGTTTTATTTTGTCTTCGGGGTGTTTAGTTAATTGCTATCTTCTGCGTTGTCTGCGCTTTTCTGCTATTTTCTTTTTAATACCAATGGGACAATATTCACTTGTACTAGTTTGCTGTTTATTTGGTGTCGCCTGCCAGGCGGCTTCTTGTATAGCTTGATTGAAACTACAACTAATTTCTCGTTTGTTTTCAACGACACTTCAAGTGATAACGATTTATCAATTAGTTCTCTAAAAACATTCCAATTTGTAAATTTATTACAAAGTCTAGGGGGTTTCGCTTTGGGAATCACTTGTGTGCTAATAGTAAGAATTATTGGTAAATACTCACCTGAGAGGTCTAGGCAGTTCTCTGCCTTGAGATAATTTGGATTTATGCCTTTTATTATGCAAAAGTCTAGCAAATTAGGCGTTTTTCTCATATCCGAAGGCCAGTTGGTCGGTTCGCCTGCTGATATATAATGAAGTGCATTATTATTTATTGTTTTTAGCAATCCTCTGCCCTTGGTTGTGGTTAATCATGATCCCCACTGTACGTGTTTTGCGTTGAAATTACCGCGTAAGATAAATCTATTTCCCAGTGTTTGGAAATAGGCTTCGTATTGCTGTGGTTTATTGTTATACCTAGGTGGGCAATAAACTGCTGATACGTTCAGTGTTCCCTGACAATCTTCTAGAATGATCGTTGTAGATTGGAGATGCTGTGGATTTTCCAATCTAAGTTCATAACGTTTAATGGTATTTTTAACTATGATCGCTGTACCAGCATGCGCCGCACCATCAGGGTGCTGCGTAGCATGCGTGGTATAATTTGGGATTTTTAAATAAGTTCTACTTGCATAATGTGATTCAGAAATTAACATTATGTCAAGGCATTGATTTGTAAGGAATATTATCAATTCGTTTTTGTGATTTGCCAAACCATTGGCATTACATACAGCTATTTTAAAATAATGAGCCATTAGTTTTATTTGAGACAAGTGCTGTTAAGAGATTTAACATAGTTCCCATTTGTTGCATTAAGGCTTTTGCATGTTTTTTAGTTCAGCCATGTCGTTTGATTCATTTAGTGAGATATTAATTGATTGCTGTGAAGTATCGTTACTGTTTTGAATGTGTGCACCACTTACTAACTAGGCAAGGGTACGGTTCTGTTGATGCTGTTGTGTTAGATGCTGTTGGATATTTGTAAATTGTCTGTTTCTTGGCGGAGGAAACATTCTTCGTCGTTTGTAAATCTGATGATTACCATTGCATTTAACGCATTTTACACCATCGCTTTTTTCCTTACTTTGGCAATGAGATGTTGAGTGATTACTAGTGCATTTCACATATCTTGGAGTCCTGCTGCAAAAATTCTTTGTGTGACTGTGACGTTGGCATCGGGCGCATTGCGGTACTTTGCGCTTTGGGTTTGGCTGTTGAAATGTTACTATCTAATGAGCTAGCCTTGTTATTTTATAAATATCTTTATTGTTGTCAGCTGTTTGTTGATACTTGTGGCTGAATAGAGGTTACATTATTTTGATATAATGAACTAGTATTTGGCGTTTGTAAAATATCATTTGCACTGTATTTTGAGCAAATACTATTTAGCGGCATTGACAGTTGTGGATACTGATAAATTTGTTGTGGGTACTGCAGCTGATAGCTTTGATCGGTTTGCATTGACACAAATTGTTGTGCGTTAGGTGTAGGTGTGATTTTATTAAAGCAATAAGCTATACTGGCTTTGCATATTTTAAACCGTAGTTTGCAACACAAGATAAGGCGGCCGCAGACGCGTTATTTACCGATAAACAAATGCGTTTGGGGCGATAGCGCAGGTAATAGGTTCGAACCGTTATTTCCTGTTATTTCACACGGGATAAAGTCTGTTTTATCCCGACTGCAATGCTTCTTTCCCTCAGAACAGAGGCGGTGGCGGCGAGAAGAGCGGCAAGGAGCTGCAAGCCAGGCGGCTTAGGCCACACTGGTGACGGACGCTTGCGTCGCAAGTCCGATAGCGGAAATTGTTTATGTTTTACACGACACGGCTGTGAACACTATCAAATTAAACACTGTCACACACAACGCGACCTGATTACGTAACATATCCGCTCGGTTTGAATGCTCGGACCGAACTATTATAGTACCTAAAAAAAGAAATTTTATTATAAAAAAAAATGTATATCCATGTTATACAAAGTGGACAAAAAGTACATATCAGTAACCGGCAGTGATAATTTTTTTTGTTTACTCTAAAGAAGTGCAAAAGAACTCAATTCCAGAAAATCACATTTCTACTATTACTTCTTCAATCAATTTTCAGAAGTTAAAGGTAAAAAAAAAGTAGCCGTTGGCTGTAATGGGCGATGGCGATATGTTAGAATAACTAAATGTCTAGCAATTATTCGTGTATTTCTGCGTGGCCCCGAATGCGCTCGAAGGACAATATCTAGGAGGGCAACAGCTGCAGCGACGGGGTGACAGTGTCCCCGGAGAAAAAAATAACATTTTGTAATTGCAACTCTGTTATTAATAGTATAACATGGTAAATATTATGGCAATAAATGGTGATGTACTGACCAGATAATTAAAGATTACTACCGTTCATAATTATTTAGTAATATTTTAACACTTATGCCTATGTGATTCGTAACTAAATTTAAAATGACGTATGCACTATAAGGCTAACTTTTAAAACGTCAAAATGACGTTAACTTTGTCGCACTTATCTTTTCTAGGATAGGTAACTTATTAGGCCACTAATTGGAGGAGTATTTGGAAGTATAAATATAGAAATGACCCCGGTTTCGTGTCAAGTTTTGGTTACGCAAATTCGACCTCCGTGGGTCGACAGATCGGCAATATCAAAGGAAATAATTGGAGGACTCAATATAGAAATAGCCCGGTATCGTGTCAAGTTTTGGTTGCGGTTATCGTGCCACCATGGCTTGATAGTTCTGGCAAAAGTAGAATAGGGACGTCCGATCATGGTATCCTCTTACTCTCGCCCCTTTATGGTTAAAATAAAGCTCAAAATTGAAATAAATCTTTTTGAGATCTCTGAAGCGGTAACAGCGAGATGCGATTTTCGATGTTCCTTAACTCGATTAAATTGTACTGAAACGGCGTTACTAATTGGACCAGAAAAAATAGCGAGTAGGCCAGAAAAGCGTTCGAAGAATATTCTAAAATTTCTTACCTTGGCTATTCACTTATAGGTCGGGTTGTTTTGTCACATTCATCGTCCTTTAGACAAAGAATTAATTCCCCGGCTAGTTTTATTGAATTAAGTTTGAATACAAATTTTCCATTTCCATCGTTCGTGTGTTTGAAGTAAAGGTTATAGCAGCCCTTGCTCACCGATCGATCCACTGGATTCACCGCTCGCTAGATATATATATATATATATATATATATATATATATATATATATATATATATATATATATACTAGCGAGCGGCGCGTGTGTGTGGTGCGGGTCTTGCATTTTGTATATTTTATGTTTTTAATAGGAAATCATTTCTTTTGTAGATAGTTCTATTTATTATTCAGTAATTTCGAGTAATTTGCTTTCAATGGAATTCGAATTAAAAGTTATTAATTTAGTCAAGAGCAAATCGCGTTTTTTTGGGTAGTCACACCTAATCCTATTCTAATTAGCATTTCGACAAAGTCAGAGTCATTGAGTTGTCTCGTGTTTATGGTAATTTTGTGATAGATAAACAGTTCGGCCCAGAGATTGGACATACTGAGAGAGCCCAATAGGTTGTTAGTTTCAACGGTCAAAAGTTTTTCAAAAGGTGACTTTTCTCTTACTGGCAGAAGCTGTAAGAGGTCCCCGAAAACTAAAATGTGTTTTTTTTTCAAAACTACCCATTTTGATCTTCACCATTATCGAATATCTCGGACAAGCATAAGTGAATATATGTCAGTGTAACATTAGATATCATCGACACTTCATCTAAGATCAACAACAACACTTTTTTCAAATCTGATCTCGGCACTTGGAGCACTTTATCAGAAAGTAGCTTGTACTTAGGTGATTGCTTATATTCCACAGGCAGCTGCAAGAGTCTATGTAGTGTCAAGCCATTCACATTGAACGTAGCTATTCCTGTCGGAGCACTAATAGCTAATTTTTTATTTAAATGCGTTTGAACCCAGCCTTTCATCGTTTTTATTAAAAAGCTCTTTCTAGTGCCACCAGTTCCACTCATAAAACAACGTAATACATTACCGTTATTATCAGTGTTGTCCAGATTAATTCTTTGAAAGTCGTCCATTGCGTTTACAGCTTCCAAAGCTTCAAAATCTAAAGGATATTCGGGGCCGTTTATCTCCGCAATTTTCGTTTCTATCATTTCAAATGCTTTTTGTATCTTATACCCTGACTCTATCCTTGAATTACTAGAATCGACTCTTCCCTTAGATCCTCTATCGCTAAATTAAAGGACTCCGTGTAAGTATTACACCCCATTTTTAGTTCATTCAAGGAGCGCCATGGTTGGAACAAAAAAAGTAAAGAGAAAGTACTTTTCTGGTACCTGTTCTACGTCGTAGAAATATTGGGTGATAAGATATGGCTTATTCCTTCTTTTCAGGAACTTTTTATCGTTATGTAACTTATAGCACTCAACTTGGGTGTCGTAATTTTGAGCGAAACCATACAACTTAGTTATCTCCAATTTTTTAGGCCTGTTATCAATTCAAGACTCGTAATAAATATCGGTGGACTCTGGTTCGAGCATCATCATATCAGCCTTAGATTTAACGCGCCAGTTTCGATAAATATTGACATCAAGCCATCGAATTGTTGTGGTAGGATCAGTGCCGTAGAAAAAGAGTCAGTAGCTTTCAGAGATCCACACTCTCTGTTAGACAAAACGCTAAGGCCAATGTTAAATAAACTGCTTCTTAAAGGTTTTGTTGAGTTTATGTCCTCAAACACATCAGTTGCATGAGTTTTGTCACATTTGGTTGAATATTTAGTAACATAATAATTCAAATTGGCTGTTTTTTTCGCCTACGTATTGGATATTTCTATTTCCATTCTATGTCAGCAAAATTGCAAAATTATAATCATTAACCATTACCCACTCTTTTTTGCGAACAATATTCTAAAGTCTGCTGTTAGAAGACAACGTTTTCCTTGCAGCTATTTATTTAACGATATGTCTAATGGTAAGGACTTCAGTGACTGGTCGGGGGAACACGAATCAAGAAACTCACACAAAACCTCTTCTTGTTTTCTTTTTTCGGATACAATAACCGTTGTGGTTATGGGTTTGATACGACTTTACTTGTTGTTGAAGAGTAGGTGAAAGATTCTTGTCGAGTATTGTCTTTAACCCATAACATTAAATGAAAGTGTTGCGCTTTATAGGATTGGTATTCACGTCTCCAAAAGTAATGTATTACTTTTCCAAACGCCTCATCTGACGACGTAATAAAATCTAACATAGCTTTAAACTTGTTGTCAATGAATCGAGAAGTGGAGACAGAATCTAGCGCAACTAACTTACTAATGCTTTTGTTTGTTTTCCAGGACCATTAACTTCCTTTAGATATTCACCTACATCGTCCCACATCCATTCAGAAGGACTTATGGTAAGGAACCACGTTGCTGGCCCTTAATTTTCTCATACAGTTACATCGTTTCTCGATTTTTTTCAAAACTGTTCCGTGTTTCTTAATCTACCAAATATCGCAGTTAAGTTACCTTCTAACACATCTTTATTAAGCATTTTAAAATACTGTTCAACTGTGATTTGTTGCTTTTGATTAACACAGTTCATTTTATAGAATATGTCTGAATTTATTTGACGCAGATTAGCATCATTTAGTAAAAAAATAGGTATCGTTGATTTAAGCGAAACTGAGAGTGCTTTGACATTAATCTGGCTTTAATAAATTCACCAGATGTTAACTTTTACTGGCGAACATAAAACTTACCATATTTACCTTCTACATGAACATCAGGAAGCACTTTACATTTAAATCTTTATCTCTTGAATCAATCGGAGCAGGGTTAACTTTAAGTATTTGGTATAGTACTGAAATGGGGGCGTTTCTTCTCCTTTGGTGCAAAGGATAAATAGTGTATTGTTCATAATCAGTCTCTTTTTCTGAGGTAACTTGGGTTAGTAGTGCTCCGTTTCCTTCTACAATCTTATCTACCTGAGATTCTGATCGGTCTAAAATATATTGCAAATTTTCATTTTTATTTATACAGCTAATTAACTGGTGAGGTGAATGTGGAAGTTGTATTTGAGAGTAAATAGCATTTACACCTTTTAGATATTGTAACGCTTGATAAACCTTGTTGACATCTACAATATCCTCCCACACTATTTTTGACTTTGTCGGCATACCTCGTACCATGATATAGAGTTCAGGGTTAGTAATCGGTTGTTCCAGTAGACGGAACTTTTTCATTGTTTCCTCAAATGGCAGCGGAAGGTGGAAAGTTTTGCCTCGAATCTATATATAAATACTAGACTTTTTATTGCAGCGATAAAATATTGCAAACTCTTAGGTACTATACTATTACACATATTATTAAAAAGTTTCTAAAAGGAAATACTAAACTATCCAAAAGTGCGCAAATAATATTATCAATGATGAGATACAAATTAGAATAATTGTCCTATTGGTTCGGTTTCTTTTGGACATTTGTCTTCTAAGAACATAGGAAAACGAAATTACTGATAATTATATTTAGAGTAAGAACTTGAAATTAAAGTCGAGTGCCACAATGTATAAAATCACTTAAGTAAAACAAACAAATTCAAGGTTTCTTTTAAAATATGTATTTAAAATAATGTGCATAATATTACCAAACGAAATATGCAATCGTTTACAACATACAAAGCATCTCTAAAATAAATGCAGAATACACATATCTAAGGATAAAATTCCATTTACTTAATTCAAAATGCTAAGACTATAACTCAGAAACGATTGAAATTGCATTTTTAAAACACTTAATAAAAATAACCAAAAATAACCACCAATATATATGGAAAGAGCTAACGGTCACAAATTTATGCCATATATACCTAAATAAAGGCGCAAAGTTTTACAAACATGATTAATAATAAAGAGAAAAGTTATATAGGCACAAAAACTCAACCTTAATCTACCACAACCGTACAGTAGTCTAGAAAAATAAGAAACCTATAACGTACTACTTATAAAAAAAAATTGAAAATAAATAATATGAAATTTTTTTAAAACATCCTATAGTATATAGAAATAATACAACAGAATTTGAATGCATTCTAACAAAAAGTGATTAAATTAAACAATTAAGTGAATTATATAGCTACAAGATCAATAATAATAATAATAATATTAGAAAATTAGAATTGCAAAGATCCGCAAATACACATTAAATAAAAAGGCAGCCAATTTATTTGAAATTAGTTAAAATAATAAACAAGAAAGTCGGTACAAATAAATGAATTAATAAACAGGAAAAGTAAATTTACTTATTTTAATTTTATAAACTTGTAATAAACAATGTTACCTTAATATTAAAGGCACCCAGTACACTAATTTAAATATAATACAATGGCGAAATTCGTCTTCTTCTAATTCTTCTAATTCTTCTAAAAACAAATGGTTTTATTTGATGTACTACAAAATATTTGTATTTTGAAAGATTCTAAATATACGAGGGGCAATACAGATATAAAGAGCACGATAGCACTACGTTATGTAACACCTTTTCAACTATAAACACATATATAACTAAGTCGCCACTCGTGCGTATGCATTTTCTTCTTCGATGAACAAGAACTTGCAAAGTACGCTTTTAAAGATCTCCATTAGCAGAAATCATAACGCCGATAAAAGTTAATAAATCTAATTTTTAGCATGGAATAATTTAATTTGTAAAATTTAATAATAAAAATAAAATTTTACTCTATTATCATACCATCAAATCCGTCTCTAATAATAAACACCATAATAAAATACAAAGCATGGAGATTAAAGAGCCCTCGTAAAATTTAAATTATGAATAAATGGTACGAGAAAAATTTAATATAGTGATACTCACTCGACATCTTTCTTTAAATAATCTAGTCATGATATCGAAATAGAATATTTCCGCTTCATAATCAGACAGCTGAAAAATCACCTCTCTTATTTGCTTTAAGGACGTTGCGTATCTGTAATGATCTAGGTCATCTTCCAAATGCAGAAGAATATTTAACGATCTGTGACTGAAACATCAGAAACAAGCACGTATCAGAATAAAAACTGTTTTAGATTTTTTAATTTAATTAAAAACCAACAACTTAATTACTTGATTCCATATATCGTAACCATTTCCACTTCATCTGCGTCAATGCTTACGACATGGGGGTAGCCCTCTTTGCTAGTTGCGAGGTAATTTTGTTCGGTAAAAAATGTCAACAATGTATTTTGATAGTCAATGTCCAGGTAAAACTCAACATTAGTACCATTGGCATTCTAAAAAAAATTGATGTACGATAACATGTAATTACAAAAATCAAAAAATTGTAATAAATCTAAAAGTCCCTAGCAAATATTTAGTAGCTTAGTCAGCATTTTTATTTAAGGAAAACATCTTTTGGCTAACACTAAACGAACATAAATATACGTATAATAAACAATAAACATAATAAAGTAACTCAATAAACCAAATAGGAAATAAAACAAAACAGGGAAATATATATATTGGGCACAAAAATTAATAACAAATGAATAAAACCAAAACAAATAAATTGAAAAAAAAAAACAATACAACTATTCTAAATAACTCCAAATACGGTGGGCGAATTTGTGCACTCCAGACGCATAACGGTCTCGGCATGGACAATATCTGTGTGCTCTTCTTTCGGCTTCACAATGGGTATTCCTTGGCCAGTTGTGGAGGCACCCGGACGGGAAACCACAAAGACAAGCGCAACACCTTCGGCTTCAGCTGCCTCCGTTGCTCAGGGGTTCGAATAGGAATGACGGGCGGCGGTAAAAATTCCGTTTAGTTTGGCTATTAGCGGAAATAAAAGTTGCTGATGGGATTCGGACAAGGGGTTTAGAATAAGTACCAAACATTGGTAATGGATGATACTATCTAAGATGATATTGAAACTCCCCCGAAAAGACCAATTAAATCAGAAGACATGTAACAAAGTTCTACCACCCGGTTTTAGTCAAACTAAAAAACTTTCAAATTACAAGCCATAAAACTTTACAAAACAAAAACGTTATTATATTAAAGCAAAGGTAATACTATTTCCTCAACAAATGGATAATTCAGACAACACTAAGGTCATCAGACTATCTCCAAGTACCCAACAATTGATAACCCATTTTAAAAAAACCAAGGTGCTTATTAACAACTAGCATCTATTCCAAAATACTAAATAACGTCTCATATCTAGAGAAGTTTTAAAATACCAAAATTTATGGAAAATACTCTTTTAACCTATTCTCATCCTTGGTTTACCCTCCCAAATACCTTGCAAAATTCTTCAGTCTCATCATACGTTAAAACTCCACTTTTTCTAGAAATTCTCAAATTTTCCATGCGTAAAGATGATATAATATCAGTTTCGATGTCGTCTCCGTTACACTAATATACTCATTTCTGAGACCTGCAACTTTTAAAAAACCACAATTGAAGACTACACCCTCAAATTAATTAACCATTGCCTATCAAATACCTATTTTACCAAAAAATGGTGCTTATGGGTTTCTCACCTGTCTTGAACTCTTTTATGATCGATTTTGAAATAAACGTCCTTGTCTTCTTTTCCTTAAAACTGTTTTCCAAAACCTGTTTGAAAAGTACGTTAACGATAAGTTATCTAGCCTCATAGACATGATAAGATTTTTAAATTTGTTTTGTAAATAATGTTCATATAATGTCAAGTTTACAAAGAACGTTGAATATAATTTTCTTATTTTAGACACTTTTACAACAATCCTTTCAACGACAATTTCTATCATATTGTCTATAGGAAACCTACCCATTCTAATAGTTATCTAAACGCAAAATTTCACCATCGCCCTGCTCAAATCCACTAGTTGCAAAACTTGATTTAAGATCCTCAAACTTTTCGACAGCATGAACCCTTTAATATCACCCAAAATCTCAAAAATCAACACAAATCATTAAAAATATCAAAACACCACTTAAAACTCGACCCCTATCAAACAAAATCGTTTTTCTTTATACTAGAGGCATTGCTCACAAAATAATCGGCATACTAAGGAAAAAAATATACAATCCTTTTCGACCCACAATAAAAAGCTGATTTGATTCGCTCAGCTAAGGACCATTATTTACGAATCCCACATTTACGAAATATCTTGTGTTACTAACATAATCCACAAACAACAAATGCACAAACAAATATCAATTCTTATAAACATTATTTAGTTATGCGAAAGGATCATATTTCTTCTGCTTTGGTTAAATATAAAAAGAAACATAAAATTAATTTTGATTCTAAAACACTATCCCAACTCTCATTCCACCTGAATTATTCAAGAAACTTTAAAAAACACTCTTAATGTCTCAATACTTTTTTGTGGTACGTTTATTATGCAATCTGTTAATATACAAAACAATAAGCATAGATGATAATGGTGCAGAGCATTAGAATGTGTTCCAATGATCACAAACTCTTATATTAATTATACATTTTTAATTTATCTTCTA
Source organism: Sinelater perroti (assembly GCA_036346155.1). Taxonomy (NCBI): domain Eukaryota; kingdom Metazoa; phylum Arthropoda; class Insecta; order Coleoptera; family Elateridae; genus Sinelater; species Sinelater perroti. Next base: position 62,812 of record JARFIY010000095.1, read on the forward strand.
ATAAAATTTAATTGGAATTTTGTTATTTTACTCAACAATGGTTTTACAATAATAACAGTAGGTATGAAAGTGTTTATTTTTAATTGAAACTTAGATTCCTATGAATGATATCACTAATCGTGTACCAGGTCTAATCGTTTTCGTTTTCCTTCTAGTCTGGTGACTGTTGTCTAATAGGCTTATCGATAGTGGGTTTGGATGCACTTCGAGACGCTGTAAGTATCTTACACTAACACCTTTGTAATCACCTCCTCAGGAAAGCACTTCTAAATCTGGTAAATGTCTTTATTTCACAAACCAATCTGTTATCCGAAGAACTTTCGATTAAATCTCTCTATTGGCAGTATTAATTTGAAGCTGTCTCCCAAAGCTGTAACCCGTAGGTCCATATTGGTTTCTAGATTGAGTTATATAATTTTGTTGCGTAAAGATAATTGGCTTACGTCCAAACCAGTAATGCTTGAAAATTTGTGCCTAGCTGTTTTTTTCCATATGTGGGTTTTCCCGTCAAACCCTTATCTAGGTGCATAAGATATTTTACGGTTTTGCCGTCACTATTTGATTAATATCGTTACCAGGGTTGCTTGTCCATGGCATTTCAAAACAAGTGTTTGACTTCGTTTCGTTAATTTTAATGCGCCATTTCTTTGTCCATGATTCTATTTGATTTAAGTTATTTTATAAGTCTATTCTCCGGATCAGGGCTAGTTGCTAATATTGCAGTGTCATCCCAAATGTTGAGGTCGGGCACTTGTGTGTTCAAGATCTCAGTATATAAGATAATTTCCCTAAAACGCCCCTGTGGTACCCGTTGTTATTTCAACAATTATTAGAAACAAAAAACACTCTTAATGTCTGAATACTACGACGGTCAGCATTTACTTGTTATTTGAAACCTTTAATTACTGTATGTCATCACTTACATGTCCCAAAAAACATGTTCCCGTCAACCACTGTTGTTTCAATAAATAGCGCAGAGAAACGCAAACGGCCAGTCTTTTTTCTTTGGCTCATAGTTCTTAGGAGTAGTTAGATTTAAACCCCAAAAAGAACTAACTACAATTATTTGAAAATGGTATTCAAGTGGTTGAACTTCCACAATTCGACGAATCCTTGAATCGAGAACTTATAAAATTCTATTTTTGCTGAAATCTTCATCTAAACAAGGAAAATTTAACCAAATAACCACAAAATATTGCTATACTCAAATCTTCACTGAGAAAGAGAATAAGATAAACATAATGTAAATGTCCTACAGAAACCAATAAAAATTTACTAGAAAAAATGACTGCTTTTGACAGGTTCACTACTATGGGTATTTCGTTAATATTCTTTTTCCTTATGTATAACTTCTATTAATCCATTTTGGCTTGTTATTTTATCTGCTTCAAGTTGAGGCTAGTTGACTGCATATAAATATATACAAAACGGCACTAAAATTTGAATACACTAGTAAAACAAATTAGAGATGAAATTATTTAAACAAGTGCTTTGTGTTATTTGTAAAAGACAACAAATAATGTTCATTGATTTCACAAAAAAAATTCCAAGTAAATTTCAAAATATTTTTAAAAATCAATTCTAAATGTAATATTTGAGGACAATAATATTTTTGACACACAATTATAAATATAAATTAAAAATAGTCGATACTTTCCTGCATAAGAGTCAATATTAATGATAATGTATTTAGATACTAAATAAAGAAAAAATGTTATTAGAAAACATTTAACTAGAAAAATAAAATCACATGGTATATCTTAAGAAAAGATCAGAATAGGTAACAACTATTCGAGAAATTTGTTGGACAATAAAATATTAATAAAACGGAAAATATTACTTAAAATTAAATTAATTTGAAGATAGACCAAAATACTCAAAATTCTAAAAATTCAACTTTTTATCAAAATAAATTTGATAATCATAGAAAAATAAGCCAAAATTCAGTGCTTCACAACATTAATAAATATGTAAAATTTGACCTTTTTCTCTGATTAAATGAACAGTAAATAACAGAAATCAAAAATTTTATAAGTCAATGATGTCAACTAGTTGGCTTTTATTATACTATTCGAAAAGTGTTTTAAATCGAAACAATAAAAGTAAACATCAGAAATTAAACATATGGAAACTAATGAATTTCAAAAGAAGAAAGAAAATTTCTTTTAAAAGGAAAACGTGAATGTTTTAAAATAATTTAATATGTTTTATAATTTAGGTGTTGAAAGGAGTTTCCCACTAAATAAAATGTTTTCAACGATTTGTCCTTAATATCTAGCTTGATAGTACTACCAAAGATTAAATATTGATAAATTTTCAACAAAATTTAGTATGTCTAAAGTCGAAATAAAATATCTTTTTAAATATACGTTATTTTAAGTTATATAATATTTAAAAAGCATTTTTATATTAAATCGTACTAAAAAATTCAATGCTTGTCATGGCGGATAATACGTAACATAATTAAACATGAAAATCAAAACATTGCGAATAAAAACAGAATTAAAATTTTTCGGATGTTTACTAATGCTTGTCTGAAATCGACTAATCTATAAATCGATGAATTAGTGATCAAAACGAAATTGGTTTAATTTCGTTATCGAAAACAATAAATCAAAATCTGAAAGCAGACTTAAAATTAGCTTTGATTACCAAAACATCCTAACCCCTGTACTTGTTTTCCGACTTTTAATGATGACCATCGAATTGTAGATATAACATTTTTAGCGATATATGAAACAATTGTTTAATCCCATGAGGAATTAGGATTTAAAAGTTACAACTTACCTTCACAGGCGTGATGGGATTTGCATCGAGAAAGATCAATTGCATTTCAACGAAAACATGTCGTTTTGTTTTATTTAGAATGTTTAGGAACGCCCTGGAGTTAGTGTAGAATTCTCCTTGTAATAGCCGCAAAAGCATCAATGGCCGTTTCGCGATTCTATCATCGTTATATTGAACAGTCTGTCGCTTGTGGTTTCCTAAATCCATCAGGGCACATGTTGAATATGGTTGTTAGCAGTTTCTGTTGAAAGGGCACATTGCGTGATACTTTCAGCTGCTCGGTCATGTAGGTTCTGTAGAAAGTTATGTAAACAAAATTGCATAAGTACAAATTAAACAATTAAAACAGGTGCTATAATAGTCGTAAGTGGCTGAAAGTAATTTTAATATTCAATATATGTCTCTTTTTACGTTTAAAATGGCTTAAAATCTTTAATCCTTTCAGAATTTTTATAAAACATTGATAGTATATCTAGAGAGGTATACACTAACTACCGTTATTACAAGAAAACATTAAAGATTAAAATTTTAAAATGTTATTTGTTTTAGACTATATTTTGAAGCCTAAGCCATAATTTAAATTCCATTAAGTTAAAATTTTTCTAATATCAAATCAGAAACAAAATGATAGACCTATTTTTAAGCATTTGTTTAAATGTTGTCCGTCTGTCGCGACTTTTAAATTAGAACTACTAAACCTAAAGACATAAAGGGGTTATCATTCAAAGCCCATGTCCTACCGGGTTCACATCCGCGAGCTGGCATAGGTAGGATGTTCTATAACAATGCAATAGGTTTTTAGTGCATCCAGCTTCCAATATGTCATTCCTTATAACTTTTAATCAAGGCAATTTCCAAGCTAGAGATTATTTCTTATTTTTGTCATTTCTGACATCTGTTACCCTTATAATTTTTGATCTGTGATAGATAGAGACATAACGTTTTCAGTATTCAACTAAGGACCGTAAGTCAAGTCCCGACACCAAATATCAGCCTGATCGGAAAATCTCGAAACCAGCTTGACCGGAAGTGGCCGCAAATTTTTGTTTACGTATAGAAACCCCGGAAATCTGTGGAACCGGAGTTCCACATCCGTACTTTTATTTTATCTAGTTGTTACTTCATATGCTATGAAAGTATATTCTATTTTTCAGTTTTATTATTCATATTTGCCCTTTTGCTATGTTTGTCATTTCAATCCCAAGTACAGCACATATTTCTTATATAACGATTTTATTCATACCTTTTTTTATTTTATTTATTCCTGTTACAAATATGTTTTATTTTATATTTCTTTTACTATTTTATTTCTTTGTCATTTATAGTTTTTGTCTTGCGTTTATTTTTAATATCATTTTATTGAGTCTTTCTCCGACATTTTCTTTTAATTTACCTTTAATCGTTATTCGGATTATTGATTTCGTTTTCAAGTAGTTTCTTTATTTTTCCTTATTTAGTTGTTTATACTGTTCCTCTCTGTGTACATCTTTAGATACGAACATTTGACTTGCAGCATTTCTTCATTGTTTGAATCATTTTTTCTCACCTTATATCATATATTCACATAAATTGCCACTGTTCAGTTCTTTCTTCTTAATTATATTTGTTTTGTTCTATTTCCTCGGTATATATTTCTTAAGCTATGATTTGCTTTGTAAGCCAAGTGTGGTGCGGACGGACGAGGTTCATTTTGGGGCTCAAATGGCTGTCGGTAGCCTACTCAATTACTAAAAATAAAAGTACTTGCTTTCATTTCGAGTAAAGGATAATAATGCGATGATTGCTACACCGCTCACATCAGAAATGGTACATGACGATCGGACAGTGAGGGTAAACATATGAAACACTAACCTTTTAATTCACAGGCTAAGCTTCCATGCGGGCCTTTGAGCTTCATCATATAATCTACTTTGTCGTCTCTTCTCTTTATTGTTAACTGTTTCATTCGTTTATCTTAATTTTCAGTTTATCGCTAATAAATTGCTCTAATCCTTTATTTAATTAGACCTCTTTTATTTTCAGCCCTTTTGCTACTGATTTATTTTCTTTTATTTCTCTTTTTATATTTTTGATAATTTTTTTATTTTGCATTTCTTCATTTTCCTTCTTACTTTTTGTCTTTTAACCGCTTCATCATTAATTTTGAATGTCAGTATTACCTGTGTAATTCATTTTTATAAACTACCGAGAGAATAATTTGTTTTCAAATTGTTATGTCGGCTGAATTTCTTATCAGTTATTTTCCTTGTTCTCTTGTTTCCTGTGACATTTCTACTTTAATAAATCTATTTTACTTCCAATTACATTGCTCACAATTGTGATTGTTATTTTTACAATAAATTAATTAAAACTTTATGCATAACAGAATCGCATTATCTGTACTTGTTTTATGAGTTATTGGCTATTCACTACAAAAGTATTTTGTAGGAATATTTTAAACTTTAAATTGCCAATCCAACAGTAAATATTTTTATATTTTGTGAATCAAATACTCCCGTAACTGTATCGGATTGCAAACATCAAAAATCTTTAAATTAAAAAGAAATAAAACTTTCAGTATATTATGCACTTGAGCCAACAGTAAAATTTAAATCATCAAGTGACTACGATATACTGATTGATGTTAACTAATATCCTTAGAAAATTCGGAAATCACCAACTCTACATCGTTTGATCGAAATTCAGTTTGAAAATTTCAGAAATCCGCAAAATTCAACTCTCGAATATTTATCTCAAATCTCTCTGTATCTGTAAATACACGAGGCTAATTATTTTATTGTTTTCTCACACTCACTGCCCATTGGACAAACAGTTTTTAACTTTTTCATCAGTATTTTTAAACCTTCAATATAATAGACTATAATGGCCACTTTTAATTCATTCAAAATAATAAAATATTTCAAGTATATTTAGAAACAAGTAGAATTTTATTATTAATAACGCATCAACATTTTATTAGTTCAGTATCGACAGAAAAGCATTTTATTTAAAAATGTTTCCAGGCAATGTACAAAAAGTCATAAAATAATAAATAAATAAGGAAATATAATGCAAATTAAAGACTCATATTTATTGATCTTTGTAGTGCTATTCTACCACCTATAGGCGCAAGTTGATACCATCTCCATTGCGATAACTCGATAATGCCCTCAAAAGTGTATTAGTAAAATCTGAAACAGACTGTAAAACATTTACTATGTGTCGTTAAATATAGTAATAATCCTATTATATTTTAAATTATGTAGTAATAATTAATAAAAAAAAAGAAGGAAGAAGAGATCTGAGATTTATTACAATTTTCATATACGTTTTGTATAATAAACGTCATGGATCTATAACAATTATCTATCACTCGATTATTTTCTTTGATGTTTTGATTGTTTAGGTTCTAACTTTTACTTTATCGTTTATCTACAATAACACATAATTTAAGTTACGTTTATATACCATAAGAAAGATTCTACTTTATATGTATTATATATATATATATATATATATATATATATATATATATATATATATATATATATAAATTTTCTATATTATATGGGCTAGACTTTTCAGAAGACTATAGAGAGCAAATACTAGCAGCAGTAGCAGGACTTAATAGTAACGCATAGTGTGTTCTTGTGGTAAGAACAATCTTTAGAAAAAAAACGGACATAAAAGCTTAAACAACTTACAAGAAAAAAAAACGAAAACTTGTTGTTTCTCATCCCAGTATCCGGTCAAATAACTGCACAAATAAAGGAGCTTTAAATTATAGAAATTTATATGTAGCAGACTGTAAACTGCAAAATATAGAAAGTCCAACTTAAATATATTAAAAATATACGTAACGAAAAATTTTAATTGGTTTTGTTCGTTAGAAAATGCAAGTGCTATTGTATATGTTGGTACCAATTTAGTTTTAGTACACGAAATACTGTAACCAAGTGTTTAACTTTGCAATTATCTCAGATTGAAAGACTTTATTTCCCTCATTTTATCATCCTCTACAGAAATATTTTCATTTGTATTTTGTTGTATATCTGGAGATGCTATTTATTCAACATAATTTTTCTTGCTTTTCTTGGATTCGCCTAGATAAAATTCAAGAAACAAAAACATTTTTAAATTCTTTATTCTGCATTTTACTTTTCGGCGAATGTTGTTTTATGAACGCGATTGAAATGTTGCCTTACCATATCATCATAATTTCTGTTCAGAAGGGATACTGAATATTATTTTAGCCTATAAGCGTTGTTATCTAAAATAATTGTTTAGGGATATGGTTTCCAATAACTCTTAAAAGTGTAAATTTGAAATTTTCAAAACTCTTTATTTATGCACGTTACCTAACCAGCTTGTATATATTGTAGAAAGTATAGTTTGATCCATATAGCTCCATTACATTAAATGAATTATTTTCTTCTTATCTACCTACACTTTTTTAGTAATTGGGTGAGCATATATATTTATAAATGTTTCATAAACACACACAATTGAAAAGTCCATCCTTTATTAAGAACCCTGTAGCTAGTTCACGTGTATTACGCGGCTAACATACAGTATGTATAAAAAAAGTCAAAATTTAACAATTTAATCTCTTGAGTACTAAACATCAATTTATTGACTTTGTTTATTTGGAATTATTTTCTAAGTGACGATCTTTTGACAATTTTGTTGTTTTTGTAGCACCAACTGTCAATATTTTACTCCGTTGATCCCAAATGTCAAAATTATAATATTTATAATTTTTCATTGAAACCCGATGATCAAAATATTCCCTTGATCAAGAAAACATAAGCCAAGGTAAGATGTTATGCTTTCATATTAGAGTTACGTTATTTGTCACATCTAGGAACAAAATTAATTTATTCTTTTGTAGTTAAGGACTATACAGAAGAAGTTCTGAGGCCAATGTCAGAGGAAGAGAAGGATTTCAGTCAAAATTTCAGCGATGAGGACTTACCTAACCTTGGAGGAAAAAGCGTTACTGTAGAAGAGAATGATGTAAAGATGACGACGACGGTAATTTTTCTGACAAAGGTGACAAATCTCCAACCGTTTAAAGATATTCTAATTTATTTCCAATTATTAGCATCAGAAAAAGGGCCGCTGTAGCTCCGCTTTCACAGCTCGTTTCGGATCATCCGTTAACGCGGGATGTGCAAACGGTGTTGACTTTTGACCAAAAACGACATAATTTACCTGACAAATATCACCCGGACTTCGGCTTTGATCAAAATTTAATACTTTCGAAACTTTGGAAATACTACTGAGACAAAGTGACGGTGGACGAAATATGCCAAGAGACCAACCAGTGTGCCGCCCAAATGAAATCCACCAAACTGAGGGTAATTCTAAAAAGGGCGCTTGTTAGGACGCCAAAAATTTTAGAAATTTATGGCTCAAGCTACACTGATGGGACTGGTGAAACTAGGTGATTTGAGAGACTATTAAAGAAAAGACGATTTGTTCCAGAATCCAATCTTCGGAAAAACCATGGAAATGAATAGGTAAAATATCCCAAAAGCAATGTTAAAAATAAGGCCAAGTTAATATCCAAAAACGTTCAGCCCATAAAAGTTGTGAGATCTAAACCAACTAAGACCGAGCCATTTATTCAGAATGACAGGTATAGAGTTTAACTGAACAGAAGGGCTTTTTTGTAAACCTAACTCAGTGGGGAAAACGTATTTCAGATTTTGAAATTTATATGACGGTTGTAATTCTCGTGCCGTTTACCCATAAAAAGTATATTTTAATTAAATGGTGGACTTTTAAAGGTTACTCCTGGTGGGAAAAGGGTACCAACTGGAAGGCTCTTCTTCTGCGCAGCAAGAGATATCCATTCCCTGAGTTTAGCCTAAAATTTTGAAGTCGCTAGTTCAAACCGTTTACGAGGAGATAGTTAGATAGTTAGATAGATAAACAAAGACAATTATATTATAAATTACATTGACACCTTACAGAAGAAGCGAGCCGGATAAAAACACAAATAAAAAAACCAAAGAAGAGCAAAGTCGAGTCTTACAAGAAGAGGTTCACGTCGAACACGACGAAAAAATATTAAAAAAAAATTATATTGAACAATATTTCTTTCTTTTGCACTTTGGATGAACCAAAGAGAGGTGCTTATGATAAATAGCTTTCTTCCCTATAAGATGGTTTAATAAAGATCGTTAAACTTCAACAGCTTTAAGAAAAACCTAACACGGTTTTGATTTATAACTCAAAAATGAACGATGTAGACGATGCGAGCAAAGTTATGAAACCTAACCAGTCCATCCGGAAAAGCTTTAGGTGGGACACGCAATTAGTGTTTTACTGTATACATTTGTATTATGCCACAGTACCACACCAATTTCCTGAACCACGAAATTAGCTTAAAATGAAAACATATGGAAATGTTTCTGAAATTGAAATGCCTATAGCTTTGGAAATTAATCCTTCTTTTACAAATTTTTTACAAATACCACTTGAGTCACTGGACTATAAGAGTTCTCTACGTAATTAGACATATTTATGTAAATAGAAAAGAGTTTGTTGTTGCGTATATCTAACATTGCAAATGTGTATGTAGGTTATGCAATAAAGGAAAAGCAAAGTGCCTTATATAATCTTTAAATTATAAATAATTTTTAAATTTATAAGAGTCAAAATTAAGCAACCACACTTAACACGCTTCCTGTTTCGTCATAGAAGTTTAATGGTTTATTTTGTAAATAAACTGAATTGAGGGCTTAGCCAGCCTAGAGTAGACACTCTCTTTTAAGTAAAATAATGCAATTAAAATAGTACAAATAAATGGAAGAAAATAATTAGGACAGCAGAACATAAAGGGAAATTATCCTAACATAAAACAAATTATGAATGCATACAAAATAAAATGATTTATAAAGATACTACCGATAAAAAAATAATAGAAGTTTTTGCGCCACAGGCACTGCAGCCTCTAGGGCTTATTGTGCTCACTAACGTGCACTTATTCTAGGACATCACACACACCCTGGGTTGAGCGAAACTCGAACTCGCGCACCCGGCTAGAGGACAGAGCCAATTGGTTGAACCATTTCAGCCACCGCGTCACCAAGTAAAAAGTACCAGAATCGTTCCAAAAAAACAACTAGCATCTGTTTAACAGATATTTGAGAAAATCATAAAAGTTTGTCAGTGAAAATGAAGGATGAGAAGGTATGATTTGCTAGATTATAAAAGGTAATTTGAGACTTGCAAAAATTTGACTTACTGTCAGAAATAACAAAATTATTCTTTAAAGTACAGCCTTATACATCATTATCAATGGCTTTTCCGGAGCTCTGTAAGTTCTCAAATTTAATCGTGTCACCGATCTGTCGATTTCTAAACAAAGAATGGTCCTTTAACTTTATCGAACAATTCAAAATAATGACTGCACAAAATTTCACAATAGAACAAAATAAATAGTCATTACAAAGTGGAAAATCGGGGCTGTAAGCTGGATGTGACAACACCTCGACAACATTTAGTTTAACAATTTTGCTTAAGGTGTTTGTGATACGATGAATGGAAACTAACTGGTGATTGATCAATGTTGGATACTTTTGCTTCAAAATTTCGTAGACACGTCGCTATACGCCTTTCCAATTACGACTTTTCCATTTAGAATCAATACCGTTAAACCCCAAAACAAAATCAATTGTCTTGTTTTGTAGAGCAAGTGACATGCGCTTTCAAAATCGATCTATCAGCGGATTCTCAAGAGGTTGGAGATAAATCTAAATTGGTTCTTCGGCTTGTACTTGAAGTCACACAAACATAAAAGTTGCTGCTAGATAAACCCAAAAATAACAAAAAATGAATAAAAATAAAATTTCGAACGACAATTAAGTAGCTGTTTTTACAACCTACAACGCACATGGTATAAGATTAGTCAATGTATTGTGTGACTATCCGCTTAGATGATTACTAAAATAAACTCGTCTAAAATAATCTGTATTTATTAGACGCACTAGTTAATACTTAAACTTTCCTAATAGCAATGAATGCTCTTTTATATTAACAAGCTAATCTTTAGCAGCATCCACATATTTTGCAAATTTTCTTAAGAGATATCAAATGAAAATAAATAAAATCGATAACGTATTTTCCAATCTTTTCCAACGTTTTATAATAGAATTCTTCCAAATAATGTCGGAGGAACGTTTTCTAAATTTAGAGCTGTTTTCTTTGCGGTTGGAATTTAAAAATCAGACAATATATAATACCGTTTCTTGGCCTTGAGGATTAAAAATAAAATACTATTCATTAAACTCAATGAAATACTATTCATTAAATTAATAATAATGATTAACGATAAATTAAGTTCAAATAATGCACCCTCTCATGGATGCTTACCACTGTACGGTTGGAGTGGGTGGTTGACCATGCAGGAGCCCACGTGCTCTTAGAAATGCGCCCTGGTCTCTGGTCAAATGCCATCCAATGTTCTCATAGGTCGTAAACTAAAGCTGCCATGTGACCTAAAGAAAATATAGTCGAAAAGACTACCAGCGATTTAAAAGAGGAAGAATTATAGAGATTTGCGGCAACGTGGGAACAACACATCAACGCATCTAGGACGAGTTATAAAGAAAGAGACCGTACATATAACCCGAAATGGTAAAGTTTTATCCTACGAGTATTCATACGAAGTGAATTATGTCCTGTACTAAATTAGAAAACTACTAAGTGGCCAGCCTAGGATCGTTCACTACAATCAACTATGTCTTATATAAGCGCGCGCACAAACACACGCAAACATAGTACGTCTGACTTTATATATATATATATATATATATATTTTTTATATTTTTTTTGGCATTGAGATACGCTCCTTCAGCCGTATAGTTAACTGCTCTCAGTATCTGCACCTTCTTTTTAGTGTCTTAAAACTAAGGATTATTTGACCATGAAGTAGGACACTCTTGAAAACTGTCATCAATTATGAGTCGATTGAACAAGAACTTGCTTTTGATTGAAACAAAGTCATCGATGTTTTTCTCTAAAATTAAAAAGAGAGAACAGTTATCATATATCAAAGTAATAAAAGAAAACAAAGGAAAAATAATATTTTTACTTGTCAGACTAATCGTAAAGTGGGCCACAAAGTGCTTATTACGATAGGACTGATGGATTTTCTTTGACTAAGTTAGCAACCATTTTTACTTTAATTTCTTGGTCTACATCATCGTCAAATAGAGACAAGACAGACACTTCATCTGTCACTTCATCTACCATAAATGCTAGCAAAACTTCTGTAAAGCTGCTTTCAAGATGCTTTTGTCGATTTTTTCGTAAGCCTTCATGGCCTTCAAAAAGCACAAATCCTGATAAGGTGCTTTTACTACTAAAGTGCATTGCAATCAAGGCTTGACGTAGGATGTCACGATGAACAGGCAGACGTCTAACAGAACGTATTTGAAATTCTGAATTGAGAGCTAAGTAATGATATTTTTAATGAATAAATTGCTCTCGTCATCCATCGAGCTTGGTGCATGGCGCCTGGAGACCGAATATTAAAATTTCTTTTTTTTTGTCTTTCCCCAAGAAATATTATTGGAAGCTCTATTAACTCTAGATAGTCACCTCTATCAATTTCTTTAGTCAATTCAGTTCGGTAAAATTCTAGCAGCTTGTCAATTTCTGAAACATTCAGGCTTGATAGCTCCAAAAAAGCCGATGTACAATATTCTTTATTTTCCAAGGATGTGTTAATTTCGTGAACTACTCGATGACATTGCTGGATCGTTGAGTGCTGTAACCGGAATCCGAATTGGTGGTCAGGGATAACATCTAAAATGAGTTCATTTCTGCGGATTAGTTTTTCCAGTAGTTTGGAGATAGCTGATAACAAGCTTATTGGTCTGTAGGAAGATACATGATTTGGGTTTTGCCAGGCTTGGGGATCATAATTATTTCAGCAACTTTTAGTTGTTTGGGGCTGTAGTCTTAAAACCGCATTGAATATATTGAGCATTACAATACTTTCTTGGGGAGTTCTTTCAACATTTTGGTGTAATCAGGTCAGGACTTGGAGCTTTTCTAATATTTAATTGAGTTATTACATCTATGATTTCTTTAGGAATGATTGGTTTTATAGGTTCTGCGGGAGGAGGATTGTTGTTCAGAAAGTCGGAAACTTCTTGATTTGGTGTGTTATCGTGAGGAGTAAATACTTCTGCTAGATATTGGGCGAATAGGTCGGCTTTTTCCTTGTTGCTTCTTGCCCATGGTCCCGGGGTGGGATCTTGCTTGCGAACTGGGGGGTTTGCGTGAACTGGTTTGAGAGCTGCTTTAACGGGTCTCCAGATGGAATTATCATAACGATTCAAGTTTAATATGTAGTTTCTAAACGATACATGTTGAGATTCCTTTATTTGGCGTTTGAGTTTCCTTGTTATTTGGTTATAAGCTGTTTTGTCGGTTGGGGAATGGCTACGGTGCCTTTTGCTTTTTTCTTTTTTTCTATTAGTTTTTAATTTCTAAAGGGATATTAATGTTACTAACATGAATTTTCGAGGGCGGCGTTGCCTGGTGAGCGGCTTGTAATAATATTGTGGTTAGGTTATTTAAGGCATCCTCTACTTCATTGGGTTCTTTTAGTCTTATTTTTAGATTGATGCTTTCGTTGATTTTATTCCTGTAGTCTTCCCAATCAGTTTTTGAATTATGTATCTTAGGTGGCTTTTTAACATTTATTATAGTTGTGCTGACTGTTGCTATTACTGGTGAGTGATCGGAAGATAAATCTAAGTTGGGGACAATGTCCAAATAGGAGTTTGAAATGCCATTAGTGACGAAAAGTCCAGGAGGTCTGGAATTTTCCGGGATCAGTTGGCCAGTAAGTTGGACTGCCCGTTGATAAGAAATTGTATTTCGCTTCGTGTAGGACCTTGGCTAAACCCCTTTCGTGGTAGTAGTCCGTGATCCCCATATATTTTTACTGTTGTAGTCGCCACCAGCGAGAAACTTAGTGGCGTTTTAAAGAATTCTTCAAAATGTTCTTTTTAAGTTGGTGGTGAGGGGACAATATATAGCACTTATGGTTATGTCAAATGGTAGAGTTTTAACTTTTATCGAAGTGGCTTGTAAGTAATCTTTTGCATATTCAGGTAGTACATGATGTTCGATGGTGTATTTTATTAATATTGCAGATCCTGGGCTGGTTGTCTGGGTGGTTAGTGTGGTAGAATTTGTATCCGGGAATCTTAAAGTATGACATGTTGGTAAGGTGGGATTCGCTGATTAAAAGAATGTCAATTAGGTTGTAGTGAAGGAAGGTTTTATTTCTTCTTTATGTTGTAAGATACCATTGGCGTTCCAAAGTGCTATTCGAAGGAACTTAGCCATTACTTTTGTCCAATTAACATGGTTAGCATGTTTAGTACCATGCTATTCTGATGTAAAAGCTGGTTAAACATGTTTTGAATTCTTCTAAGAACTTATTTAACAGTTCGCTGATGTTATCTTCTGTATTAACATTCTGTGATTGTGGTGTGTAATTAGTATTATTGTTGGCTGTTTTAGTGTAGTTGTAGTTTTGAAGTGGGTTGTTAACAATAGGTGCAGGTGTTTGTTGATTAAGATTTGATAATGTTGGAGTAATATGAGGATTAAGATTGTTGTTTGAGACAGGGTTTCTTTTGTATAAACGATGGTAATATTCACAACCTCTGTAATTCGCAGGGTGTGGACCTCCACATAAAGGCGTGTAGCTGGGGTGTCCCTAGTTTTTGCAACTGGCGGTACTGTGCGTATTGCCACATTTTACACATTTAAAGGGTCTGTTACAGTATTTCTTGGAGTGTCCATATAATTGACATCGTGTGCATTGTATTGTTGTTTTGTTTTCTTGGAGGTTCGACTTGTACAACGCAATGACATAACGTACGGATATCGTAGACTCTTTTATTATTGTCTGCTGGTTCTAGGTCCACAAAGAACATATTCAGCGGTGTTTTGTCCTTTCTGCTTAGCACATTGATGATATTCCTTACCTTATGCCCCTGGGATTCGAGATCATTTATTATATCTTGAGTGTCCATGGAATGATGTAGGTATTTCATTAACACTCGAAGAGCTCTTTCCTCTTTAGGTTGATAAGTATGGTGAATTATATTGTTTTCTTTCATGTACTTAGATAGTTTCCTGAAGGTGTCACAAGGTGTTACAATTTATTTTTACTGTATCATTGGACATACTTCTAGAGGAGAACTGATCCTCTTCAATTATTTCATTTAATTTTTTTATCATTTCTGGGAAGTTGGCAACTCCGTATACGAAAATGGGAGGAGGTCTAGAAATGATAACTGCGGTTTGGTTGTCGGTGCTTTCTGGGTTAGGATTTAAGGCACTAAATTTATTAGATAATTGTATGTTAGTCGGTGTTATTTCTTTGTTTGTGAATGTTTTTCTTCTCTTGATACTTTTAATTACTTGCCATGAATTTTCGTTTGATGAATTTGCAATTTCTTCATCGCTGGTTGATATCATTCTTTCTAGCTGTGTGTTGTTAATTTGCTGTGGGTGATCATAAATGAATTGTTGTGGGGCATGCTGTGATTGTAGAAAATATTGAGATTGTTGAGGGTTTAGATTTTGCATGTAAGGTTGTAGTAATTTCTGTTGGTTAGGTGGGAATGTATAAGGCTGTGATAGGAACGTTTGTGACATTTGCGTATTCGTAGCTGGCTGGTGTTGCATAATATTTGTTGATGTCATTGGGTTTTTAAAGGTGAAACAGTTGTTTAACACTGAGTTAAACGTTGAAATTAAATTAATAAATACATAAATTTGCCTGACCTTAAGCAAGGCTACGGCTGCGGCTCCGCCGTTGTGATAACTCAGGTATAGCTCGGCTCGCTAGCTTCGGTCTGCTTGAAGGACTTTAATATTATATTTGAGTCAGTTATAGCTGCCTGCAATGCAGCTATAACGTGGTTATAAGAATGAAAGGAACGATTGTGTTCTATAAGTTCAAACACAAATCGCAGTTCGGCTTTTTTTACCGCATTTTCATCACCTTGGTCAATAAGTGGTCGTGGATATGATGTTGAAGGTTCAAAATTGATGGTCGGAGTCGGGGATGAATTCCTAGTTTTCGGTGTCGACGATATTACGGAAGGTGAGTAAGGATGGCATTCAATAGCCATTGGTCCTTGGGATGGTGCTGACGCCTGATTAATTTGTGTTAGATCTTATAACAAAACACATATATTAGAAACAAATGTGAATTTAAAATAGCTTAATAACGTTAATAAAGCTTACATTTATGTTGTATCGTAGCTGCATGTCTGTGTAATGTAGTCAGTGAAGCTGTTAGCGTTGTTTGGCAGATGATACATTTTGCTCTTAACCGGTCCTCATCTCTTCGCAGCCAGGAACAAAACTTATCATTAGTCAACCACTTGTTAGGGAAGGCTTGCTTTCGGTAACGAGGGGCTTTTTTCTGTTGATTGTTAGCTGTAGAATAAATTTATTATTCATGAAAGTTATTTTATTTGTAGTGCAAATATTACAAAAAAGTTTTATAAAAGCATTAAGGAAGATTAATAACAGATATCTCCTAAAAATTTCATTATAAATGAATCTTTTAAAATTCTAAAGATATAATTAGGTATTTCATAAAATAATTATTACACGCTTTAAGTAAAATAAAGAAAAATACTAATATAATTTATTGTTTTGTATTATTACGTACAAAGTAGTACATATCCATTTACATTTCCAGCAATTATTAGAACATATTACAAAAATAAGTACAGTACAGAGAATATTTCAGGAGGTACTTGGCAGCTTGCTTTCGGCGACTTCCCTCCAATTGTTGTGGTTAATTCTGGAAAAGTCCTTTTCCCAACTATATGTAGAAGATATTATCATTATTTATTCTATTAAAATGGAAATTCTCCGTGTGGTCATCTCAGATGACCGTGTTACGATTGCTGAAGTGTGGGAATTGCTCGTATATTTTACTTAAGGGTTTAGCCTAGAAGTTGAATGTGATATAAATTTGAAAATATTAAAAATATACAAAGCTTACCCAATACATGTTTCTATCGGAATGACCGCCTGAAGAATATATACGGAGTATCTTATACTTAGATGAGATCGATCTAAAGCTGCGACTAGTTTAGTTGTTATCAGGTTCTTTCTACCTCTTTTCGAACTTGTGTCAGATTGAAGTTGGGCCCTCTGTCTTATCGCGTTTTAACTCGCAGAGTTGGCATTGGTCATTAGTCACAGTCGTTCGCAGCTTAAGGGCTATTTCTTTTCCTGCACCACTACAGTGGCTGCAGTCTTCTGGACACGGTCTCCTCGATAAGGCGTCAACGTTGCGATGGCTACTCCCAGCTCTAACCTTCACTTTAAAGTCGTACTGCTAGAGCGATTCAATTCATCTTGCTGCTTGGCCTTCCGTTTTTTTTTTTTTTTTATTTATTTATTTAAGAGCTACTTTAGTGCAGCATGATCAGCCTCCAAAAGAAGCCGTCGACCATACAAATATTTATGGAAGTACTCCACAGATTTGAAAACAGCAAGTAGCTATCCCCTAGTTACGCAATAGCTGCGTTCATGTTTTGATAACACTTTACTGAAATATCCGATGACCGTTTCTTGGTCATTTTGTAACTGTGACAACACGTTTCAAATTCTCACGTTACTCGCACATGTGCTCAAAATAAATTTTTCTTCTGGCTGTGGATGGCTCAGTATTGATGCATTTACTAAGGCACGTTTCAGATTTTCGGAAGCTTCTTGCTTCGCATTGATGCGACGGCGCGCCTGTAGAAAGCGTTCGGAAATTCGTTACAATATATTTTATTGTTTATTATTATCTTATTTACTTTGCTTGCTTTTGATCTGTCCCCCAATGCCCTCATTTATTTACTCAAAGTAAATATTAAAACAATGGAAATAAGTCGCACCCCTTTCTTATTTTGCGTTTTACATTGATGTCTTCGGTTTTATCATTTTCAACCTGCACTGTTGTTTTTTGATGTCAATATAAATTTCTAATAATATATAATAAAATGCATAAAGAAAAAATCTGAGTAATATATAGTTTAAACTATAACTCTTCAGGCTCATTGTTTTGTAGTCTCGACATTTTCTTGCTGTTGATTGCTTTTTACAATTAAAGAATATAAATCTTAAGCTTCTTCTCGGTATGACTCTTTCAACATATATCAACTGTTTCAGGTATTATACAGTGTTTCTTAAGATTTTGTTTCTCTTCTCCTATGGTTTAATTCCTCTTTGTAACAATATTTGTCTTTTTGTCGATATTTAGTTGTTTGTTCTTCTCTCTGCCATTAAGTAATCATTTCCTTATATTTTCCTTTTATTTCTCATACTTTAAATCATGTTGGAATGGATTTAGCAGAATTTTGCAAAGAAGCAATGACTTTCTTTGATATTTCTTTAGTGAAACTCTAAAAATATGGGAGTTTTAAAGGAAACATTTAGCATGAAATTCCTTACATAACACTTCAAAAAACGAGATGGCCAGTAACGCTATAATCAGTGAAAACAGTAGCTCTAAATGTAAAGTTTTTGTGATCTGCTTTGAATAAAATCGATTTAATAAGCCTTCACTTTAGCGCATAAACACATATTTCTGCATTTAAAAAATATTATCACATTCCCTCACAATTTGACAAAAGAGAAAAGACAAACTCGAATGGACATATGCCATGATGGTCTCCTTTAATATATCTCTACCAACTCGTACCTAAAAACAAGTTAGCTCAATGGCTAGGAGAGAGTGAGACTGCTCAACGAAAGCCAAAGCAAGAGTTCAGGGACAAAAAGAAGATTATGGCAGCGAATTTTGATGGAACCGCTTTTCGCAATCTCTACAAAGAGAAGACTAGCGTCATTAAAGACGTCTATAAGTCATTCCTCGAGACATGTCCCGTAATTAATGGAAAGGAAGGATGTGAAATACATTATTCAAGATGATGCCAAACCACATAAAGCAAAGCCCGTTACAGAGGAGAAAAAGTGGGAGACTTGGGGGCACCTCCCATATTCATCCGATGTACATCCTTGTTATTTCATCTGTTTTACTTTCTGAAAGCTCTTATATCTAGGATTTGCTAGAAAAATTAAGATTTAAACAATGAAGCAATCAATAAGGCTATTTTGAGAGGTTCGAAAAGTAGCCTTTTCAAAAGGGTTACCATGCTACCTGAGCGGTGGGAAACTGTGGTTGTAAAAGAGGGAGACTATATTTGATTGTGAATAAAAATCATAAATGAGACAAATGGAATAACGTAATGCTTGTCAAAAGTTCAACGTGTCTACAGTTTGGTTGAAGACACTAGTGTTATTACATCAAACGAATTTCATTATCGAATCACCTAAACAGTGTTTTTCAACTTTCTTGAATACGCGACTCCTTTACAAGTTAAAAAATTCTGGCACCCCCCCCGGCTACAATAAAAATATATCAGTGATTTTAAAGATTACGTATTTAATTTTTTTTCTGTTGAGACCTATATTGATCAAAAAATCAAGTTTACTGTGCAAGGAAGTCGCGCAAGCTCTGCAAGTAGTACTTAGCCGTGCGGGAGAGCCGTGGAAGCCGAGCGGCGGCCAGCGCCAGGCGCCGCTCCCACGGGAAGGTACGGTCGCTTTCTTTTGTTTCTGTCAGTTGTCCGACGTTTGGACGTGATTGTATTGTTTGTGTTTTGCTCCGCGCGAGCATAAAATGGATAAGTTTCTCATAAGATCGCAGCCCTCCACGTCTAGTACAAGTGGCAGTGGCGGAAGTGAATCAACACCTAAAAAAATAGACATTACGACAACAATTGAAATATGGGTTTACTGTCATAAATAATAAACCTCAATGTGTAATTTTGCTGCGATGTATTATCACGTGATAGTATGAAGCCATCAAAGCCTATGCGTCACCTTTCAACTAAACATTCCAAATAAGCAGATAAAACGTTGGATTTTTTCGAATGAAATCGGAAAACCCTTAACCAGCAACAAAATACTATGGTTAAGCTAATAAAATAGTATTGTTATTTTTTTGCTCAATTATTTATTAGTTTTTCTGATTTTATGTCGGTTTGTAGGTATCCAGTGTCGCATTTTAACGCATTATCAGCTAGTTATCGAGTCACATACCGGATTGCTAAAGCAGGGAAGCCGCATATAGCTGCCGAAAATCTTATTTTGAGAGGCAAGAGGCAAGCAACCTGAAAGGCTTACCACTTCCTGACAATACTATTGAACGCAGAATAAATGATATAGCCAGTGACATTCGAGAACAAGTAGTCGAAAAATTGCAATTTGACAAATCTACTGATGTTTCAGATTGTGCCCAGTTTGTGGTATTTGTGCGCTTTGAAGCAGATGAAAGTATCACAGAAAACATTTTATTTCGCAAAGCACTTTCAGCAAACACTACAGGCCAATGTTTGTACGGCATGTTTTTAGAAAGCACTCGTGACTACGAGAATTGGAAAAAATGTATCGCCATTTGTAGCGATGGTGCTAAATCTATGACTGGCAAAAAAGCGGACTCGTTGCCAAATTAACATCAATAATGCCAAATGTTTTATGGACACAGTGCTTTCTTTATCGACAAGCTCTGGCATCTAAGGTTTTACCTTTTGATTTATATGACATGCTTAAAGAGGTGGTTAAAATTGTGAACTCTATTAAAGGTAAAGCCGTGCAAACTCGATTGTTCAGAATCGTATGCGAAGACATGGGTTTGCTCCATCAAAATCTTCTTTATCATACAGAGGTCAAGTGGCACAAGATGTTAAATGTGAATATGCGAATTATTTGTGTGACCCTGTTTGGCTCTTAGAAGTAGCATTTCTCTCTGATCTTTTTAACTACCGGAATATTCTAAACAAGAGCCTCCAAGGAAGAGAAGGAAACATTCTAATAGGTAAGGACAAAATCAGATTCCTTGCAAAACTTCGTTTGTGGTCTACATCTTTGCAAAAAAATATATGAGTCTTTCCCTTGTGCTCGGAAGATTATCGAAGAAACTACGAAGAAACAGACTAATCGTTGATAGTAAGTTTTCACATTCCCTGCATGATACAGAGCTTGCATAATTTGGAAGAGAAACTATCAACTTACTTTCCAGAACTAGACTCTGAAACTGACAATGGGCATAGATAGATACTAAATCCGTTCTTGGATATGTCAGTACAGTTGGGTGATCTAACCACGAAGATAAAAAAAATACCTTATGGATTAAGCTGCTGACGGCAATCTTAAAATGGAATTTTATTCGCATGGCATTGACGTCTTCTGGATGAGGAGAAAATGAGAATATACAGAGCTGAGCTGGCAAGGGTGGCTGTAAAATTATTAGTTCCATTTGCCACTACCTATCTATGTGAACTAACTCTCTCTTCAATGGAAAACATAAAAACTAAAAAGAGAAATAGGCTCCAATTAGAAAATAATTTGGTTATTTGCGTCTCAAAAATAGGGCCGCATTTCGACAAATTATTGAAAAATAACAAGTGCAACCTTCTCACTGATATTGTAGTTTTTTTTTGTAGTGTAGTACCTATAAACACTTGTCTTTTTTTTACTCGCTACCATTCGAGTAAGGCTTTGCGACCTCCCTAGGGGTCGCGACCCACAGCTTGAAAAATACTGCCCTAAAGCAATATTACATGTAAAAAAAGATAATATTGAAAATCTAATTAAAGATATACAACAATTTACGAAAACGTTGAAGCGAGTTCTTGACTAATACTACTGAGCTTGTTTACAAATCCGATTTAAACTAAGTACGAAATTGACAGAATTGCTTAAGAAAATTATGGACATAGAATTCCTGAACATATCTAACACATGTATTGTGGTTATAATTTTTATAATTATGCCTGTGAGTGTATCAGAAGATGAGAAAGATCAATTAATGTTCTGAAATGAATTAAAAACTTTAAACATTAATTTTATTTTCTTGCACACAATTTTATATTAAATTTTGAAGAGCGTCGAAAATATTAGCTACCGTGGGTTTCGAATTTTCTCTGAAAAGCATTGCTCCTTCGTATAATTAGTTTGCGGCCGTATTCATATTCCTTAGAATATCAGCAGCCGGTCGTTGCAGTTCTTATATTCTATTGACTCTGCATTACCATAACACGGCTTCGTCTGGAACATATGAACAATCCCAAAAAATTAATTTTCTTAACTTCATTTAAAGCAAATGTGCCTAACCAGTTTAACGTAAAAACATATTTTGAGTAGTCAGTTCTCATTTTATTTGCAATTATGATTTATGCTTGTTACCTGTAAATTATTAGACAACTTGTTTTCCAAAACTAAATTTTACTGTGATTGCGAATTACCGTTTCCAATTATATTAAATATATGATTTTCTAAACAGCAAATTTTTGAAAAGATTTAACATAATATTTCTAGACGACAATCACATAATTTATAACTGTCAAACTTTACAAGACATACGTAAACTATTTTCTAAAATTTTGAATACCTCTTTATTAAATAGCAACATAATCAGAAATTCTTCTTGTGAACAGCAATCACAATGTGCGCTTTTTAATAAAAACATTGGTGTCAGAAATAATACGGCTTTCATTTTATTAAATACCAGAGCACATGGTAACTATAAATATAGCTCAAATAAAAAAGTTTCATTAAATCTCGGCGGCAATATTATTAATATTATTTATCCAATTTACTTGGTTATTTGATAAATCTGAAATTCGTTGAATTTGCATGTTCCAAGTTAATCTTCCTTTTGTTTCATTTAAAAAATAAATGAAAAACTTTTTTACACAAAAAGAACTAACGTACCATCAAACCGCTAAATTAGATTACAGTGTTTAACTCCAATAATAGAACTAGAAATGATCATGAGCGTATATCCAACAAATGACAAAAAGTATGAAAATATATATAAAACAAAACATACAATTCGGTAAAAAGTTAACTGTTCTTAGTAAGTTAAAGGAGCTAAATGCGACGAGAAAAATGAGTAGTTTTCACATTTGCATGTTATCAAAGATCGAGAGAAGAAATCGCCAAAAAAATCTTAACGAACTACCAAGAAGATACTTAGATTTTTAATCGGAGCCTTGTATTTTCAATTTCGACCATATTTTTTCCATATTTGTAAACTATTTCAATTTATTTTTAAATTTAATATTTATATAAATTTTTTATTATTTTATATATATATATATATATATATATATTGAAACTAAATTTTATGTTTATTATTTAAAAATTAAATAGTAACTTTTGTTTAAACTTTTTTTTTTATAATTTCGTATTAAAATTGTTTCGAAATACAAGGTAACCAATAAAATTCTTGCCGTTTTTGCTTTGGCATTGAATGAAGAGAAAATAGGTATGCAATTAGTGTATCACGTAGTTTAAAAACCTATCGGTCGAGAGTAGGGAATATCAGTCGTTATAAAAGCAGGCCCACCGCACACTTTCATCAGTCGTAACTCGTAAAATAGCGAAGACAAATGGAAGTGTCCAAGGATCTCGTTCGGTGTTGTTTGCTTTACGACGTCAAAAAGCTTGTCAACAGTTGCATCAAGTCACCGAATATGTGAAGCATTTGGGGACAGTGCTGTGAATGAACATACTGCAAGGCATTGGTTTCAAAAATTCAGGTTGGAAGATTTGTCCCTTTGTAATGAATCTCGCAGTGGACGATCACAGGCCTTGGATGACAAAGCTCTGCGGGCGGCCATTGAGGAAGACAGTAGTCTAACGTGTGGTGAACTTGCAAGACAGTTTAACGTTTCGATGAAACGGTTAGACTTCATCTGCGCCAAGCACTCACGGACTTCTTTGCGTCCAAAACCCCCGAGTTTTACCGCACATCTGTAAACATGTTGGCAGAAGGTGTTGGATGTCGATGGCGGTTACTTCTAGAACTAACAATAGGCTACACTTTCTGTAAATTATTTTCTTTTTGGCCATTAAAAACGGCAAGAACTTTATTGGTTACCTTGTACTTTAAATTAAATTACATAGATTATTATATTAATATTATATAAAGTAATATCATAGATAGTAATAAGTTATGTATGTATGTGTGTATGTATGTATGTTTTTTTTTAATTGAGAGGAAAAAATGCATTTACGCACGTTGTGTCGGGCTCGCCAGGTTGCCGAGTGTTGACGCAACCAGACTGATCAGATGAAAAGACCAGATCTTGGCATTTTTCTTGCCAAGAGCAATACCGACTAAAAACAACCTCTCTACACCCGGCCTATATCCCCCACGGCACGGCCGTCAGGCATTACAACATGGGGAAGGCGTTAGCTGTTAAGCTCTTCCTTCTATGTTTAGTCTCCTTACGTCTCTGCTTTTACGATGATTTTGTTGATATTGTCTGGATTCGGTGAACTCCTTCCTTTTTGATTTTCTTGTAATAGGAGAAAATCAGAAGCATCAGAAACTTTCATCGTTAATTTCCTGTTGCGTCTTCTTAAGCTCGGTCCTCTTATGCTCTTCGCGACGTAGGTCCTTGAGTACTTTAGTCGCAAAAATGGTCGTTTCTTCCCATGCTTCTTCAGATGATAGCATCGCCCCAACCAACGTCTCGGGCATAATTCTTTGCTCCAGTGTTACCTCCAGATCGCGACGGTATATTTTGTACCTAGGGCAGGCGAAAAATACATGTTCCGCATTTTCCTCTAATCCGCTGTAAGCTGGACCCTCCGGAGAATCCTCGTACTTGTATTTGTAGAGGTATGCTCGGAAGCATCCGTGGCCCGACAGCATCTGTGTCAGATAGTAGTTGACACTACCGTGTTTGTGGTATAACCACTTGTCCAATTGGAGGATCAGGTGGTGAGTCCACCTACCTTTATCCGAGTTATCCCATGCCGCCTACCAGTGAAGCAGGCTTGTTTGTCTCTCCTCAATATTTATTTGATCAGCGCCTATGCGTGCGCTTTTTCCTCGGCGAAAGATGCGTCTAGTTTCTCTATTGGTAACAGACTCGCGATAACCTCGGCGGCCTCTTTTGAGACCGTTCAGAACGCGCTTGCCACTCGAAGTGCGTTCAGTCGATAGACTGATGTCAACTTTTTGCGAGTTTTCCAAATCGTCAGTGCATCTGCCCAGATGGCAATGCCATATGTAATAACCGAGATGACTACTGATGTTAGGAGCGCTCTTATGTTTTGTTTAGGTCCTCCTACATTGGGCATGAGCCTCGATAAAACCGTCCGGACTGCTGACGCCTTGGTTGCAGCGTATTCCACCTGCTGCTTGTAATTGAGCCGAGCATCAATCATCACACCCAAGTATCGTATGAACAGCTGGGATGTAATTCTGTGCTGCCCGACTTGCAGCGAGATCGTTTCGAGATTCTTTCTGCTCGTTATTAGCACTGCCTCGGTTTTATGCTCAGCAAGGTCCTGACCTAAAAAGTCTAGATATTCTTGGTATTCCTTGAAAGAGACATTGAAGATATTGCTCAGGTCCTCCAAGTATTTGCCTGTGATAACAAGAGCAATATCGTCAGCAAATGCCACCGGCGTAACCGCTCTTGCCATTGTGAGCCGAAGCAAACCATCGTACATTATGTTCCACAGAAGCGGACCAAGTACTGAGCCTTGTGGCACCCCTCCAGCCACTAGATACTCGTTTGGCCCTTCCTCGGTGTCGTATTTTAGTATCCTGTCAGTAAAATAGCTAGCAACAATTTTCCGCAGATACCCTGGAATGTTCATCTTCGCTAAGGCCTCCATGATGCGATCCCATTTTGCTGAATTAAAAGAATTTTTGATATCTAGTGCTACCACCAGGCAATACTTCTTATTTCCGCTTTTCCACCTCTCACCGGAGATGGCTTCTTTTGCGATGCTGGTAACCAAGTCGATAGCACCGAGTGTCGAGCGAAACCTTATTGGTTATCTGATAAATGCTTTTCAGATACTTTTTCAATCCTTCCATGTATAATGCGCTCCGGGATTTTCCCTTCTGTGTCAAGCATGCAGATTGGACAGTAAGATGATGGTTTGTCCGGTGGTTTTTTTTCCTTTAGGGAGGAGAACCAATCTTTGCTGTTTCCACTTGGCGGAGAAAACTCCTTCCTGCAAGCATGTATTATATAGGCTCAAAAACACCTCCGGCGCCGTATCAATAGCCGTCTTGAGTGCTATGTTGGGAATACCATCCAGCCTTGGGCCCTTTGAATTTCCCACTTTAGCGCATGCCTTCCTCAGTTCTCCTATTGTTACAGGAGGAATGACCTCGTCATCACTCATCCCTATCTGAAATTCACAGCTAGGCTGTTGTGGGAAGAGTGTTTCGACTATTCTCTTCAGAAACACTGGGCAAGTTGGTAATAGCATTGCCTGGTTCTTTAGTCGTGTCATAACAACCTTGTAGGGTCTTCCCCACGGGTCTCCATCAACATCCTCAAGCAGTTCCTTCCAGCATTCTCTTTTGCTCTCTTTGATGGCCTTAGTTAATTTCAGTCGTGCCTTCTTGTACAGCTCCTTCTGTTCTTCGAAATTGTTGTTCATCTTCCGGCTACGTGTTTGCGCTCTCCTCGCCCGCATGCATTCTTTTGTTAGAGCTTTTCCGTGACATTGTTGTATCACAAGCTTCAACTACCCTCTTTACAACTTCTTCTGCTTCTTCTGTTGTGTTATGAACGTTAATGGATCCACTAATTAACGCCGTTTTGAATAGCCCAGAGTCAAACGTGTTTGCTTTCCAACCTCGGAAGTTCGTCTTTTTTAATGGCGGCCCCTTAGTCTTTTGTTCAGATACTATCTCCCAAGAGATTACTCGCTGGTCGCTCAAATTGAACATATCGTTCACCTTCCAGTTGTTATTTTGCCTCACAAGGCTGGTTCCGACAAACGTGAGGTCCACAATCAAGCTCTTGTCATTTTTTTCATAAGTTGGTATGCTACCTGTGTTGAGGAGTACGACATCCAGGCAGGACATCGCCTCCTCTTGTGTTTGTCTTCTTGCTGCTCCAATCAGCTGCCCAAGCATTAAAGTCTCCTGCAATAACTACAGGGAAGTGATCCTCAGCATTCTTGACCAGCTTATTAAGAAAGTCTGTAAACTGGTCTGTCTAGACTAGGTGATGTATAACAGCTGTAATAATGGATATTGCCCATATTTGCTGTCACAAAGCCATTTTTTGTATTGTCACTAACATCCTGGAAGGGCAGGTTACCGCAGGACCAGATGACCGCCTTTCCTAGTTGCATCAGTGACCCAAGATTGAGTACTGAGCTGTTTGTACGGGTCTGAAATAATAACTAGATCCGTCTTCCAGTCTCGCACTGTTTGCATAGGCAAATCCTGTGCAGCCTCAGTGTGGTTTAAGTTGTGTTGCAACACTTTCCTTGTTTTAGCTTAACTTTTCTCTTGTTAGCCTCGTTAAGGACAGTACACCTGGAACTGCCAGCTACGTGGTCAAAGTGCTCACCCACCTTTAACTCAGCACATAGGACGCAGCGTGCATCATTCTTGCAGTTAACGACTTTGTGGCCAGTTCCACCGCATTTCATTCAGAGTTTAGATCGGTCGACCTCACTTCTACATTGTTTGGTAACATGTCCTGGGTTCCAGCATCTGAAGCACTTTATAGGCCGGTTTACCTCTCTTATCCTACAGTTCACTAGGCCAATCTGGATCTTGCCTCTGTGGCCAATGGCTTTGCGCGCGACCTCAGCTGGTAATCTGACGGAGGCGATTTGGGTTTTGCCATACGCCACTCGTATAGACTTTACCGATTCCACCTTAACAATGTTGTCTTCTCTGACCACTTTTTGAATTGCTACCCTTACCTCATCTTTTGTAGTCGTTTCTTCGATATCTTTGATTTCGAGATCTACCTCATGAGTTTTGCTGGTGACATCTGCCTCATCTTTAAGTACCTACTCTTGTCCCCAGCCTTTCGATTCAGCACAATTAACAGTTGACCTGAGGCCGTTCTACGTACCCTCTCAAAGCTGTCATCGACGTCCTTATTAGGCATTCCTTTCTCGACTTTCTTGAGGATGTCCGCGTAAGACTTGTTTGGTTTAGCGCTTATAAGAAGTGCATTAGGCAGCGTGCGTTGCCATCGTATCCTCTCGGGTTTCTTCTTATTTTTCTTTTCCCTGCCGTTTTCCAGTCTTCGGTTACGATATTCGACGAGTTCTCGTCTCTTGACGCTTGTTTTTTCTCTTGTTGTTCGAGTGGTAATCGTATAGGTACACTCTTCTTACTTTTTATCCGCCTTTTTTGTTGCGATAGCAATCGGCGATGGGGGCTTTTCGCACTTTTCAGGTACCTTTATATTACTTTCCTTCCGAGAAATAGACGATGTTTGTGTCGTTCTTTCCTCACAGGATTTGACGCACCGCACTGGTAACCTGTACACTCGTACTTTATCGTATTCTTTAAGTGTCCTCAGTGTTGATTTTGCCATCTTTTTAAGATCACCATGAAGGTTTTTCTTCTCCATAATGAAACTTACTACAGCTTCAATCTCCTTTTTTAGTTTGTCAAAACATTGTTCAGGCATCTGGTCACATCTTGTGTTGGATGTTTCAGCAGCCAGATCACTAATCTCCGCTCCCACTGGGAGCGGATTAAACAATGACGTTCTCAGGCAGTTGCCTGTGTCACTTGTAGCTTTGCATGTTACAGGGCCCGAGTGATCAAACCCTGCAACACTGCGGTCGTTGGATGACGACGCCAGGGAGCCCACTTGCTCACTCCCACAAGGCGCCGGTACTAGGGTATCCCTCCCTTGCACCGTAAACATTTTTGCTAAACTGCTCTCCATGGTTGGTTTATATTCGGGGTTCCTTCTCCTAGTCCGTAACCCTGAACAGGGGCCCGTATCAGGTAATACCATTCTGGCAAAGTGGACCTGTAGCCATAGCTTCCGTTAGCCAGGAACGTTAATGCGTTGCTGCTGAAAGCATTGACGCGACGTTCCTGTTGCCCAGGGAGTAGGACATGGACCTGGAAGTTGACGTATCTCTCACATATTAGGAATATGATCATTGAGTGACCCCCCTGTACGTATGTATGTATGTATAATAATAAATGATTAAAAATAAAATATACTACTAAAAATATAAATTAGTAATTTTTAAAATGCTCATATAACATTTGAATATATTGAAAATGTGTTTTATTGGAAACTTGTAATTAATTTCATAGAGGCAGCTATACCTGTTTTTCTTTGGTCCTTTTCTGAATTACTTATTTTTATTTTATTTTATATAATGGATTCGAAAGTGTCGCAAAGCATTTCATTGGGAAGATACCTTATCTTTCCAAAAGTAAATCTCTTTATCATCAAACAACACTTCGGCGCATCGACCGACGCATTCCTGCAGCATGTTATGTAAACATCACCAATAACAGTATAATTAGAAAGAATGATCCTAAGATGCCCCAACACTAATAACCTGCACAACACAAGAACGTCTCTTATTTAAAATGGAATTCCATAATAACATACAAATTTTAAAGAGATCTGTTAGTGCAATTGTGTCGATTAATCGAGCTTTTTATTGTAAAGGGAGCCTCATCGCCCCTAGCAATTTTGGACAGAAAAATAAATTAATCATCAAACTATTATTTTTAAGTTATTAAAGTACATTTTGAGACACCTTATAAGTAAGATAAAGAATTTGTAAACATAATAATACGCGTTTTGACTTTATTTGTTTTTAATTATTACATAAATTCTATGTAATAGCTCAATGTTACGCCACAGGTGCGAAGAACGCTTTCTTTCATTGTTAGAAAGAAGCAAACGTCATAGTAGATAAATATATCATGTATCAACTAATTAATAAACTTCGGTGTCTGGTGAGTTATAAATATTAGTTGTTCGGCAGTTTTTCGATTGTTGCCGTTGCAACGTGTTGTGTGCTTAAGATTCAGCAAGAGGTAAGAGCGTATCATTCTTAATGAATAGCTGCGTCTAGGTTTTCTTTTATTTAGCAGTTTCTCAGTTGCCCTCTCTTTAATTTTGTTGATTGTGAATAACCTGACAAGAATCTATTGCTTGTTGACCAGCACTATAATGGAAAACCACGAAAACGACTAGGTAATCAGGAAACTACATCGACATATTACAGTTTATTCTTATTCCGATAAAATTTAATTTTTTTAATTTCATTACACTTATGCAGACTTCCAAAACGTATCCAGTTTTTGGTAACGTTGTGCAACTATACTGACTTTGATGCATAGCTACAACATATTAGGTTTTTAATCCTGTCACTGCTTGCGTTTTATTGTTAGCTCTTGTCTGTTAAAAGTAACATCATTTATCTGAACACAATCTATAAGCTTGGGAATTTCAATGCCACAGCATGTATTTTAAAAATGTTTAGTCTGATAAGGCTTATCTATCCCGATTTCAAATTGCATTTTATTACATTTACGAGGGAAGCTCCCAAACTAGTGCTATGTTTTTATGAAAATTACAACATACGCAAAAAAATTTAATAATAGCGTTCGATGGAACGCATTTTAGCTACAGGAGCCTTCTTTTCTTTATGGTCGATGTGCACACAGTTTCCTTATAGTTACATGCTGATAGGTCCGTATGAGTTGTTCAAATTGCTTCTTATTTCGTGATTTATCTTTTTAAGGATAAAGATGAACTATGTGAACGTTTTAGCGCAATGTATAGAAACTGGCATATGAATTTGTTAAATAATTTTTAGTAGCTCATCACGCTTTTATTGAATCGCTAGATCTGCCTTATTGCTAAAGTTACTTTTACGCTTAAGGGTAATCTAAGTAATGTGTCATCGATTTTTAATTGTCTTTTTAATCAAATTTTTATTCTGCATTTTCTCGTCTTCCATACTATTTATAGAGCATTTTATATTTGACCACCTACTACTATGAGATTTATCGGCTGCTTAAAGAGGTTAACTTTTAAATATTTCTTATCTATTATTTGATTAAAATATCAATCTTAACTTGATCATATGTTTTTCTGTTTTAAAACATAATAATTACTGTTGTTTGCACGTTTGTCCGAAATATACAACTTGTTAATAAACGCTGAGTGTGTCAAAGTTGTTGCCGAACACACTTATTTTTGCAAACTTTAATGTAGTAATTAGACAGGAGCTGTTATAAAAGAAGTGTAACACTTTAGAAAGTATAAAAAGTTAGTAGTTTTTATGTATGTGGGGAATAATTGTATTAGTTGTACTTTAGTATATAAAATACAAATGTATAGCAAAGAAATCCCTTTAACCTGGATACTACTGCGGATGTGATCACCAATATTTAGTTTCAATTACCGAAAAATCATTACATATCTCACGTATATAAGAGTGTTATCTGCTCTTTTCCTTAGTTGTTTGATGAACTGTACCAATGATATTATGTGAAAATGATTTAAGTTCTCGATAACGCGACGTGTTTAAAATTCGACAACTGGGGAAGAGGGGTTGAGTACAAAAAATTACTAACATTATTGTTATGCGCTAGAGCAGAGGCTCCCAAACTTTCTTTTCTCATAGACCACTTTGAAAGTTTTGCTGGTTGCGGTGGAGCCTCTGCAGCTACATTTCTACCATATTCCCAAAACTCGCAAAAATGTGAAGATTAGATCTAACTATGGAAATTTGCGTTGCGGCTGAGTTATTGGTTAATTAATTAATTGATTGTGCTGTGAGTGGATATCAAAAAAGTAAAGTTAGCCAATCAAAAAAGTCATTCCATCCAACTTTACTCCTTTCACATCTACCCACAATACAAGAAACCAATCAATTCTCACATATTTTATTTAGAAAACTCCCCATTCGGAGTGGTAAAAATAAAAAGAAAAATAGTATATTTCCTTGTGTTATATTTATTCAAATATGTAATTATTACACTATTAATTATTATTGTTATCATATTACATTGTAATATGATAACAGTCGTAATATAATTAAAATAAAATATTAATAACGTAACGTAACTTCTACAATGACAATCACAAAATAGTCATAATTTTAGTGGGAGGGATGTACTTGACGGATTGACAGCAAATTATCAATATTTGGCTTCAGTTTTGTTGGGAATAACCGCAAATCTTCCCGTTCTGTGATATTCAATCTGCTTCTTTTTTTTGTTAAAAGGTTTGTAACGACACTAAAACTTTTCTCGACAAGATATGACGAGGGAAACGCTATCAAAAGCTTTCTCGCAATTCCCCACAGTCCAGGATATTTTTCGGGTATTTCTGCCTCCAGCCCAAATGTTTGATACCCTCTTTTAAATTTCACCTTCAGTTCCTCATTAGTGCTAAGCTCGAGTAGCTGCTCCTGTAATATCACATTCTCCACTTCCGTTTCATCAAGTGGATTTATGATCCATGGTGGTATTTCCATCGTCAGAATATCTTCAAATCTGATTGTAAATTCATCATGCAAGGCAATTAAATGTTGAACGTATGTGTGAATATCCTCATCAAGGCATTCTACCTGTGACAAGTTAGAAAACTGGGAAAATTCGCGCCGACTAACATTTTGCTTCATAAATTTCAATTTTTCAAGAAAAACTGAAATTACACCCTTTGTTTTTATTAAATTGAGGCTGTCCCCTTGTAATTGTAAGTTAATGGTGTGGCGGCCTTTTCGCCCTTGAACCGCTTGTGTATCGTAGCGGCATGCTGGTGGCTTTGATATCTGCCGCCACGTTTTGCTATCGCACACAAAACGGCATATGGGCTTTTGCTCAGTCGACGAGTCTGCATACGCCGTCGGCGGCACCCTTTGAGATAAAAAGTGCTGTCGAATTAAAATTTCCCGCAAATGATCTACCGCTAAACCAGGAGCGAAGTCCAGCAACATACTCGCACCGCAACACGTCCAGTGCGGTCGTGCTTAATCAACCCGCAAGAATTATTCGACCCGCAACGCGGCTAGTTCGGTCGCATTTAACCAACCCGCAGATAACTACCCCGCAAGACATACTCGATCCGCATCGCATCTCGGCCAGTGCGGTCGTGTTCCAGGCACGAAGACATCGCAACAAGGTGGCCACCGTGAAACCAACGCCGCCGAAGCAGAAGCCGATTACAGGTGAGCGATTTGGCAATTACTTATCGGTTGATATCGGTAGCCGCAACCATCCGCTTTCGCGCCGGCCGTTTAAGGGACGATTTGGGCCTCAACGTTTTACTTTTAAAAACGGGCCGTACTTAGTTTCCCACACCGCACCACGAGGGCACGGCTATTTACACGCCTGCTCCTCCAGTTAATGTCATTAAATTTTTTGAACAAATCTGTCAAATACTCGATGTCTGCTTTCAAATTGATCAGGTTTTCTTTTAAATCTGGATCTTTACTTTCCAGAAACTCTAAAAGCAATCGTTGTAAGTCTTCATCATTTTCATCGCACAATTGTGCAAATAAACGCGTATTCAATGCATTGCTTCTTATTTTGTTAACTGCATTAATCACAAATTGAAGCGATTGGTGCAATTTAGCACTCAAATTTTTCGCTACTAGGTGTTGTCGGTGGATGACACAGTGAATTGCAGTTATCTCTGGAATAATTCTTTTAAGATGCCTTATAAACCCACGACATCGCCCGGCCATGGCAGGAGCTCCATCTGTTGCCACCGAAATAACGTTTGTGAATGGAATCGATTTTTCCTTAAAAAAATCACTCAGGACATTAAATATTGATTCACCTTTAGTGTCCGTCTCCAAAATTTTCGCGAATAGTACCTCTTCATGAATTTCTTCGTCCATAACAAATCGAACATATGCCAATAATAATGCTTTATTACCAGGTAAAGTTGTCTCGTCCAGTTGAATAGAAAAATGAGTTGTTTGCAGATAATTACACAAGAAACTTTCAATATCAGAGCTCATTTCATTAATACGTCTTTGTACAGTGTTGTTACTCAAAGGAATTCTTTTGAGTATGTCAAATGGAGATTTGTGCACAACAGTTTTTAAAACCTCTTCAACAACGGGTAAAGTTAACTATTCTCCAATGGTGTGCGATTTTCCAGATTTCGCTATAAGTAATTAGATATTGTAAGATGCCCGCAAGCCATCATCGTTACTTTCCGACGTTGAAGCGAACATACTGTGCACGGTGGGTCTCTTTTCATATTTTTCCTTCAATGTTTGAAAATATTTCAAATCTTTACCTATTTTATCAGGATGACACCTTCTTAGATGATCTTCGAGCTTCGATGGTTTCATAGTCATTGCTCAAAAATTTGTTGCATAAAAGGCATATGGGCAATCGCTTGTCTGCCTTTGATGGAAGAAAACCAAATTTTAAATAATCAACACTGCACTGTCGACATTTCTTCTTAGATTCAGCCATGTTTCGTATCAGTTACCTACCTGTAATTAAAAAAACAAACTTTGTTGTAGTAATCCTAAGGCGGCGTTACTTAACAGGATTCTAATTATTTTTTTATTATTAATTCTGTTACTAACTGATTCTAATTATTAAAAGCAATAAATCGCTAAGATCAATAATTGAGTGTTATGAAAACGGCTGAACCGATTTTAATATAATGTAAAAAAATTTTTATTAATTATATTTTGATATATTTCTGTAAATTCGATAGAAAATACTTGTAAATAATATTTTGATATCAAAACTTCGCGATTTTAATTATTTATTTATTACTTTGATGCACGTTACGAGTATGTAGTATATAAAGACACGTACAATTTATGAAAATATATTTAATTATTAGTGAACCACCACACAGTCGGGTAATAAAAAAATTACTAATAAAGTAAGGACAAGAAGTTCAACCTTTCTCGGCTTTCTGTTCTTTTATGGAAGTATCTAATAACGGCTCTGTTCAGTATTTAATTTTTAATACGTACCTACTACACGCAAACATTACAAATATATTTATTACAACATAAATATAGCTCCTATCGCAGGTGGGTTGGAAGAGATTTCTTTTAGGAATAAGCCTCACCTTTTGTATCTACGTATTTTTTTATAATTTGTCCATTTTTTGTTTACTTACGTGTACAATAAATTGTAAAATAAATAGATAAATAATAAATAAAATAAAAGTATGTATAACAAATAGGCAGGTAAGTACT
Source organism: Sinelater perroti (assembly GCA_036346155.1). NCBI lineage: Eukaryota > Metazoa > Arthropoda > Insecta > Coleoptera > Elateridae > Sinelater > Sinelater perroti. Next base: position 97,663 of record JARFIY010000095.1, read on the forward strand.
TACTTTTCCGACAGTGGCAAACACTAACATCGATTCACTTTACTTTACTTTTCTTTTCGAAATTCGGGAAACAAATGAATAACATTTATCCGTAGCAATCGTATTTATATTGGTGAAGAATCAAACAAGTTCATGCAAGATTGCAAGCACACACACCACAAGTCGTACTTCGTCCCTTTGCACGTCTGAACAACCATTGCGGACGGCGGCAGCGGCAGCGCTTTGCAAGTCTCGACACGTTGTACTGAATATGGAATATGCAAGTTTTTACAAGTAACAGTCGCTGAGCTTCTTAAAATATTATCTGCCTACATTTTAGTTCTTCACTATCGAAACCAGATAAATTTTCTTGGACCCCCGCTTACGAATTGTGAACCCCCATTTTTTGTCACGCCAACGTAGACCCCCGTCGAGTCTCCCGTGGACCCCTGGGGGTCCACCTGGACCACTTTGGGAATCAATGCGCTAGAGTTTTTAGTAAAAATTAAAACCAATAGTGAGTGAAAATATTTCTAAATTTATTATTGAGAGATTTCACTGTAAAATGTAATATAATAATAAAAGTAAATGGTAATTTAAAAATTGTTTACAGTTGGAGTATACCATTCAATTCAAGCATCCAATTTGAGCATTACTGCTGTTAAAGTAGTAGAACACGTAAATATTATTTTAAAATTCATTATTTATTGTTTCTTTCATTATAATTAACAGAAAACAGCATTCATGGCTCGCATCCACAATGAATTGCAACAGTTGACAGAGGACGGACACAAATTCGCTTTCAATTCTGAAGACCGAGAACTAGAAGTCGCTTTTCATGGGCCGAAAGATTCGATTTACGCGAAAGGCGTATGGATTTTAAAAATAAAAATGAGTGCTGACTATCCGAACTCAGGCCCGCGCGTGTATTTTAAAAATAAAATATTTCATCCAAATGCAGAATGGCACATAGGTGCTGTTTGCGTAAATCTGCTGAAAGAAGATTGGCATCCGACTTTAACACTTACTTCAATTATCGAGTTCATACTTCCCCAGCTCTTAGGAGAACCCCACTTTGAAGATCCCATTAACACTATGGCGACGAGCTTTTACAGACAAAGTAAAGATAAGTATGAAAAGGCTGTCAACGACTATATAAAATTATACGCACTGCCAAATAACAGCGATAAGAGTAACGAAACGACTCTCGATAAAACTTCCCGTGATCCTATTTGAACGAAGTTTTGCTTACTTCTTCACATGTTCAATATTATTTTCGTCTTTGTTATTATAAAATAGTAGCGTGTATGAATATGTGAAACTATTTTTTTCGTAAGAAATATTAGGTATTTTACTTTCTCAATTGAACTGCTATACTTAAATAACTTATAAACTCAAAAGCTACAAAAGAACATAGAAAAGAGGACAAGCAAAATAGTGTGTGAGTGTTGGCAAAGAAAAGAACGGGCTAGCCTTATGTTTTAAGTTAAAAGTTCATCTATAACGAAGCAATATTTCAAAAAAAAACTTTATCAGATATGTATATATATATATATATATATACATATATTCTCAACAACTTAAGTTTTACAGATGATGCGGTAATAATGACCTTCAAAACGTAATTCAATGCCTTTTGTGCATACAGTAAGGAATACGAATTAAGATTAATCTAAACAAAACTAAATATATGGTTATTACTAAATCAAGAATTATAATAATAATAAACACCTGACTAAACGTTGAAAACATAGACATTGAAAGAATCAATGTATGCAAGTATTTGAGAATGTAGATAATATCAAACTTAGATTAAACCAAAGAGATAAAAACACATTGAGGTGGCACGTACGTCGTTCGTCAGACTTGGAAAATTCATCTGCTGTCCTAATATAAGCCTGACACTTCGTTTAAGAATGCTCCGGTGCTGTGTTTTCCACTCTTCTATATGATTGGGGCACTAAAGTAAATACATCTAAACAAACTGGCTGCTCGTGAACAGGAGTGTCAAATTCGGTCTCTAATCTATGAAAGTTAGTGATGAGTACTAAAGCAAAAACACATAATCAAACTACGAGCCTGCGAAATAAACAAAAATCGCTGGTAATAAATTTTAGAATTATATAGGGAAAAAAACAATTATTTCGGTATGGATATGTTGTTAGAATGATAGAAGATGCAATACCTAAGCAGGTCTGGGTGATTTGCCCTTTAGGAAAAAGATACAGAGGTAGATCTAAGTAATCTTAGAATCATCAGATTAAAAAAATTTAGAAGGAAGCGGCGCCACTGAAGCAAGAACATAGATCACTAATAGGAAAAAATTGGAAGGCATGTCAACTTCGATTTCGACATCGAAAAGTAGAAGAAGTTATTAATAAGTAAGTAGATACTCTGCTGCAAGACAATGGAATACTGTTTTATAAAATCCGAGCAATTCATTGAAACGCGAGTATCATGGTGATCCATTATCAATAGCACAAAGCTTTTAGTTAAAAGATTTTAAATGTCGCAAAAATATTTTTAAAAAGTTTATTCGCGTACATCTGTCTGTTTGCTCGTCTATTCGTTTGCCCCTAAAACTGTAATTTTGATTCTCGGGTTCAAAGTAATTTTTCGTATCACGCATTTTTCAGATTTATAAAAAAAGTTTTGTGTTACAAAAAGTTCAACTCATTTTGTAGAATACCTGGCTATCCACATCCAGAGCATGCATAGAAATGAATGTGTTATTTGGAATGCGCAAAAGTATGCAGCATAAGAATTGATACAAGTTCAAGATGAGCCTTTTTGTCAAGATATCAAATCAAATTTTTTAAATATTGACACAAAAAATACGACAGCTTCCAAATTTTCTTTTGTAGCGGACACGAATGAACTGTGGCTGAACCACCGATGTGGCCCCCGTCTATAATGGAAATACGCAACCGCTCGAATATAAACTCTGAACAAACTACCTGGACATGCCCGTTTCTGCGGATAGTGACATAAAGGTTATCCTCGTTGTAGCAGCAGGGGAATTCATCTAGTGACTACCTAGCGCATAAGATGGAGAATCGACTCCGACCGTGAAAAATTCAATAAACGATTTTCATAAAAATCGTTAAAAAATAAAAAACAATAACCTTAATATTAATTAATTTAGCGAACTCTATATAATACTCTATACATGTAATCACCTTGTTATTTACTCTTCTCCTTCTAAGACTATTCCATACTATTTTTCTTGGTATGCTGTCAAATCCCTTTTCTAAGTCAACAAAGGCTACATATATTTTATTTTGGTGATTTTTTTCTATTAAATGTTATATTACAAATATATGATCTTGTACTCCTCAGTCTTTTCTAAATCCACATTGAAAATCTTCTAATTGTCATTCTGTTACTTTCTCTAATCTCGCAGCCAGCATTATTTCATATGTCTTTGCAACTATAGACAGTATGGTTATTCCCTTATAATTCGAGCAGTCCTTTCGGTCTCCTTTTTTATACAGCGGCGGTAATATTCCTATCGTCCATTCTTAGCGTAGTTAGCATTTCCAGATTGTGGCTGCCCAAATCGTGACTATTTCGGTAGTTATATTATCGTACCCAGCCGCTTTGCTTCTCTTTAACTTATTCACAACTTCTATCACTTTCTCTATCTTTATTTCTTTGTGTTCTTCGTGGTCGTCACTGTTTTCTATGTTATTTGTTTCGTTTTCTTCCTCTTTCGATGTTTCTTGTGATTGATCTATCGTTAACATTTCTTTAAAATACTGTTTCCATCTCATTATAATATCCTTTTCGTACCCCAATGTTCTTCTATTTCTAGGGTAATGTTGTGCAATTTTTCTTTCCTCGGCGATCTGAATACTCTATAAAATAATTTTTGATTTCCGAGACAGTCCCGTTCCTTCTTCTCGCCACATTCATCCCATGTTTTTTGTTTCGCTTGTTTAATCATTTCCTTGACTTTGGATCTTTATTCTTTGTATCTGTCGTAGTTTTCTACTATTTTGTTTCCGAAATATTCTTTACAATTCTGTTTATTCAATTTTATTTCCGTTTTTATTTTGTCGCTCTACCAACTCCTTTGTTTCTTGCACTCTATAATGTTGATAATTCCACATACTTCTTTTGCTGTCGTTATTAATAAATATTTGATGCATTTCCATATTACTTCAGTTGATGAGTCGTTCATATTTTTGTTGATTTTGCTAATTTTTGCTTCCACTCTCACGTTATATGCTTTCGCCGTTTCTGCTTCTCCCAGTTTCTATGTTTTAATCTTTTCTTTGACTTCGTTTTTCTTCTTTCCTTTTTCTTTTTATGTGTCTCTTTTTATCTTCATCTTTTGTAATACGAACATTTTAAAATGCCTGACAAAATGGCAACCCAAAGGCACGCAGTTAGTAGAACTTCATTCAATAAAATAAGATAGTTCTCTTGATTCTTGTTATTATTTTTTGAGTTAAACGTAGTCTGTGACTAGTGAATGCAAAATTTTGCGAAAAACTTGAGAAAATATCCACGAGAACTTATGATGATAGGTTTAAGCCGCACTCAGTATTATAAGTGGTTTATCCAATTTAAAGTGGTAAGTGCCTACTGACGTACTCCATCAACCTAGTATCAGTTGTCCTTTTCATGCCCAAATTAAAATCAGAGTTGAATAGTAGAAGTTTTGACACATTTGAGAAAATTAAAGCAAATTCAGCGACGACATCCCAAAATCGGCTACAAAACTTCTTCGCGCTCTGTAGAGGAGGATACTTTAAAACTGAGAAACTCTAAACAATTAGAAAAATAAAACATTACCTTGATCTTCAATTTTGCTAGCGGCATCTTCAGTTTCTGATTTTTTTTTAGAGATATATTCAACAAATTATTTCTCCATCATCTTCACAGTTACAAAAATACAACACAAATAAACCATGTTCTTATGTTCTTTTACTTACACGATAGAACAAGCATTTAGACTTCCACACACAAAACGACCTAGCTCAAAATTATCATTAAAATGGCGAGCAATTAACGCTATAACAATTATGCTCACATTAAGTAAGAATATATGTTTCCTTATTTAAGCAGGTGTGTTAGTTTAATTGGTAAAGCCAACATTGAATGAACTTTTCAAGTACATCACCCTACAAATTCTGTAGGGGAAAGTTTTAGCAAGGGTTCTCACTAAATTGTTTATTGCTGATCTTCCCGTTTAAGTGAAATATCTAATATGTAATCTGTAGACAATGAACTGTCAAACATTTAGACCAACTGCGGCGCAAGCAAAATATTTTATGCGCGTAATGCAGTTTACAGCACTACCGTTTGGCAAATTTTATTGCTTTTTTTGTTCAGCAAATTGCAGAACAGACTAGAAATTAACAGTAAGAAGAAACAATTCGAGCCATTTGGTTGAGCTATCTGAAAAGGGATAGTGCGTTACTGTAAAAAACGCTTTAAAATGGTAAAATTGATAAATCCCATATTTAAGGTGCAGTAGTTTTATGATCGTTTATGTATCGTAAAGCCACAAATTGGTCTTATTCGGCACAATTCATTGAGCTATTCAAGATGGGGTAACATAGAAATTATTCAAATGATATAACTCAGTTACCGTTGGTTTCTTCAAGTTAAAATTGGCTTACAACCTGCTTGCATTTTAACCTTCTATCGCCACCTTGTAGCAGTTCGTTATTTAATTGAATTACCTATTTCTTTTAAACGCTTCTAAAAATGATAGCAAAAATCCACGTTATCTGGAGCTTAAAAAAACAATAAAAAGCAAGAAAATTTGCATAAATTGGCAACGCTGTAAACTACATTATGCGCATAAATATTTGGCATCGCTGCCACAGTTGGTTTCAATGTTTGACAGTCCGTTGTCAAAATGGGTCGCCGACGGCGTGTAAAACGCAAGAGCACTGGAGTAACTGAAAACAGGAGCTCCGAAAACGTAGAATCAAGAAGTAGCTTGTCATTGATGGCGACATCAACAACAACTACGGTGACGACGAGAACGACGGCGACCGCGACTACAACGGCACCGTCGCGGAAGGAAGAAAGTACAGCGCTTCAAACCAGCAGAGCCGAAGTTCTTTCGGGCGAACGGCAACACAAAGGGGATGTAAGTACCGCAGCAACCCAGTACTGCAGTATGTATTTCGCAACCACGATTTACTAAAAAAATAAGCAATTTCTATATAAAATTTCCCGGTGACCTATTAACGTTCAAGTTTAGCACGTGTAAAAGTATTTTACTTAACTAACTTAGCATTTAGATAATTACTTAAGTTTGGAAACACGAACTATTTCTGTCCTGATCTGTTTTGATTTAGTCCTATGTTCCAACACATTTTGCATCTCTGACATTCGGGGATCGATTTTGAGAGACCGCTTTTCCTCCAATCGATAATTTATAAATAATAGACCAAAACGTCTATTCTGATTCTTTCCTTTTCCTTTTTTTTTTCAAGTCACGATACAGTGAATTATTATGTAGCAAATTATTATGTTTTCTAGATACCACCAGAACACAGCAGAGGTGCAGAAGAACAGCCCGAGGAAGAAGAAGAGAGGCGCACGAGTGAACTTGATCAGGAAGGAGACGTAAGTATCACAAAAACTCACTGTAATTCTTATACTGTGATCAGCTAAGGATGAACGGTTTCCCTCTCCTTTAAAGAAGTTCCTTATATTGTGCAAACGTGACCAATAAAAAACAAACCATAATTTTGTTTTGCCGTCATTGCCATTTGCTTCTGTTCGTTGAATTCAGATTATATGCCCTTTTGGAGATTAGCAAGAATATTTATTTGCTGTTAGATGACACTAAATGTTACTTGTAACAGGTTCAAATGGAGCAGCAGCCTCAGGAACACACGAGCACCAGTGCAATTGAAGGTGGGAGCTCAGAACCCGAACGGCCACACACAGAACACAGCGAAATGGGAGAATTATTCGAGGGAAGAAATGTAAGTACTAAAACAATCTGTAATGAAGTTCGGATGACTGGTTAAACTCTTGAGAATCGTGTAAAGAAAATATTATTTTTGTGTAGGAGCCCCCAATTGCAGAGACTTTGCCCAGCGATCTGTCAATGAGAAGTTACTTTTTATTGCCCACTACTAAACAGATCGAAAAGTTTTTGGTAAATTCACTGCCACTACGTAGTTCACTGGGTGGTATTCCAGCAAACCTTCTACCTAATGACGATATTCCAAGGGTGCCTTTCATAGATTCTTTTACAGGATTATATGCGGTAGGTTTTTTCAACTTAGTTGTTTGATGTGCCAGATGAACTTTGTTGCAGAGGGATCACGCATTTCGTGCAGAACTACAGGCTGCGATTGGAATGCGAATTGTAAACATGCAACCTGACAGCTCAAATTTATTCAGGTGTATTGCGCATCACTTATATGGTGATTCGGAGATGCACATGAGCATTCGAAATGACTGCTTGAATTACATTGTAAGTATTATTGCGTGTCATTTCTCTTTAGAATTTGCTAACATACTTTTAAACCCATTAGATGACAAACAAGCATTATTACGAACATTTTCTGCTAATTGGGGTAGAAGAGTATGTGGCTAAAAAAAGGCGATCGACAGTATGTGCTTCCCACGTAGAACTTCATGCCATTGCCGATTTATATAATAGGCACATAACCATATACCATTATAATAAAGGTAATTTAATGGTGAAAACTATTTCATATGGATTCATCGATACGATTACTTTTTATTTTCTATATTCCAGAGAAGACATTTCACATGCAAACGACTGTGCCTATATTTAAGAAGCAGATTATTAAAGTATCTCCCAGCAGACACTATAAAAGTGAGTAATGAAGCATTAGTGAACCAAATACACCAAAGATAGACCGACTTTTAACTTGGCCATCATATGTTACATCTGACCGGCATTCCCATGTGCAAACCTTACCATACACAATAATATGAACACGGAGCAGTCACATCTTTGCTGAATTTGGTTCATTATTTCTAATCCTTATTTATATAAGCTGCACTTCACCATAACAATGCGTGAGCTAAAAATGCTCGTTTGTTGCATAACAGCAATGGTCAAGCCCTCCCACATGGACAGAATGAAACTGAATGTGGAATTCACGTTGTCCCGCCATATGGACTCTTATTACAATGTACTGGAGAAAGAAGAGCGCCCTAAAAACGTGGTAAGTTGTTTAAAAAATAGTATCGAAATTTTAAATGCTAACACAGCATACTCTCGTCGATAGGCTCTGTTATAATCACTTCAATATCAAATAAAATGATGACGTTTTAGTTCACAAACGCATTTATAATGGTACTGATTTGTCTAAAAATTTTAATTTTGGTACATAACAGAAGCAAAATTTACAATTCTTCCTTGTACGATATCACAACGTACATACAGTAAACAGCATCGTAAACTATGATTATTTGAATAAACCGTTGCAAAAAGAAAGGAGTGTACTCTTTGATTTGTCTCAAGTCATGGTTCTTTGAACTCATTGGACCAAACGAAGTGCTGATATTAAAAAAATAAATAGTACCATGAGTTTACATTATGACAGGCTTTTGAATATAAGGTTTATTTTACAGGACTCCCCCCCCTAGATTGACGTTATCATTGGCCTTAAAATGATTATAACAGAGCACTCCCCCTTTTTTTTTTATAAACAGTCTGCAAATGCAAGCTATTTGCCTGCAGGTAACACAAGCAGAGGAAATCATAGAGGATGACTATGTTGACCAGGCATCTTCCTAAGGACAAAAGCCAAAATTGAGGAAATGTTGTCTCAAAGACCCTGGAGACCATTAAGCCGCAGTAAAATTTACATAGTTTAATTATTCTAAATTTTGTTTAATGTTAAATGTTTTTGTGTTAGTTAGTAGTTTCTGTGGGAGAGCGAATCTTTCACTAGCATTCAATTTGTACTTTTAATAAAACGTCAAAATGCAATCGAATCAAATTTATATAATAATGCATAGTAGACTGTAAAAACACCCCCGGTGTAGTATTTTAAACTGTGTGAAATGTATTTAGATCTAAAAACTGATGCCAACAAGCGCTTTGAGAAAAGTGACCTTTAAGGTGTGGTTTGATACTATGAAATTAAATTCAAAAGTGGATAATCTCTAGTGAAAAAATTACATCAAAGATAAGGAGTACAGAGTTTTTTTTAAGTTATCATCAGTGAATATTTACAATCTGTTATACAAAATAACATTTGATAAATTGTTTGGTTAATGATAATGGTGAAGTGAGAGGACTCTACCTAGTTGAACTTAGCATAACTGTAACATTTAAACTGTCTAGAAAGTTAAGTCTAATTAAACCTGTCTGGTGGATCAAGTGAAATGTGCCTTTTGAGTCTTTTAACATATGGTCTGTGTGTGTGCGCATTAAGCTTATCACAATGTTTTACACTTTGGGTCACTATTTTGTTTTTAATTGTAAGTATACAGATGTTCTGTTGTGTGACTCAGTTGGGTACATATCTGGGTGCATTAATGATGTTCCTGATGTCCTTGTTTTGGAATCACTGGTGGAAGTCGAGATTAGAGTTGCTGGCTGTTTCTCACAGCTGTATCCCGCATGTCTAAACCGGCTATAAGATAGTTTTATATAATAATAATTTGGTGTTTATGGAGAGCTAGGAATTTGGACCAAGAAGCCAGTACATTTGTCGGTATCTTAGCCCTTACTGTTACTGTTTTATCCAAATGTATGTTCTTCATGTTAATCATTTGTCAATCCCAGGTATTTATTATTGCCTGCCTGTAGTAATTGCTTCATGTTGGATGTAACTGGAGGGCAGGTTTCCTTACACAATGTGAATGCTGCATGCAGCGACTTGTCTTCATTGGCCCCAGTTCTCCAAGTTTTCATTCAGGTTTTTATTACGTTTAGATTTATTTGATGGAGTTTTGATGCAGTACGCTGGTTATTGAGGGAGGCGAGTACAGCGGTGTTGTCTGCATAGTTATTTATTAGATAGAGCATGGGACCTACGACACTATCTTGTGGAACACCTGGGTGGATGGGGTACAGAGCTGATAACTCTTCTTGGATTTTGGCTTGAAAGAGTCTATTGTTTAGATAAGATTTAAGTATATTAAAGAAAATGGGTGGTAAGAATTTTTTGGTTTTGTATAGTAAGCCATTTAGCCAGGCTGTCAAAAGCCTCGCTAATGTCGAGGAACATAGCACTACTCTGTTTACTTGTTCTATGGTATTATGTTGATCTCTGAAACCAAACTGATGTTTCGGTAGTAGCTTTCCTTTTTTGATGACAGGTTTTAATCTTTGTAGGATGAGCTTCTCGAGAACTTTGAAAAGCATAGGAAGATGGTATGTCATGTGGGTCTTTTCCTGGCTTTGGAAGCATAATTATTTAAGGAATTTTCCACTGATGTGGGATGACTTCCAGGTTAAAAAGAACATTAAATAAAAACTGGTCCATTTTCAGGTAGTCCCTTTAATATTTTGGCTGTTATAAGACCATAACCAAGAGAGCTGTTTATTTTTTAATGGTTTTTATGGTTTTTATTTCACTCATTTTATTTTTGTTTTAAATTTTTCTGAAGGCTGATTCAGTTCATCGATGAATTGCTGAATTTCTTCTTTGTCAGAGATAGTTGAGGGATAGGGCTGAAAAGTATTTACCAGGTGATTTGCAAATGCATTGGTTTTTTTCGATTAAATTTCTTGCCCAAATACCACCATTTTCAGCTTCTTTGTGCCTTCTAAAGTGAGTAGTTAATATCAACAGTAGGAGTTTTTTTCTGTCTATGTAGTATTATGTTTAGATCACGCACAGCTGTATTAAATTTGTTTTATCTCTAGGATGTCTAGTGATCCGTCTTAGTTTTTTCTTCTCTGCAATTTTCCGTTTGACGAGTATGGGGATATATTCTTGAATCATTGGTTCTTGGCTGTCAGGTGTGGAGTCCCAATGCGGATTGTTATAGTACACTGTTAATGTGTTTAGTGACTTCATGTATATATAAATTTATTCTCTCGTTCACTAATTTTGTGAAATATTCTCAGTTTCTTTTCTTGCTATGTAGTTTGGGAGGTGTTTAAGGTTTGATAATTTGGGTACTATATGTGATATGCACTGAAAAATGGTCTGAGGACAGGTCTAAGCATTATTCTGCTTTTAGGTAAATTTTTTGCTATACCTTTTATAATGCAGAAATCTAAGTCTAGTGTTTTTTTGGGATTCGAGGCCAATGTGTTGATTCTCCAGTTGAGACGTGTTGTAAATTATTTTCTCTCATTGCTTTGACTAATTCTCTATCGCAGGTTAGAGTCACTCTAGATTCCCATTCCTGATGCTTAGAATTGAAGTCGCCTCCTATTATAAATCTGGGTCCGAGTGTGTTGAAGGAGAATTGGATTGTTCTTTCTTAATAGGATGTTTGGGTGGACAGTAAAGAGCTGAAATGATGACCTCTGTGTTGTTTAGCACTACTGAAATGCTTGTAGTTTGGATTTGTTCTTTTTGATATTTTTGTATATTATGGCAGTGCTGTCTGAGTGATTTTTTATATAAATAGCGTACTTTGGGATTTTAAAATAATTAAGTTTAGTAATGCGTGATTCTGACATTAAAATAATATCAATATGGTTTTAAAAATGTTACATCTTCTTGGCAACGCTGTGCCAAGCTATTGACATATCAAAGTGCTATCTTAAGAAAGAGAGCCACTATGAGATTTTTGATATAATAGTCGTAAGTAATTTAGCATTGTATTTATTCTCTCCAAGTGTTTTGCCATCATTACTTTTAGGTTGTTTTTGATTTGATTACTAGTGGTGTTAAGATTATGTTGACATTTGTTAACTTGTTGATTTTGGTCTGCTGCTTTTTAGGAATAAGAAATTTCAGGTTGAACCATCTGCTCACTTCTTAAAGGTGGGTATATATGCCTTTGATTTCTTTGGCAACTATACACTTCGTGTAGTTTGCTGGGTGATTTCCTAGCAGTTAACACATTTGACATAATTACTGCTTTGTTTTGTTCCACAGTTCTTTATTAGGTGGTCTCTTACACACCTGACACACCTTGCAGCTTTGTGGCAGAAGTTCCTTGTGTGGTCATATCTCTGACAGTTAAGACACTGACGCACTTCTCATTTGATGTGTGGTGGTTCAAATTCTATTTTTATATACCTAAGGTTTGTCATATTTTTTTTTGTTGTAATTGGACATAGAACTGGGCAATGGAGTTTCTTGAATTCTATGTCTTATACTATGTATATTGATTACGTTACGTCCTTGTTTATTAATTTCTTTCTTGAGACAATTTATATCAATCGTTAGGTGCATGTCGCTTAAGTGACCCAAAGTGATCTGTTTTGTTGTGATATGAATTAATGGAATTCTACGGGGTTTTTTCCTTTAAGATATTGATAATGGTTTCATAAAGTTTATCACAAGTTAGTTGGACTTCAGCTTGACTGATCCTCACAAGCTTAATAATATACTTGTCTTTCGCATGTTCGGTAAGTATATCTGTGAGGAGTTTCAAGTTTACTTGGTATATGAATATTGGAGGTGGTTTTACTGCTTCCATTGTTTCGTTATATTTTATGCTTTCTTCTTTTGTTAGTGGTTGAAACCTATTTGAGATTCCTGGAGCACATAGCCAGTAGTCAATCAGTTTCTTTTGTTTAGTTGTATGTTGCTGCTCGGATTTACGTTTTTGTTTTCTCGAATTTTGTGTCTGCCAATCTGATTCATTGGTGTTACTACGAGGTTGAATCAAATATAAACGAGACTGTTGATCTCGGGCGCGCAATATTAACGCGCGAGAGTTCTCGCTTCGTCAGGTGTTGGGTAGGGATGTCAGGAGTGGGGGAAGCAGGTGGGCGATTTCGTTCGTTCCTGTCAGTACCCGTCATGACAATTTCTGAGCAGAAGGTGCCATCGTCAATTGCGCAGCGTATTATCATTAAATTTCTCACCACGGAAGGTGTAAAACCGGCTGAAATCCAAAGGAGATTGACTACGCAGTTCAAGGAAGAGACACTGTCACGAGCTAGAGTGTTCACATGGCACAAAAAGTTCGTGGAGGGTCGTGAGAATGTTGAAAATAAGAGCCATGATCGCCGACCTCGCACCATCACCAACGAGAACATCGTCCGCGTTCAACAATTTATTGAGGGTGACAGGCGTCTGACCATCGATGAGATTGCATCTGAGATTGGAATAAGTTATGGCAGAACTTTTTCGATCATCACAGAGGAGCTAGGGTTTCATAAGGTGGGTGCCTCTGACAATTGAGCAGAAATTGCATCGTTCACAGGTGTGTGAGCGTCTCCTGGTGAGATTTCATCAAGAAGGAGACTCGTTTCTCACTCACGTAATCACCGGTGATGAAACGTGGGTGCACCACTATACCCCGAGTCGAAACAGGCGAGCAAGGAGTGGAGTCGTAAAGGGGAGGCTGGGTCAATGAAAGCCAAGTCAAGGCTGTCTGCAGGCAAGGTTTTGGCTACGTTTTTTTTTTTTTAATCAGCGTGGCTTGTTGCACCTCGATTTTTTTTGCATGATTGCAGGACCATTAATTGGGCTGGGAGACAGTTGAACACCCTCCCTACATCCCTGACCTATCGCCTTGTGACTATCACCTATTCGGTCCTCTCAAGGAAGCCATGGGAGGGCATAGATTCGACAGCGATGAGGAGGTTAGGTTGAGGTCTATGTGCGCAATTGGCTGGAAACACGACCAACTTCATTCTACAAGGAAGGCATTTCAAAATTAGCTACACGTTGGGAAAAATGTGTTTCTACATCAAGAGATTATGTAGAAAAATAATCTGCTATTCTTTTGTTTCAAGTTCAAATAAAATATTTTTTTAAAAATAAGTCTTGTTTATATTTGATACACCCTCGTATTTCCTGCTGGCTTTGTGGTTGTATTTAGTAGAGTAGCGTTTGTATTTGTAGAGAGATCGAAAAATTTGATTGCGATGGCCTTTGAGTAGGTGTTCGAGTAAAGTTAAATTGCGTTAGGGGTGTTATTGTCATATCCGAGAAGGTTCCCTAAAGGGAACATTTGAATTTTAAAGGTTTTAAGTATTTGGCCTATAGACCTAGCACTTATCTGTTGGACTTGATATCTTAGCTGAGCAAAGCAGCACGTCTTGATTCTTCAAAATTCAGATAAAAACTGGAGGAGCACAGAGTGGAGTACTAAAACAGAAGGGATACAATAAAGGCAGCAAGAAATACAATCAGGTTAAAGTAATAAGTAGAATTTTCTATTTCAGAAATAGATAGGAGCTATATAAACAAGGCCTGAATATACCTAGCTGATCAAATTCAGAACCCGCAACACACTACAGACGCGACAAAATCGTGAGTGAAGCAATATAAAAATCAATTGCGAAAATTCTCAGATGCAACTGTGAAACTGCAGGTTCTACAACAGAAGACCCCAAAAGGAAAAGACTAGAAGAAATTAAATTTTCTGGGGGAGCAACAGCTAGGTTTCCAGGGAAAAGAGGAATGGACATCAGAGACGAGGCCTACTCGGCGAATAAAGAAACGGAAGCAAAAAAGGAGAACAGACAGAAGGAAAAACAGCAAAAACTGGAAAAGCATACAGATAATCAATGTCAAGGATATATGTGGAAGTAATATCACTCAGCTTTCCGTTGACAAAATTAGGTAAACTAGTAGAACGTTTTTCAAAAAATTAATTTCGAAAGAGGTCGAGCTTGTTACTCGCTGAAAAGACGAGACGAGTGTTTCAAATTTACATGCTTGCAATCGACGCTCCCTTCTTCCTTGATTCGATAAGACTGGCACACAACTGAAAAATAGGTAAAAGTAGTCAGTTCTAGCAAACACGCTACCACCACATGGTTGCGTCGGACCTTTAGAAGAGCTAGCTATAAAGCCTCAATGAGGGAAACTCTAAACTAAAATAAATATGCCATTAGTTAAACTTGAACTAAATAACAAAATAATTGATAATAAATTAAAAAAAATAGCTAGTTGAAAACGAACTAAATTTTTGTTTTGTAAAAAAAACGATGTATTTTGAAGACTATAGAAAATATATAGGACGCTACGCATTGGAAGATAGAACTTTACACAACTTATCAAAACCTGCGTCGGTTATTTCTAAAGTCTATGAGAACTTTTAGAGACAATGTTCTTAAATGATTGATGGCACAGTAACCATCTCTCGTAACTCTAGTGCCGTTAGTAAAAGTGGTCAACAACAATATTTGGTAAATAATACTATAAACCAAACATTAACCAGCCAATAATAGCACTAAGCACATGGAGCAAATTGGTATCATGCTCAATTTACTCACCATTGTCAGTACTCTATGTGTCAGTAAACTAGCTTAATGGATGCACCACCTAAATATAAAATAGCTATTTGAAATCCCAATGGCCTGCTTCAACAACACGCCAGATAAATAAATGACGACCAAAATATCGACATCAAAATTATTTCTGAATCTCATTTCATAAACAACACTTATCTACAAATCCCAAAATACTAACTACTTTGCTATTCATGAAAAACTATGTGCAAGTCACTTAGATCACCGTTGAAGATAAACATGAACCGATAACAGTGTCTGCCATTTATTTTCCACCTAAACATAGTAAGAAGAAACCACTTCAAAGGCAATAAGTTCCTTGGAGAGGGAGATTATAATGCAAAACATCTAACATGGAGCTCAAGAGTTACAATTATAAGAGGAAGAGAACTAAGGCAGACAATCTACAAAAAATATCTACTGAAGAGCCAACATATTGGTCGTCTGACAGAAATAAAATTCCAGATGCTATAGATATCTTCATTACAAAGAAATGTAAAGCAGAATCTTGGGATAACTTGTCATCAGACCATTCCCTAGTGATAATAACTGTTTATTTACAAATCTCGATTAAATAAAAGCAACCCGATGCATAACAATAGGACTATTGGAATCGATTGGAGGAAAAACTAGGCAATCTAGTCTCGCTAGATCAACCGTTAAGAACCGACTGAAACATGGGCTTGAAAACTTTACAAAAAATATACGGGCGACGTGCTTACCTAAAAAAGTGAAGTATCTTCTTCACATAAAGAAAAAGTTTCAAAAAAAAAACACCTGCTGGAACAATGGTAACAGGCTAGGACAGAAGAAAACAACAAGAAACTAAACAAAGCAACCACAGAACTGAAAGTGCTAATTTTAAAATAACAAAATCAGGACATCCAAGATTAACTAGAATATTCTACAGTAGAAAACAACAAGAAGACTTAAATAGTCTCGACAACAAAATCCGCCACTTATAAAAGAATAATACCTGAGCCCGAAATAATGAAAAAATTGAAGCATTCTCCAGGCATCTAGAAAAAATATTCAAAACCCTTTTCCTCAAAGTTATCATCAAATCAAGATAACTAATTTCCTGGATTTGCAGTTTTAAATGGATCTACCCCATTATAAGTATACAATTAAGAAAGTAAAACAAGTTACAATAAAAGAAATAAACTTAAAAAGGCACCTGGATTTGACCTGATCTCTGGCAAAATCTTACAAGAACTTTGTACGATTGCTACCTTTTTGCCGTTTTTACCTTATACAGTGGAACGAGACTTTTTTTTAGCAATTTTGTAAATTATTACATTTTTAGATTCTTCAATTGCTCTTATATTGTGATAATTTGGACGTAATATACCAATTTTTAAGGTTTCATATTCTGTTCTTTTCTAGATGAAGTATTCAATTGGAGAGTCCGTCTACTGCTTTTGTCCAGAAGTATTTGATTTTGGAAAGGTGAAAACTTTCTGTAAACCACCTTGACACATTTTCTAATTGTGTCGGGATATTTAGGTTTTATGCCGATTCCCTCCAATTTGTATTTTACCATGTTATTGGTCTGGTTGTATAGTTTGGTTGATGATTGTTTAGCAAAAATGCTGTCGGATTGTGATCAAAATTGGGCATGGATAGTGGTTCTAGTGGGGACGCGGTGGCTCAGATGGTTCAACCAGTTGGCTCTGTCAACCCATGCGTGTGTGTATGTGAATGTCCTAGAATAAGTACCTGTTAGTCGATACAATAAGCCCTTGACGCTGCAGTGCCTCCCCCCACCCAAAAAAAGCGGTTCTAATTAAATTTAGTTTTAGTTGAGTTGTCAGTTTTTTGTTAACACTATTCCAGTTCGGGTATTTTGTATTAACATCTCCAAGCAGTATTTCCATACTATTAAAGCAGTATATTTTATTTACATCTGCAGCTGTTATTTTGTTTGAGTTTTATTACATACCGCAACTAAAATAATACCATCTACTAACATGACTGTTACGGCTTCAAAACTTACACCCGGCTCTCGTTTTTTATCAAAATTCTTGTTACATTCATACAATGACACCGTGATAGCAGTCCATTCTTTTACGCAGTTTTGAGTGGTGGTCTGCCACACTTTACGCACTGTGGAGCGGCGAGGCAGCACCCAACGGTGTTCTTCTACCACTGCCTGGTCGATGCGGCTAACAAAGATATTTGTCCCTCTCTGGCGGCTTCTGTTGAGACGAGGTGCATTAGACTTTGCTCCTTATTCTCCGGATCTGCCTCACAAACTAATGGGATGCCTTGGCTGACAAGGTTCCTCTTGATGTTGTCTTTTGAGAAGAAGACAAGGACCTCTAGCAGCACAGCATGTAGGAACTGTTGGTGGCTGTTGTAGCGTATATGGCCTGCTTTCACTGTCTTGGTCATATTTCTGAGGTACTCTTCTGTGTAGAGATATATAATAATGGATTGTTTTATTTTCGTTTTTAAGCCCTGGTATTCTATATATTGTTCTTTTTAAGGCATAGTATAACTTGTTTGTTTTATTTCTCCCGTCTGCTATACCCACACCCATATTTCCGTTCTCTGTTATTATGCTTCCGAGGTAGTTAAAAATTGGTACTTGCTCTATCCCATTTTGACTATATGTTATCTTTATTGCATCATTTTCTTCAGATGGTCCATGCATTATCATAACTTTTGTTTTATTCGTGTTCATCTCCATTTTCAGTTTTTCAATATCTGATGCCCACATATCCATTAACTTTTGTGTCTTACTTGGTGTGTCTGCTATTAATACTCTATCATCCGCATACAACAGCTTGTCTATTTGTATTGGGTTGAGGTTTTTGTATTCCCACAATAGTTTTTGGTGCTTTTCGTCGTCTATTTTTCAGCAGTCTATCTATCACAATAATGAAAAGTAGTGGCATCAGGTTATCTTACCGTTTTATTCCTTTTTTCAACTTGAATGAATTTGATCTTTTCCCCTCGATTTGGATTATTCCGCATACTTTACATAGATACTTATCACTACCCTGAATAATTTATAACATTTAATTCCATTAGGCAATTCCATAGTATGTTCCTCTATATATTGTCGAAGGCTGCTCTTAGGCCTGTAAAAATCATATACAGTTGTTTGCATGTTCCCTTTGCTCTTTCTATTAGATTTCTAAGTATACTTATATTATCATTAGTTTGCCTCTGTGATGTAAAAACTGCCTGTTCGTCTTCCATTTTTTCTTCTACTTTATTCCTAACTCGCCTTTCTGTGATTCTTGTATATACTTTGAAACACACTGTAGAGAGGCATATGGGTCTGTGGTTATTATAATCTATCTATTCCCCCTCGTTATATATTGGAACTGCAATCTTCCTTTGCCAATCCTTTGGTATTTATTGTTTCTCCCAAGTTTTGTTGCATATCTTCCGGAACCATGTAGTGGTCTTATCACCCCCTCCTCCAACTTTATCATTTCAGCTTTTACTTCGTTTTCACTGCAGGATTTTCCTATTTTTAATCTATTAATTGCTTCGTAGACTTTCTCCCTAGTTATATTTGTACCTCCTACCTGCCCCCCTCTCTTTATTATTCTAAATAGTCCGTTTCTTCTATTCCTTCACCCATTTGATGCTCTGTGTTTGTGTTGAATTTTTCCCGATGGTAATCTGGCCATGTTTCTAGATGTTCTTCGTCGTCTTTCGTTACTTCCCCAATTTTATTTTTAATGTTACTAATTAATTTCTTTCTTTTTTATGAGATTCTTATACAGTTTCAGAATTTTCTGCTCTGTAATTGATGGTCTTCTCCTAATCCTTTGCCAAATTCTTCCCAGGTTTTGGCCTTAGCCTCATGTACTCCTTTCTTTTTAACTTTATTTCTTCTCTTATTATATTCTTCTCCATCCTGTTCTGCATTTGTTCTAATAGACATTTTCCATGCTACATTTTTCTTCTTGCTAATTCTTTTACTTCTTTGTTTTACCAATGCGTTTTCTTATGCTTTGTATCAGTCACTTTCCTTTCACATATCTATTCTGATGTATATTTGAGCTCTTTAAAATTGTTCCACAGTTCTTCTAGGTTTTAACTTTGCCATTTGCCATCTAGTCTTCTAAGCTCTATTTCTAATGGTTTCTGGTATTTCATTCTGTTTTCTTCCCTGTTCAGCTTTTTTCTCTAAGTTCTTGTATGCTTCCTTTATGTTAGTTTTCATTTTGACCAGTTTGTACTCTGTTCCCAGTTCTGCTTCTCCCTCTACTTTTACCTCAGTAATAAATTTTTTGACTTTTCGTATGTAAACCGTAAAGTCAAGTATGCTTGTTGCCTTCCATCTTCTCACTTCAAAAGTATACCGTCCTTTTGTAGATTGGTAGAAGAACGTATTTTTTATGAGCGGATCATAACTTTGTCAAAAATCCAGCATTTTTTTGCCACCATTGTTTATTCATTGTTCTTCGTCTCTTACGTCTAGTCCAATACAACCCATTTCCTTCCTTGGGTCATTCCGATTCTTGCGTTCCAGTCTCCCATGATTATTACGTTATAATTTTCTCTCTTAACAAATCTAGTGTATCTTGTAATTTTTGTTAGAAGAGTCTTTTCCCTTCCATCTGGGCATTTTCACTGGTGCGTATAACTGTATGATGCCTAGTTTTTCCTCTATTTCTAACTCGATTGCTATTAGTCTTGAGTTTAATTGGATTATTTTCGTTACTTGTTTGTATAATTCTTGTGATAATATTGTGCCCACTCCGTGTTTTGTTTCTTCTTTTCTTTTATTTCTCGAATATATCAGTATGTGTCCTTTGGGTAGTTGTAATGTCCTGCTTATTCCCATAATGTGTATTCTGTTTCTTTCCATTTTATCAATTAATTCCTCTTCTTCCCATTGATTATTTGGATGTTTCATGAACCAAAATTTATTTCCGCTCCTGTTACCTTACTGTACGCATTCTTTCTGAATTTTTCATTTATTAACGCGTACCCTTTTTTGTTACTTATCAGTTTTGTGGAGTATCCTGTTTTCAGATTGTTTTTGTGATATTTCTGAGGGCTTTATTCGAGTCTTGCTTTTCCTTTTCTGATCTTACATCTCGTCTTCTTTTCTATTATCGCCTTTTTTTAATGAGTGTTAGGATGGTTTGAGTCCAGGTTTTCTTTTTTGGTATTGCTCTTAGTAGTGTGTTTCCTCCTTTCTCATCCGTAGAACTCTCTCTTTTCTTCCTGTCATCACCACTTCTCTCTTTACCCATGGGATTTTTGATTTCATTCGTTGTTATCTGATTTTTTTAAAGGTCTTCAATTTTCCACTCATCTCCATTTATAATCAGCTTATCCTCTTTAATTGTTGCCTTCATTTCCTTATTCTTAGCTTCCCGCGTGTGCGGTAATAAGCGTTTTGTTATATCTCTTGTTTTCTTGTCAAGGTCTTTCCTTACCTCTATTTTTCTTTCTTGTAGCCATTTTACATTGCGCAGTATTTCCAGTTTTTTCAACTTTGTTACGAGTCCAACTTTAATCGATCTGTTCTGTTGTGGGTTTCCATACGCGTTCCCAGTGTCTTTATGGAGTCTATTTCGTTATGTGTAATCGGTACTCCTATTTTTCTTGCTAGGCCATTTATAAATTTCTCTTTTGCTATTGTTGTGTATTCTATAATTTCTTCGGGGATTCCGAAAATTATTAAGTTCTTTTTCTTTTTCCCTTTCTAGGGCTTTGATTCTTATTTTTGGTTATTTATGATCTCTAGTTTATTTATTTTCTATGCTTGTTGGTTGACGTTCTTATTTGAAACGTCCGTTTTTCTCTCCATCTGTAACAGCTGTTTCATAATGTCTCTTTGCGTTATTTCTTTGCCTTCCTCAATTTCAAGTTCGCTCATTTCTCCTCTGCAATTCTAATTTCTAGTTTTTCTCGGTTCGGTTCTGTTCGATCGGCTTGCTTAATATCGTATTACAATTTCCACTCGCTATATCACCTGTTACTATATCAATTTCCAGGGCTGGAGTCTAGCACAATTTCACTGCTGACATGGAGGTGAACGTCCTTGGCTGACAAGGTACTCGAGTCCGAGCCTGTATCCTTTTTCCTCTGGGAAGCCCTGACGTATGAAGTTGTGTGCTATTTTAGGCGCTTTCATAACGTAGACGTTCAGGAGGTCCTGTAAATATGCCAAAAATGGTAGTAATGTTGTTGCAACCCTGTAACCACCTCCAAGAAATTGGGGGCAGTCTGGGTAGCCGCGAGCACGTGCTCTCGATGAACTGTTTTTCTCGAGCACCAGTTTATTTTAGCGTCCAATTTTCCCTCACTGAACTGGCGTTTAGTCGATGCAAGACAATTAAGGATCTAAACTAAATCTAGTCTTTATTAAACTGTCTAGAGATACTTTACCTACCACATGGTGACCCGTTAACTTCATCTTACGCTAATTTACATAATACTTAGAGCTACCTACATTCTCAGGTGATTGATGTCCCGGAGGAATTGGTCAGGGACAGCAACGGCTGGAACAACGGGAGGTTTACTCGGTTGGACAACTGCCTTCTTTGGGAGAGCTTACAGCGCTCGATTAGAATGCCATTGGGCCCGGGTGCTTTGCAGCTTCAAGGCAAGGATCAGCTGAAAGGCTTCTTTGTAGGACACGGGTTCCAGATGGTAGTGGGCTCCTGCCCCCTAGAGCGCGTTAGACGGTAGCCTTATGACGTCGTAGTTGAGGATGTGCCGACTACCGATGCTCCAAAGTCCAAACTGTCGGCGAACACCTTCATTTTGGCAGCGAAGGTGTAAGGTACGTCATTTTCCCCATGCATCATATAACTGATCTGTGCCATGGGTGGACAGGATGGGGGAAGCCCTGTTGCACAAGGTCTTGACCATCTTCCAGAGGCCATTGTCTCGTCAAGGGTCTCTAGGTTGCGTTCTTATTCGGCATTGCGGTAATCACGACAGCACTCTTAATAGCTGCCACAGATTACGTATCTTATAGATAGGAAGCTGTCGTATCAGCACGTCTGTATAAATCGGTAGCGATATCAGCGACCGCTGGGGCATGTTTCTGCATAAAAATTAGTCGGTCAACTTTAATTATATAAAAAAAGTAATTTTTTTATTATACTGCCTCTGTAATAGTTTAAAAATACTGAAGCTATTCTACGTAGGATACAGAATAGCGTTTTAGCTCAAGCAGTAAAAAATACAAAAACATACTCATATAAATCTAACAATAAGATTCTTGGAACATACAGAATACTATAGTTTTCTACCATTTACCGCAAGCTTAAGTAGTGTTTTGCTCATTAAATTTAAAATTAATTCTTAAAATATAGTACTTATTTGCACAAAAACACAAGCTTATTCTTTTAACATAACTGATTTTCCACAATTATATTGTCTTTGTAGCTTTTATCATATACCAATGCCCGGGGCTTCTATACATAAAGAAAATTTTGCGGCCACTTCCGCTTAAACCTGTCTCGAGCAGGCGCGCTAAACTTTCTATTTTTTATTTGTTAGTCGAGGAATATCAGTTACCAGTTTTTTCTCGGGCTCGCATTTTTTTGATGTTACGTCATCTGCAAATTGCAATTGTAAACTTCCCGTCATACGGCGCCGTCAGTTCGAGACAAGCCTAATGCTTAAGCGAGCCACCGTTTTTTATTGAAATCGAAAAAACCTCGGCTCGCCTGCTCAACCGTTCTTATCATCGTTGCTTTATTAAAAAATAAAATAATATAATAGAGTAGGGCAGCAGAGTTATTTGGGTTTGGCTAGCTTGGATTTTTAAAGCGCCTGCTCGCCCATCGTTTATTTATTTATAAATACAATTAAAACTCGTTTGGAGTTTTATGTTGATTTTATGTGCTTGGATTTTATGTTCTTGGGTTTAGCGCGCTGGTTAACGGAGTTTAGTGCGTTTGAACGGTTCAGCCAATAAGCGCTCTGACGCACTGGGCATATTCGACCTACAGGACTGTCTAGCCACACTGCATCCGCGAACGCTGTTTGGCAGTTGCAACATCCTGTAGACGCATTCCTGAAAATGGAAGATTTTCCGAGAATAAATTTTTATTTCAACAAGTCTAAATATCAGGTCTGTGCTAAAGATGATTCTACCGTCGCTGATGTTAAAAAGGAAATTTCTAAAATTATTGGAGTGGCACCGGAAAATCAAAAGATTGTAAATGTGATTCTTCAAGGTAGGTTTGACATAACCTGACATTTTCGGTAAACATAATACTGTTTTTATTAAGTTTTTGGAGCAAGGTCTGAGAATGAAATTGGAATCAGAGAAGTACTGGAATGCGATCTTTTTGATCCACGCGTGACCAGTTTGGTTATTGAAGAAATTGCTGGGAGCAGTTCGTCGCAGCAGGCTTCGGCACTGCCTTTTCAAACTGCTACCTGCAGCGTCGTGATGTATGAAGAATTAGCGCCGGGAGGCTTCAAATGTTTGCATCGACCACGAAGACATAAAAAGTTGCTGATCTTGGATATAGATCATACTATTTACGATCCTACAGTGTGGGGAACTGATTATGAAAGCAGCGGTAAGCGTCCCCATCTACAGGAATTATTGAAGGGAGTTTACCCACAGTATGATTTGGCGTTGTGGTCCACTACATCTATGCATTTGATAGATGAGAAAGTTCGTTTATTAAATTTGGATAACAGCAAGGACTATAAATTTTTATTTTATGCAGACGTAAATGCAGCATCTGTTGTTGAAATACCATTTATTGGTGCAAGATATGTAAGATGATTATTGCAATTTATAATCTTTTAATGTCTCATTTTCATAATTTTCAGGTAAAGCCGTTGGAAAATGTATATCGTCAAACTTTTGATTACAGTCTAGAAAATACAGTAATTTGTGATGACAACCCAAATAATTTTTATATGAATCAAAACAATGGAATTTTGGTAACTCCCTATTATTTTATTAATGAGAAGACAGACAACGAATTACTCTTACTAAAAGATTATTTGCTTTACATTGCATCTACTTCTGATAATTTCTCGACAATCGATCACTCTAACTGGAGGAACTTTTCAACCCCAAAGTGACAAAACAAAGAACCAAATTCAGCTTAATGTGTGTAATCAACTTTATTATTGTTGAATATTTATGTAACTGTGCTATAAATTTATGGTTGGTTTGTAAATTTATTGCCAATTAAATTTTCTTCTAATAAGACATCTAGTCATTTATGTTTACATTAATTGTATGTTCACTAAATGGAATTGTTCTGAAGTTGACTTTACAATATACAGTTTGCTTCAAGTATAAACTTGGAACTGAATTTGAACATGATGGATAATGCAGGATAATGTAATTTTTTAAGCTTATTGCGGATATCTCATTCTAATTTGAACATGTAAGAATCTTATCATTTGTATGAAGTAAATAAGAACATCATAATCTGTTTCAGCCCTTTTCGAGTATATTAGGATACGTTCATGCATATCCTCCATAGATACAACGCAGATTTCCATTTCACTAAATCTGTCCCATGTTGGTATTTGTTGATATAAAAAATAAAAACTATATCTGCACATGATTCTATTAACAAACAATTCTATAAACACAACATTTAAAAGAGAAAAACTAAAGTAATTTTAAACTTCCAATGGAACGAAATGATTACAATTATAAAAATTCTACTTTAGGATTTTATTCTTAACAAAAAAAGAGCATATTGTAAACCTGCGAGATGTAAATAAAGGAAATTTATTTTTAAAAACTTGATAAAAACAGTAAATGGATGATGGCCTCTTTGAATCATTGATACCGAGATTCTTCTTCGGGCGACTTAGCATTCAAGCTATTGCTTTATTTGAAGGATTCCTCTAATGTCAAATTTTTTTCACCCATAAATAAACTTTGCTGTGGCCATGATGGCCATCCCACTTAATCCTCAATCAATAGATTGGTTTGTTATCACTTTCTTTCTTTAATTCTATTAGTAGCTTATTGTTTTGAACCTGATCTAGCTTTATTTGGTTCACATCGTGTGTTAGTTGTTACACCAATTCTAAAACTTCATCTAATTTGTCCTCTTTCTTCTGCTGCTGTTTTGGTAGCGATATGAATGTCTTTCTGTTTTTGGCGAAAATGTTTGCTTCTTCGTCACTGTCCTCTCCTTCTGTTCCTCTCTTCCTTTTTTCACCATCCGTTGGCTGGCCATCCGTATTAACCATTTCTGTTTTTTAATCACTTATTACGGTGTTTTGTCTTTCTATTGTACTTACGCTTTTTTAAAATCATTTGTTATATCTAGTTAATAATATGTAGCCTTAAACAACAGCATATAATTTACAATTTAAAGGACTAGCTGTCACCATAAAGTGAAGAAACACCTTTGTAACCACTGGTTTTCACAACTCTAGAACAAATTCACCCGTTTCAAAAAGTGTTATGTAAGTCTCGTGTTGGAGGAAAGAAATGTGAAAAGCCGAAAAATAAGCTATACTCATTTTATCTTCTTCCGATATTTCTGAACATGGCAATAGCTTGGAGGAAAGTTAATTCTATGTTAGTTCTAACGAAGAACAAGTCTATTTACTACCTCCAAAGGAAATTGTTTTTAATGTAATTTTATTGGCAAAATACCTGAATAAGTTTTTTGCGCTACCACGATAGTCAAAAACTAAAAATAAAACGAAAGTGTTAAGTGATCGAATAAACTAAAATTAATTATATATTCAGCAGTTTTGAGAAAGTCGGCATTGTTAGTCACAATATTACTATAAATTCTAATTGCTCGTCACGAGATTCAATTGCTGTAACATAGTCCTATCCTATTTTGATGAAAAGTACTGATAATAAATATTTTGTTTACCTACAATAAGCAATAAAAATCAGAAATTATACTTCATCAGAAAGCACTGGTGTTGCCATAAGCGATAACACAAATTGTTGCAACAATATCAAAAGGCAATAGTAGAAAAATAAACGCATGCTCAATAAATAATGGGTTAAGTTCAAGTTCAAGATGAAACTGCATCTATAGTTGGCAACTGAGCTACAACAGACCAGTTTAATTTGACATTTAAAATTGTATTCATTCATGCATTCGATTCATAAGTGTCTCGTCAATATTTATATTAGATGAATATGAATAATTAGTAAGAGTCAGTGTATTTTACCGTATATTTTATTATATTTAAGAGTGTACAGTAAATGCACTCTGCGATTATAGAAACGGTTATTTTATTAGAAAAACAATAATTACTTGATCTCTTATTTCTTTTTATTATTTGTTGTTGTTTTTTTAGATTTAGTAGTTATTTTTCAAAATCTCTCTTTTATACTTATAATTTCTGATCTGTTTCGCTCTACCAGACTCTCATCTACACCCTTATATACCTCTAACTGCTTTTATGCTTGTTTCCTTCTTTCTTATATTATCGACGATATAACAACCCTCTACTTTACTTAATTTATGTTTTATAAGCAATTTTTTCCTTGTCTTATATGAATTTTTTTATTCCTCTTTGAGATTGTACAAGTTTTTCCTCACTTTTAATGCTTTCTTTATTTTTTTTAATTTGTTATGACTTCGTTACACTTCATTACAACCCTCTTACATGTATTATAAAACCGGTCATTCTGCCTACTTTGTTTATCATTTATCAGTATTTGGTTTGCAACTCTATGAATTAGATATTCCAATTATTTCTTCTGCATCTTCTGTCTTCGTCAACGTTCGCATTTTTCTCTTCATTAAACCTCTAAAAGTAGTTTTAGTTTGTTATTTTTGTAATAGACTAGTGTTGTATAATTTTGCGTTTCTTACTTTTCTGTTTATTACTCTTTGGTGGTAATTTCTTATTTATATTTTTACCAAGAAATTAATTGAGGTAATACTTGATCCTCTGTAACTTTTTTATGTTTTACATAAATTCTCTGTTTTCTAGATCCATGTTCCTTTATGTATTTCTTTGTGTTGTAAGAAAGTACTTTATATGATGGTCTAGTGCAAATTTTATCTGTTTCTATATATTTTTTTGTCCGGAACTTTCGTTTAATCCCTTACTATAATTACTAGACTGCCAGAGTGGTCCAAGCGGTTGAGGTGCGGACGGACTCGTGTTCCATTTCTGGAGCTCTCTGATGCCTGGCGGGTGACCTACACAGTCATTAAAAATAATTGTGTTTAATCGAACAAGGGGTTAATGGTGGTCATTTAAGGCGTGGTGCTTGCCGCATCGTCGCGCTTCAGAGATAGTGTGCGACGACCGGACAGTAAAGTCGAACACATGAGAGCCTTAACCTCTCAGTCCGCAAGCCGTACTCCCACGCGGTGCGTTAGGTCTTTACCATTATTACTATAATTGCTATATGCTATTTTGTTATGCTGTTAAATATCTTTTTTATGTCTGTATAAAATTTATTTTTCTCTTCATGTTTCTATTCTCTTGACGTTTATAAATATTATTTGCGTATATATTGAAGTAATATTTTTAGGTGACAACAATGTTTCATTACAACTTCGAAATCGATTGCTAAGTCTTGATACTTTTTTATTGTATGTGTGAAAGTTTAATGCAAATATAATTTATTTGTTTTATTTTTATACAAAAAAAGAAAAATCAATTATATTTATGTCTTCGTTATTGTTACACTACCCACCACTAATAATAATATTTAAAAAAAACTGGAAACTGATTTAGCATTCACATGTAATTTATTATAAAACTAAGCGACATAACAAACTGTGAATTTGATTTGTAAGTAGCAAGATAAAGATTTTAAATATTGTGCCTTATATTATCTCTAACGGCGGCTAAAACAGAGATACTAAACGCGTTTTTCTGATACCTTAACATTTAAAAGCACCTTAACTTAAAACTGGTTCAAAATTATTAACGTGTACGCCTTTTAAATGACGAATGTATTATTTGGCTTAGAGCACAACGTCTTACCGGTTCGGTTTTGTTTTAGCTACTTTTGCTTTGATCATAAACGTTATATTTTGAACTAACAATGGTGAGGCTCTAACGCTCCACATAGGAGCACGGTTTGCGAACAGAGACGTTAAGGCTCTGATATACCCGCCACTGTGCACACTCGTCGTGCACCATCGCTGACGCGTAGCGATGTGGCAAGCAGTGTTCTGTTTTTTTTTGAATTCGTGATATGTGGTAAAGGGTTGTGGTAGATGAATGAAATTAGGGCTAGGACATGATTTTCCTTTATTTAGGAAGTTAGGAAGAAAAGTAAGGTTTGCATGGGTAGGGTCGTAATTCTTAAGCAGCTCTATTCTTTATCAGGTTTGTGAAGAGGTACTTACCGGCTGCCCGTGGTAGTGAGACCCCCAGAACTTAATTATTACGATCGTACCGGTTGCTTTGGCATGGCCATATTCAAGAACGTCCTCATGCAGCAGACCATGACCATCAACTTCGTCAGTGCCAGAGATTAAAGACACCTCCTACCTCTGCAGTTGAAATGATATATCAAAGGGAAGATCCGGGCACGACGCCACGAGCAATGAATCCCAAACCCCGTAGATGAGCAAGAGTACCCTTATAATCTCTGCAGGAGACAGTACCGCCGACGTAGATCACCGCAACGCAATTTGAGAAAGTAAGATAAAGGCATTCTACGTAGCCGACGGTAGCTTCTGGATACTAGTCAAGGTTTTGCAAAATCTCTACCTCTTCATTGCTCATCTATGGGAAACGTGGCTTCGTCTAAGTAAATTTTGAAATTAAATTGTGGCACAGACTTATTACAGGAATAACCGTCGATAGATACATAATAAGAACTAAGATGAGAAGAAAAAATATTTTATGTACTAAATCATCTTGCTGATAAACAACTTTCCAGTTGTTGTAGGCTCGATGTGTTTAAATTAGAATTTATGAAATAATAATCTTAATTTATATTTAAAATAAATTCTGTTACAAATGTTTTTTTGTTTTACTACGTTTGTAGTTATTTTGATGTCGAAAATATTCTTATAAAAACCATTTCATTCTTTACAAGAAATAAATTAAAGAAACATTTTTATTCAAAGTATCTTGTTATATTTTTGACATTAAATTGATTTACGTGGGCTGCACGATATCTATTGAGAAAAACTAACAAAAACAAATTATTAATGTTGGAAACTTTTTTTATTGCTTTTGAAAATATTCTCCCTGACGGTCAATACCTTGTTACATACGCTGGAACCAACCGTCATACATTTTTCCATAACGAATCAGGTATCTCCGAAAGAGGAGTTTTGAACGCATCAACCGCCTCTTTCGGCGTCGAAAATCGTTGTCCGTGCAGTGTGTCCTTCACGTGTAGAAACAAAAAGAAATCGTAAGGGGCCAAATCAGGACTGTACGGCGGATGATCTATCACTTTGACGTTTTGCGTATTCAAAAAACCAATGTGCGTTCGCATTGCCATGGTGAAGAATGATCCGGCTTCGCGCGTTGGTTTTTTTTTTATTTCTCCGAAGACGTCGGTTGTGTATCACTCAGTAGTGACAGTTTTACGATGCTCTAAAACCACGGTTGCGACATGTTCAGTTTTCCTAAAAAAGCAGCTGTTACCTTTTGTTTTATAAATCTCTATAATTATACGCTGCGCACATTACTTTTTCTTAGAAAATTTAAAAAATTAACCCTTCTTTTTTACTCAAAGTTAAATAAAATATGATTGCAGAGAACAAAATAACATCCTACTGTAGAAATTTTAAGAAGCTTCTAGAAACATTTCAGAAAATATTAGTACAAATATGATACGAAGAAGAAAAATTATATCTTAAAATAACAGTAAAATTTTGGTTTCTGTGTATATATGTGTTTTTCTCTGTCCTTATTATTTATAATAAAATTCGTTAAACAGAGGCACACTTTAACTTTATAAATACAAGTATTTTGTAAAATTTTCAATTAGAGCAAATAGTCAAGCATTTGCTTCGAATCATAAGAGTTCATGTATTTATCATGGTTTTATTGACTTTAGCCTAGGAGAATTTTAGAATTTTCTAAGGAAAAACGATTTAATATATGAAAAATTTTGTCTCTAAACTTATTCGTTATCGTTAAAATTCTTTAAAGTACACCTTGTCTAATTTACAATACTTAATATATTAGGATATTAGATTGCCTTAGATAATTCAAGCATAATTCAATAGTTGAGTTTTTGTAGAATTGCTTGAAAGAAGTGGTGAACGGTAATGTGTTACATACATTTAGCATGAACATTAAACAATGTAAGACAGCTTGCTTCAAATTGTTTCTTGATATGTGACAACCTATGTGTTTGTAATTAAGAATTTCTAAGCACGGATTACAGTAGCTATTTTTTAAGAGACGTCGAATGCGAAAGAATCAGAGAATAAAAGTTGTTGATAATCAGATAAACAATTACTTTCCGTAGAAAAATTGTAGTTATGTAATTAAAGGCGTTCTTAAGTCTGTGTCCTTGTTTAGTTTAGTTTTGTTTGAATTAGCTGAAGGACTCAAATGCGCTTGAGTTTTTTGTTGTCGTAGACAATTTTGCAGTTTATTTTCTTTACTTACCAACAAGCACAAATATATTACGCGAGATGATTATTCTTTTTTTACATATATGTTTATCCATATTATTAGTTCACTTGTTTTTCTAAACATTTTATTTACACGTGAACCGCACGATATTTATTGCAAAAAACTAACAAAAACAAATGTTTAATGTTGGAAATTTTTTAATTCTTCCCGAATGTCAATATGTTGTTGCATACGTTGGAACCGATTTGTAGTAGTTGCTTGATTGCATCTTTACTGTCATTTATGTAAGCAACATAATTTATTACACGATGTAAAAATTTCTTTGCCATATCTAGCTTACTTTTAAGTGGCGGCCAAGGAGGGCAACTTGTTATAATGAAAGTACATACCTGTTTATGAAACCAATGCAATACCTTTTAGTAGCACGCGTAACGTAGTTTGCAAAAGAAAAGAAAACTTCGTTCTGCCATCGGATTGTTTATAATTATGCGGGTTGTGAGTACTACATTACTGACTGCATCACGATATGCGTTGAATGAAAACCGGACTAGGAACTTGTTTCTGCTTTATACGGATTCTCATGCAACCATAAATGAATATCACACTTGGTTGGTTATTCCGTTTCGGACCAATCAGGTTTTGTCATTAAATATTATTGATGAAAACACTTCACGGCGAACGTTTGTTCAATAATAAAATGCTATACCATTTAGCACTGCTGTCTACATAAAGGTCCTACACACATTGAGAATGAAACGGATACATTCTAGCTTATTGAAATGTTCGTCGCACACGTATTCGTAGAATCATATCAAGACCCTGCACCATATTAACAATAAGGTGTTCGTGCACATTTTGTTGGCGTTTTCGATTATGTCAGAAATGGGTACGCAAAGTGTTAAAAACATTCTATGATTAAGAACTCGACATATAGGAAAACGTCAATAATGCCTAAGGCATTTTTAAAAGGCATGGCGTTTTTAATAAAAACGTGTGCAGCAAATTAAATTACAATATATATAAAAAATAATAAAACTTTTCGTTTTACAAATGACATTATAATCTATAAAATGGTTTAATTACGATAGGTACAAATTTAATTAATTTATTTTATTTATTTAATATATTAAAATTTCTACGTCTTCTGCAAATCCTTACCTATCGTTATTAAACTGTCTTAGATTACAATTTCATTTGGAAAACGGAACGTTTTATTGTGTTAAGGAGGAGAATGAATGGTGTTCCCGTCAAGTCTCGCATATAGATAATCCATCGTCTGGTACGATTACGAGAGTTTTTAATGTTTTATTATATTATATATAATAAAAAGTACTTGTAGCACTTATTGATGATCAACTTTAACTGTTTGCTTTATGGTAAAATATTTTTCTTAGAATCTGCATTGATATTTACTAGTGTTCTTCTGCAGGTGATTTCAAAATTTAAAATGATTAATTTAATTAAGAAAATGTTCTAATTGTCGCAAATATTTTTGTCATTTTTCTTGTACAGCAGCAGTGTTCCATTTTTTTTTCGATGCTTATCATTATTATTTTCTGTTCCTTAATGAGTTTAACTAGTTTATACGTTATTTTTATTACAACCTCTAGTATAACTCCTGATATTTTGCTTCTTGTGATTCTGTTTGGCCACATTGCTCCTTTTCACTTTGTTCAACATACTCATCAATCTGCTGAGGTCCATAATTATGCATCAAATGTTTAGAAACGGGCGATATTGCAATCGACAGATATTTAAAGAATTTCTTTTCTAAACTGCTAGAGTAACATACTAATTATTGCGCGGTTTTTAAAATTTGATGTAGCTTATGACGAAAACACTGTTTAAATTAACTATTATATAAACCTTGTAAATTCTCAATTTTAAAAATGTAGATATTTAAAATGAACATCAACAAATATTATAACTACAATATAGCCATAAAATAATTAAAAATTATTTATTTTCTAATTAAAATGCAAGTATTTTTAAGAAACGGATAACAATAGTGACAATAGTTACAAATTAAATAATTTAACAAACATTTCGTGCCTCAACTATATTTTAAATTCAATATTTTTAGTATGACTTGAATTTCAAAAAAGAATCTGCGGTTTCAAGACATTTAATAAAAATTCCTAAATTTAAATATTAAGTTCAACTACGTTTTTAAATTTCAAACAAAGAATTAAATAACTAGTGGTGTATCATATACTATAAATTAATAGACACTGTCTGTTTTATTGATAATTAGGATGAGCTAAACAATAGCTAGTTTTTAGTTAAATTTCTCACTGTAGCCTTTAATTATATAACAGCAGTTCTTAATTCAGATTGTTGGTTTTAAACATATGTCTAATACATTTAACAATATACAATAGTACTAAATTAATGTACGAAGGAAATCTAAAAGAAAACGAAACAAAAGAGAGAAAAATAAAAGAATAAAATAAAGAAAATAAAACAAAAATGTTTAATTAACCATATATTCAGTCTGCATAAACGATATTAGCTAAATTTTACAGGTCACTAGGTAAATCAATTTCTTCTTTTTTGTTGGCCATTCAGCGGCCAGGAAAGTAGTGGCAAATTTTAGTAACTTCGTTCAAAGGAATTTCCTGCAAAAACAAAAACATTTTGTTTCTTAAAGAACTGTCTAAGTAACTTACAATTTTCCCAAGAACATCTATCACTTCATATAGTGGTGTTATAGTTTCTGTTAATATAATCTTATTGGCAAAGTTGGATTTCGCAGATCTTCCGGAACCATGTAGTGGCCTTATCACCCCCTCCTCCAACTTTATCATTTCAGCTTTTACTTCGTTTTCACTGCAGGATTTTCCTATTTTTAATCTGTTAATTGCTTCGTAGACTTCCTCCCTAGTTATATTTGTACGTCCTACCAGACCCCCCTCTCTTGATTGTTCTAAATAGTCCGTTTCTTCTATTCGTTCACCCCTTTGATGCTCTGTGTTTGTGTTGAATTTTTTCCGATAGTATTCTGGCCATGTTTCTAGGTTTTCTTTCGTTATTTCCCTATTTTTATTTTTAATTTAAGTTACTGATTAATTTTTTTCTTTTTCCCGAGATTCTTCTTATACAGTTTCAGAATTTTCTGCTCTGTAATTGATGGTCTTCTCCTAATCCTTTGCCAAATTCTTCCCAGGTTTTGGCCTTAGCCTCATGTACTCCTTTCTTTTTAACTTTATTTCTTCTCTTATTATATTCTTCTCCATCCTGTTCTGCATTTGTTCTAATAGACATTTTCCATGCTACATTTTTCTTCTTGCTAATTCTTTTACTTCTTTGTTTTACCAATGCGTTTTCTTATGCTTTGTATCAGTCACTTTCCTTTCACATATCTATTCTGATGTATATTTGATGAGCTCTTTAAAATTGTTCCACAGTTCTTCTAGGTTTTAACTTTGCCATTTGCCATCTAGTCTTCTAAGCTCTATTTCTAATGGTTTCTGGTATTTCATTCTGTTTTCTTCCCTGTTCAGCTTTTTTCTCTAAGTTCTTGTATGCTTCCTTTATGTTAGTTTTCATTTTGACCAGTTTGTACTCTGTTCCCAGTTCTGCTTCTCCCTCTACTTTTACCTCAGTAATAAATTTTTTGACTTTTCGTATGTAAACCGTAAAGTCAAGTATGCTTGTTGCCTTCCTTCTTCTCACTTCAAAAGTATACCGTCCTTTTGTAGATTGGTAGAAGAACGTATTTCCTATGAGCGGATCATAACTTTGTCAAAAATCCAGCATTTTTTTGCCACCATTGTTTATTCATTGTTCTTCGTCTCTTACGTCTAGTCCAATACAACCCATTTCCTTCCTTGGGTCATTCCCGATTCTTGCGTTCCAGTCTCCCATGATTATTACGTTATAATTTTTCTCTCTTAACAAATCTAGTGTATCTTGTAATTTTTGTTAGAAGAGTCTTTTCCCTTCCATCTGGGCATTTTCACTGGTGCGTATAACTGTATGATGCCTAGTTTTTCCTCTATTTCTAACTCGATTGCTATTAGTCTTGAGTTTAATTGGATTATTTTCGTTACTTGTTTGTATAATTCTTGTGATAATATTGTGCCCACTCCGTGTTTTGTTTCTTCTTTTTCTTTTATTTCTCGAATATATCAGTATGTGTCCTTTGGGTAGTTGTAATGTCCCTGCTTATTCCCATAATGTGTATTCTGTTTCTTTCCATTTTATCAATTAATTCCTCTTCTTCCCATTGATTATTTGGATGTTTCATGAACCAAAATTTATTTCCGCTCCTGTTACCTTACTGTACGCATTCTTTCTGAATTTTTCATTTATTAACGCGTACCCTTTTTTGTTACTTATCAGTTTTGTGGAGTATCCTGTTTTCAGATTGTTTTTGTGATATTTCTGAGGGCTTTATTCGAGTCTTGCTTTTCCTTTTCTGATCTTACATCTCGTCTTCTTTTCTATTATCGCCTTTTTTTAATGAGTGTTAGGATGGTTTGAGTCCAGGTTTTCTTTTTTGGTATTGCTCTTAGTAGTGTGTTTCCTCCTTTCTCATCCGTAGAACTCTCTCTTTTCTTCCTGTCATCACCACTTCTCTCTTTACCCATGGGATTTTTGATTTCATTCGTTGTTATCTGATTTTTTTAAAGGTCTTCAATTTTCCACTCATCTCCATTTATAATCAGCTTATCCTCTTTAATTGTTGCCTTCATTTCCTTATTCTTAGCTTCCCGCGTGTGCGGTAATAAGCGTTTTGTTATATCTCTTGTTTTCTTGTCAAGGTCTTTCCTTACCTCTATTTTTCTTTCTTGTAGCCATTTTACATTGCGCAGTATTTCCAGTTTTTTCAACTTTGTTACGAGTCCAACTTTAATCGATCTGTTCTGTTGTGGGTTTCCATACGCGTTCCCAGTGTCTTTATGGAGTCTATTTCGTTATGTGTAATCGGTACTCCTATTTTTCTTGCTAGGCCATTTATAAATTTCTCTTTTGCTATTGTTGTGTATTCTATAATTTCTTCGGGGATTCCGAAAATTATTAAGTTCTTTTTCTTTTTCCCTTTCTAGGGCTTTGATTCTTATTTTTGGTTATTTATGATCTCTAGTTTATTTATTTTCTATGCTTGTTGGTTGACGTTCTTATTTGAAACGTCCGTTTTTCTCTCCATCTGTAACAGCTGTTTCATAATGTCTCTTTGCGTTATTTCTTTGCCTTCCTCAATTTCAAGTTCGCTCATTTCTCCTCTGCAATTCTAATTTCTAGTTTTTCTCGGTTCGGTTCTGTTCGATCGGCTTGCTTAATATCGTATTACAATTTCCACTCGCTATATCACCTGTTACTATATCAATTTCCAGGGCTGGAGTCTAGCACAATTTCACTGCTGACATGGAGGTGAACGTCCTTGGCTGACAAGGTACTCGAGTCCGAGCCTGTATCCTTTTTCCTCTGGGAAGCCCTGACGTATGAAGTTGTGTGCTATTTTAGGCGCTTTCATAACGTAGACGTTCAGGAGGTCCTGTAAATATGCCAAAAATGGTAGTAATGTTGTTGCAACCCTGTAACCACCTCCAAGAAATTGGGGCAGTCTGGGTAGCCGAGCACGTGCTCTCGATGAACTGTTTTCTCGAGCACCAGTTTATTTTAGCGTCCAATTTTCCCTCACTGAACTGGCGTTTAGTCGATGCAAGACAATTAAGGATCTAAACTAAATCTAGTCTTTATTAAACTGTCTAGAGATACTTTACCTACCACATGGTGACCCGTTAACTTCATCTTACGCTAATTTACATAATACTTAGAGCTACCTACATTCTCAGGTGATTGATGTCCCGGAGGAATTGGTCAGGGACAGCAACGGCTGGAACAACGGGAGGTTTACTCGGTTGGACAACTGCCTTCTTTGGGAGAGCTTACAGCGCTCGATTAGGAATGCCATTGGGCCCGGGTGCTTTTTTGCAGCTTCAAGGCAAGGATCAGCTGAAAGGCTTCTTTGTAGGACACGGGTTCCAGATGGTAGTGGGCTCCTGCCCCCTAGAGCGCGTTAGACGGTAGCCTTATGACGTCGTAGTTGAGGATGTGCCGACTACCGATGCTCCAAAGTCCAAACTGTCGGCGAACACCTTCATTTTGGCAGCGAAGGTGTAAGGTACGTCATTTTCCCCATGCATCATATAACTGATCTGTGCCATGGGTGGACAGGATGGGGGAAGCCCTGTTGCACAAGGTCTTGACCATCTTCCAGAGGCCATTGTCTCGTCAAGGGTCTCTAGGTTGCGTTCTTATTCGGCATTGCGGTAATCACGACAGCACTCTTAATAGCTGCCACAGATTACGTATCTTATAGATAGGAAGCTGTCGTATCAGCACGTCTGTATAAATCGGTAGCGATATCAGCGACCGCTGGGGCATGTTTCTGCATAAAAATTAGTCGGTCAACTTTAATTATATAAAAAGTAATTTTTTATTATACTGCCTCTGTAATAGTTTAAAATACTGAAGCTATTCTACGTAGGATACAGAATAGCGTTTTAGCTCAAGCAGTAAAAATACAAAACATACTCATATAAATCTAACAATAAGATTCTTGGAACATACAGAATACTATAGTTTTCTACCATTTACCGCAAGCTTAAGTAGTGTTTTGCTCATTAAATTTAAAATTAATTCTTAAAATATAGTACTTATTTGCACAAAAACACAAGCTTATTCTTTTAACATAACTGATTTTCCACAATTATATTGTCTTTGTAGCTTTTATCATATACCAATGCCCGGGGCTTCTATACATAAAGAAAATTTTGCGGCCACTTCCGCTTAAACCTGTCTCGAGCAGGCGCGCTAAACTTTCTATTTTTTATTTGTTAGTCGAGGAATATCAGTTACCAGTTTTTTCTCGGGCTCGCATTTTTTTGATGTTACGTCATCTGCAAATTGCAATTGTAAACTTCCCGTCATACGGCGCCGTCAGTTCGAGACAAGCCTAATGCTTAAGCGAGCCACCGTTTTTTATTGAAATCGAAAAAACCTCGGCTCGCCTGCTCAACCGTTCTTATCATCGTTGCTTTATTAAAAAATAAAATAATATAATAGAGTAGGGCAGCAGAGTTATTTGGGTTTGGCTAGCTTGGATTTTTAAAGCGCCTGCTCGCCTGCTCGCCCATCGTTTATTTATTTATAAATACAATTAAAACTCGTTTGGAGTTTTATGTTGATTTTATGTGCTTGGATTTTATGTTCTTGGGTTTAGCGCGCTGGTTAACGGAGTTTAGTGCGTTTGAACGGTTCAGCCAATAAGCGCTCTGACGCACTGGGCATATTCGACCTACAGGACTGTCTAGCCACACTGCATCCGCAAACGCTGTTTGGCAGGTGCAACGTCGTGTAGACGCATTCCTGAAAATGGAAGATTTTCCGAGAATAAATTTTTATTTCAACAAGTCTAAATATCAGGTCTGTGCTAAAGATGATTCTACCGTCGCTGATGTTAAAAAGGAAATTTCAAAAATTATTGGAGTGGCACCAGAAAATCAAAAAATTGTAAATGTGTTTCTTCAAGGTAGGTTTGACATAACCTGACATTTTCGGTAAACATAATACTGTTTTTATTAAGTTTTTGGAGGAAGGTCTGAGAATGAAATTGGAATCAGAGAAGTACTGGAATGCGATCTTTTTGATCCACGCTTGACCAGTTTGGTTATTGAAGAACTTGCCGGGAGCAGTTCGTCGCAGCAGGCTTCGGCACTGCCTTTTCAAACTGCTGCCTGCAGCGTCGTGATGTATGAAGAATTAGCGCCGGGAGGCTTCAAATGTTTGCATCGACCACGAAGACATAAAAAGTTGCTGATCTTGGATATAGATCATACTATTTACGATCCTACAGTGTGGGGAACTGGTTATGAAAGCACCGGTAAGCGTCCCCATCTACAGGAATTATTGAAGGGAGTTTACCCACAGTATGATTTGGCGTTGTGGTCCACTACATCTATGCGTTTGATAGAGGAGAAAGTCCGTTTATTAAATTTGGATAAAAGCAAGGACTACAAATTTTTATTTTATGCAGACGTAAATGCAGCATCTCTTGTTGAAATACCATCTATTGGTGCAAGATATGTAAGATGATTATTGTAATTTACAATATTTTAATGTCTCATTTTCAAAATTTTCAGGTAAAGCCGTTGGAAAATGTATATCGTCAAACTTTTGATTACAGTCTAGAAAATACAGTAATTTGTGATGACAACCCAAATAATTTTTATATGAATCCCAACAATGGAATTTTAGTAACTCCCTATCATTTTCTTAATGAGAAGACAGACAACGAATTGGTCTTACTGAGAGATTATTTGCTTTACATTGCCTCTAGTTCTGACAATTTCTCGACAATCGATCACTCTAACTGGAGGAACTTTTCAACCCCAAAATGACAAAGCAAAGAATCAGATTCAGCTTAATAATGTGTGTAATCAACTTTATTATTGTTGTTGAATATTTATGTAACTGTGCTATAAATGTATAGTTGGTTTGTAAATTTATTGCCAATTAAATTTTCTTCTAATAAGACATCTAGTCATTAATGTTTACATTAATTGTATGTTCACTAAATGGAATTGTTCTGAAGTTGACTTTACAATATACAGTTTGCTTCAAGTATAAACTTGGAACTGAATTTGAACATGATGGATAATGCAGGATAATGTAATTTTTTAAGCTTATTGCGGATATCTCATTCTAATTTGAACATGTAAGAATCTTATCATTTGTATGAATTAAATAAGAACATTATAATCTGTTTCAGCCCTTTTTGAGTATATTAGGATACATTTATGAATATCTTCCATAGATAAAATGATTTCCATTTCACTAAATCTGTACTATGTTGGTTTACATATTTTTGAACCAATTGAATTTGTATAAAAAAATAAAAGCTTCTATATCTGCACATAATTCGATTAACAAACAATTCTATAAACACAACATTTAAAAGAGAAAAAATAAAGTTGTAATTTTAAACTTCCAATTGAACGAAATTATTACAATAATAAAAGTTCTACTTTAGGATTTTATTCTCAACAAGAAAAGAGCATATTGTAACCTGCGAGATGTAAATAAAAGAAATTTATTTTTAAAAACTTGATAAAAACAATAAATGGATGATGGCCTCTTTGAATCATTGACACAGATTCTTCTTCGGGTGACCTAGCATTCAAGCTATTGTTTTGTTTGAAGGATTCCTCTAGTGTTAAATTTTTTTCACCCATAAATAAAATTTGCTGTGACCGTGATGGGCATCCCTCTTAATCCTCAATAAATAGATTGGTTTGTTATCACTTTCTTTCTTTAATTCTATTAGTAGCTTATTGTTTTGAACCTGGTCCAGCTTTATTTGGTTCACATCGAGTGTTAGTTGTTACACCAATTCTAAAACTTCATCTAATTTGTCCTCTTTCTTCTGCTGCTGTTTTGGTAGCGATATGAATGTCTTTCTGTTTTTGGCGAAAATGTTTGCTTCTTCGTCACTGTCCTCTCCTTCTGTTCCTCTCTTCCTTTTTTCACCATCCGTTGGCTGGCCATCCGTATTAACCATTTCTGTTTTTTAATCACTTATTACGGTGTTTTGTCTTTCTATTGTACTTACGCTTTTTTAAAATCATTTGTTATATCTAGTTAATAATATGTAGCCTTAAACAACAGCATATAATTTACAATTTAAAGGACTAGCTGTCACCATAAAGTGAAGAAACACCTTTGTAACCACTGGTTTTCACAACTCTAGAACAAATTCACCCATTTCAAAAAGTGTTATGTAAGTCTCGTGTTGGAGGAAAGAAATGTGAAAAGCCGAAAAATAAGCTATACTCATTTTATCTTCTTCCGATATTTCTGAACATGGCAATAGCTTGGAGGAAAGTTAATTCTATGTTAGTTCTAACGAAGAACAAGTCTATTTACTACCTCCAAAGGAAATTGTTTTTAATGTAATTTTATTGGCAAAATACCTGAATAAGTTTTTTGCGCTACCACGATAGTCAAAAACTAAAAATAAAACGAAAGTGTTAAGTGATCGAATAAACTAAAATTAATTATATATTCAGCAGTTTTGAGAAAGTCGGCATTGTTAGTCACAATATTACTATAAATTCTAATTGCTCGTCACGAGATTCAATTGCTGTAACATAGTCCTATCCTATTTTGATGAAAAGTACTGATAATAAATATTTTTGTTTACCTACAATAAGCAATAAAAAATCAGAAATTATACTTCATCAGAAAGCACTGGTGTTGCCATAAGCGATAACACAAATTGTTGCAACAATATCAAAAGGCAATAGTAGAAAAAATAAACGCATGCTCAATAAATAATGGGTTAAGTTCAAGTTCAAGATGAAACTGCATCTATAGTTGGCAACTGAGCTACAACAGACCAGTTTAATTTGACATTTAAAATTGTATTCATTCATGCATTCGATTCATAAGTGTCTCGTCAATATTTATATTAGATGAATATGAATAATTAGTAAGAGTCAGTGTATTTTACCGTATATTTTATTATATTTAAGAGTGTACAGTAAATGCACTCTGCGATTATAGAAACGGTTATTTTATTAGAAAAACAATAATTACTTGATCTCTTATTTCTTTTTATTATTTGTTGTTGTTTTTTTAGATTTAGTAGTTATTTTTCAAAATCTCTCTTTTATACTTATAATTTCTGATCTGTTTCGCTCTACCAGACTCTCATCTACACCCTTATATACCTCTAACTGCTTTTATGCTTGTTTCCTTCTTTCTTATATTATCGACGATATAACAACCCTCTACTTTACTTAATTTATGTTTTATAAGCAATTTTTCCTTGTCTTATATGAATTTTTTATTCCTCTTTGAGATTGTACAAGTTTTCCTCACTTTTAATGCTTTCTTTATTTTTTAATTTGTTATGACTTCGTTACACTTCATTACAACCCTCTTACATGTATTATAAAACCGGTCATTCTGCCTACTTTGTTTATCATTTATCAGTATTTGGTTTGCAACTCTATGAATTAGATATTCCAATTATTTCTTCTGCATCTTCTGTCTTCGTCAACGTTCGCATTTTTCTCTTCATTAAACCTCTAAAAGTAGTTTTAGTTTGTTATTTTTGTAATAGACTAGTGTTGTATAATTTTGCGTTTCTTACTTTTCTGTTTATTACTCTTTGGTGGTAATTTCTTATTTATATTTTTACCAAGAAATTAATTGAGGTAATACTTGATCCTCTGTAACTTTTTTATGTTTTACATAAATTCTCTGTTTTCTAGATCCATGTTCCTTTATGTATTTCTTTGTGTTGTAAGAAAGTACTTTATATGATGGTCTAGTGCAAATTTTATCTGTTTCTATATATTTTTTTGTCCGGAACTTTCGTTTAATCCCTTACTATAATTACTAGACTGCCAGAGTGGTCCAAGCGGTTGAGGTGCGGACGGACTCGTGTTCCATTTCTGGAGCTCTCTGATGCCTGGCGGGTGACCTACACAGTCATTAAAAATAATTGTGTTTAATCGAACAAGGGGTTAATGGTGGTCATTTAAGGCGTGGTGCTTGCCGCATCGTCGCGCTTCAGAGATAGTGTGCGACGACCGGACAGTAAAGTCGAACACATGAGAGCCTTAACCTCTCAGTCCGCAAGCCGTACTCCCACGCGGTGCGTTAGGTCTTTACCATTATTACTATAATTGCTATATGCTATTTTGTTATGCTGTTAAATATCTTTTTTATGTCTGTATAAAATTTATTTTTCTCTTCATGTTTCTATTCTCTTGACGTTTATAAATATTATTTGCGTATATATTGAAGTAATATTTTTAGGTGACAACAATGTTTCATTACAACTTCGAAATCGATTGCTAAGTCTTGATACTTTTTTATTGTATGTGTGAAAGTTTAATGCAAATATAATTTATTTGTTTTATTTTTATACAAAAAAAGAAAAATCAATTATATTTATGTCTTCGTTATTGTTACACTACCCACCACTAATAATAATATTTAAAAAAAACTGGAAACTGATTTAGCATTCACATGTAATTTATTATAAAACTAAGCGACATAACAAACTGTGAATTTGATTTGTAAGTAGCAAGATAAAGATTTTAAATATTGTGCCTTATATTATCTCTAACGGCGGCTAAAACAGAGATACTAAACGCGTTTTTCTGATACCTTAACATTTAAAAGCACCTTAACTTAAAACTGGTTCAAAATTATTAACGTGTACGCCTTTTAAATGACGAATGTATTATTTGGCTTAGAGCACAACGTCTTACCGGTTCGGTTTTGTTTTAGCTACTTTTGCTTTGATCATAAACGTTATATTTTGAACTAACAATGGTGAGGCTCTAACGCTCCACATAGGAGCACGGTTTGCGAACAGAGACGTTAAGGCTCTGATATACCCGCCACTGTGCACACTCGTCGTGCACCATCGCTGACGCGTAGCGATGTGGCAAGCAGTGTTCTGTTTTTTTTTGAATTCGTGATATGTGGTAAAGGGTTGTGGTAGATGAATGAAATTAGGGCTAGGACATGATTTTCCTTTATTTAGGAAGTTAGGAAGAAAAGTAAGGTTTGCATGGGTAGGGTCGTAATTCTTAAGCAGCTCTATTCTTTATTAAATTTGTGAAGAAGTACTTACCCACTGCCCGTGGTGGTGAGACTCCAGAACTTACTTATTATGGTCGTACCGGTTGCTTTGTCATGGCCATATTCAAGAACGTCCTTATGTAGCAGACTATGACTATCAACTCCGTCAGCGCCAGAGATGAAAGACGCATCCTACCTCTGCAGTTGAAATGGTAGGTCAGAGGGAATAACCGGACACGATGCCACGAACAGTGAATTCCAAACCCCGTAAATGAGTACCCTCATAATCTCTGCAAGAGACACTACCGCCGACGTAGATCACCGCAACGCAATTTGAGAAAGTAAGATAAAGGCATTCTACGTGGCCGACGGTAGCTTCTGGATACTGGTCAAGGTTTTGCGAAATCTCTACCTCTTCATTGCTCATCTATGGGAAACGTGGTTTCATCTAAGTAAATTTTAAAATTAAATTGTGGGACAGACTTATTACAGGAATGACAGTCGATAGATACATAATACGAACTAAGATGAAAAGCAAAAATTTTTTATGTACTAAATCATCTTGCTGATTTTCCAACTTTCCAATTGTTGTATGCTCGATGTGTTTAAATTAGAATTTGTGAAATAATAATCTTAATTTATCTTTAAAATAAATTCTGTTGCGAATGTCTTTTCTTTTACTACGTTTGTAGTTATTTTGATGTCAAA
This sequence comes from Sinelater perroti, assembly GCA_036346155.1. Lineage (NCBI taxonomy): Eukaryota > Metazoa > Arthropoda > Insecta > Coleoptera > Elateridae > Sinelater > Sinelater perroti. The sequence continues at coordinate 141,767 of JARFIY010000095.1, forward strand.
AATATGCTTATAAAATCAATTAATACTTCACGAGAAATAAATTAAGATAATATTTTTATTCAAAGTATCTTGCCATATTTTTTACATTAAATTGATTTACGTGAGCTGCACAATATCTATTGAGAAAAGCTAACAAAAACAAATTATTAATGTTGGAAACTTTTTTTACTGTTTTTGAAAGTATTCTCCCTGACGGTCAATGCATTGTTGCATACGCTGGAACCAACTGTCATACATTTTTTTCCATAGCGAATTAGGTATCTCCGAAAGATGAATTTTAAATAATCAACCGCATCTTTCGGCATCGAAAATCGTTATCCGTGCAGTGTGTCCTTCACGTGTAGAAACAAAAAGAAATCTCTAGGGGCCTATCAATTTGACGATTTGAGTACTCAAAAAACCAGTGTGAGATCGCATTGGCATGTTGGAGAATGATCCGGCTTCGCGCGTTGGTTTTTCTTATTTCTTCGAAGGTATCTTAAAACAATAATAAAGAATTTTTGTATCTGTGTATTTATATGTATTTTTCTCTTTTCTTTTTATTTATAATAAAATTCGTTGAACAGAAGCACACTTTATCTTTATAATCACAAGTATTTTGTTGAATTTTCAATTAGAGCAAATAGTCAAGCATTTGCTTCGAATCATAATCGTTCATGTATTTATCATGGTTTTATTGACTTTAGACTAGAAAAATCCAAGTCCTAGAAGAATTTTAGAAATTCTAAGAAAAAAGGATTTAATATATGATACATTTTTTTTCTCTAAACTTCCTAGTTATCGTTACAATTATTTCAAGTACACCTGTTCTAATTTACAATACTTAATATATTAGGAGATTAGATTGCCTTAGATAATTTAAACATAATTCAGTAGTTCAGTTATTGTAAAATTGGTTGAAAGAATTGTTGAATTGTAACGTGTTAAATACATTTAGCGTGACCATTAAACAATGTAAGACAGCTTGCTTCAAATTGTTTCTTGAAATGTGACAACCTATGTGTTTGTAATTAAGAATTTCTAAGCACGGATTACCTTAGCTAATTTTAAGAGACGTTGAATGCGACAGAATCAGAGAATAAAAGTTGTTGATAATCAGATAAACAATTACTTTCCGTAGAAAAATTACAATCATGTAATTAAAGACGTTAAGTCTGGGTCCTTGTATAGTTTTGTTGTTTGAATTAGCTGAAGGACTCAAATGCCCTTGAGTTTTTTGTTGTCGTAGACAATTTTGCAGTTTATTTTTTTTACTTACCAATAAGCACAAAAATATTACGCGAGATGATTATTCTTTTTTTACATATATGTTTATCCATATTATTAGTTCACTTGTTTTTCTAAACATTTTATTTACACGTGAACCGCACGATATTTATTGCAAAAAACTAACAAAAACAAATGTTTAATGTTGGAAATTTTTTAATTCTTCCCGAATGTCAATATGTTGTTGCATACGTTGGAACCGATTTGTAGTAGTTGCTTGAGTGCATCATTACTGTCATTTATGTAAGCAACACAATCTATTACACGATGTAAAATTTTCTTTGACATATCGAGCTTACTTTTAAGTGGCGGCCAAGGAGGGCAACTTGTTATAATGAAAGTACATACCTGTTTATGAAACCAATGCAATATCTTTTAGTAGCATGCGTAACGTAGTTTGTAAAAGAAAAGAAAACTTCGTTCTGCCATCGGATTGTTTATAATAATGCGGGCTGTGAGTACTACATTACTGATTGCATCACGATATGCTTTGAATGAAAACCGGACTAGGAACTTGTTTCTGTTTTATACGGATTCTCATGCAACCATAAATGAATATCACACTTGTTGGTTATTCCGTTTCGGACGAATAAGGTTCTGTCATTAAATATTTTTGATAAAAACACTTCACGGTGGACGTTTCTTCAATAATAAAATACTATACCATTTAGCACTGCCGTCTACATAAAGGTCTTATACACATTGGGAATGAAACGGATACAGTGTAGCTTATTGAAATGTTCGTCGCACACGTATTCGTAGAATCATATCAAGACCCTGCACCATATTAACAATAAGGTGTTCGTGCACATTTTGTTGGCGTTTTCGATTATGTCAGAAATGGGTACGCAAAGTGTTAAAAACATTCTATGATTAAGAACTCGACATATAGGAAAACGTCAATAATGCCTAAGGCATTTTTAAAAGGCATGGCGTTTTTAATAAAAACGTGTGCAGCAAATTAAATTACAATATATATAAAAAATAATAAAACTTTTCGTTTTACAAATGACATTATAATCTATAAATGGTTTAATTACGATAGGTACAAATTTAATTAATTTATTTTATTTATTTAATATATTAAAATTTCTACGTCTTCTGCAAATCCTTACCTATCGTTATTAAACTGTCTTAGATTACAATTTCATTTGGAAAACGGAACGTTTTATTGTGTTAAGGAGGAGAATGAATGGTGTTCCCGTCAAGTCTCGCATATAGATAATCCATCGTCTGGTACGATTACGAGAGTTTTTAATGTTTTATTATATTATATATAATAAAAAGTACTTGTAGCACTTATTGATGATCAACTTTAACTGTTTGCTTTATGGTAAAATATTTTTCTTAGAATCTGCATTGATATTTACTAGTGTTCTTCTGCAGGTGATTTCAAAATTTAAAATGATTAATTTAATTAAGAAAATGTTCTAATTGTCGCAAATATTTTTGTCATTTTTCTTGTACAGCAGCAGTGTTCCATTTTTTTTTCGATGCTTATCATTATTATTTTCTGTTCCTTAATGAGTTTAACTAGTTTATACGTTATTTTTATTACAACCTCTAGTATAACTCCTGATATTTTGCTTCTTGTGATTCTGTTTGGCCACATTGCTCCTTTTCACTTTGTTCAACATACTCATCAATCTGCTGAGGTCCATAATTATGCATCAAATGTTTAGAAACGGGCGATATTGCAATCGACAGATATTTAAAGAATTTCTTTTTCTAAACTGCTAGAGTAACATACTAATTATTGCGCGGTTTTTAAAATTTGATGTAGCTTATGACGAAAACACTGTTTAAATTAACTATTATATAAACCTTGTAAATTCTCAATTTTAAAAATGTAGATATTTAAAATGAACATCAACAAATATTATAACTACAATATAGCCATAAAATAATTAAAAATTATTTATTTTCTAATTAAAATGCAAGTATTTTTAAGAAACGGATAACAATAGTGACAATAGTTACAAATTAAATAATTTAACAAACATTTCGTGCCTCAACTATATTTTAAATTCAATATTTTTAGTATGACTTGAATTTCAAAAAGAATCGTGGTTTCAAGACATTTAATAAAAATTCCTAAATTTAAATATTAAGTTCAACTACGTTTTTAAATTTCAAACAAAGAATTAAATAACTAGTGGTGTATCATATACTATAAATTAATAGACACTGTCTGTTTTATTGATAATTAGGATGAGCTAAACAATAGCTAGTTTTTAGTTAAATTTCTCACTGTAGCCTTTAATTATATAACAGCAGTTCTTAATTCAGATTGTTGGTTTTAAACATATGTCTAATACATTTAACAATATACAATAGTACTAAATTAATGTACGAAGGAAATCTAAAAGAAAACGAAACAAAAGAGAGAAAAATAAAAGAATAAAATAAAGAAAATAAAACAAAAATGTTTAATTAACCATATATTCAGTCTGCATAAACGATATTAGCTAAATTTTACAGGTCACTAGGTAAATCAATTTCTTCTTTTTTGTTGGCCATTCAGCGGCCAGGAAAGTAGTGGCAAATTTTAGTAACTTCGTTCAAAGGAATTTCCTGCAAAAACAAAAACATTTTGTTTCTTAAAGAACTGTCTAAGTAACTTACAATTTTCCCAAGAACATCTATCACTTCATATAGTGGTGTTATAGTTTCTGTTAATATAATCTTATTGGCAAAAGTTGGATTTCGCAGATGCCCGCAGAAAACGTGGTTGGCCGTGTGCACATATACACGCCTGTTCACAAACCTGCAAGTACATTATTATCGACTGTAGCTTTTTTAACATTATGTGAGATTGTTGTAAACTCTAGTGTAGAAATAACTATAAACCGACATTGTCTTTGATAACTGCTTTGTACTTGCTTACCTTTGCGCATGATTACAAATATTCGTTGTTTGTCAAGTCAAAAGAATTTTCGGCGGGGCGTTAATTTGAGCCGATTATTTCAGTATCCTTGTCCTCGTTTTTAATTGCTTGTTTGAATGATATATAAAACGTTGATTTTGAACTACTTCACGCGTACGTTAAAAGACATTAGCAACAGATGCAATATATTTGATATAAAAATTATAGTCAGAAGAGCACAGGAAGACATTTTGTATAGTTTATGACTACAATAAAACAGATAATTTGCCTACACATTTGCGAGCACATGACATTTTAAGATCAATTCTTTATTCTCATCTTCGCTTCTGTTTACTACTTTCTGTCAATTTTATATTAGGCTTAGTATCGTTGTGGAGTGTTACACTGGTACTTTATGCTGGTTCTAAGTACTACCAGATGTTTCACGTGCTACTTTATTTGTTTTTTTTTTAAAGTAAATAAAAGTTTTATAGTAAAAAAGAAGCCAACCCAAATGTTTAAGATTTGGGGTAGTTTCCTGATACCTTTGGGAAGTTGATAAAATATTTTAAATAACAAAGAGCTCATAAAACACTTATTAAAAAACATAAATTTTCTATTGAAACCAGTTTTCGAAATGTTTGGCGCTCAGCAAGGAGAAGAGCTTCTTCCTTCTATTTTAAGAGCTTTACTACCCATACTTTAAGGTATACATCAAAATGTCTCTGATCAATTAGAAATAACCAGTTTAAGTTGCAAGGCATTTTTTAACAAAACAAACGTTTAATATTTGTGGAACAGTTTCAAAAAGTTGACTTAAGGTACTATTTACAGTCTGAAAAATTCTGTAGCCTTGAAGACGTTTTATTGCTTATAAACCGTTATGTGTGATCGGTGACAGAAAAGTGAAACAAATCTGATTAAATACGTCAGCAGAACGCGTAATCAACATTACACTAATTACCTTTACGAGTGCTGTAGGAACGGTTGTATGTACTACCAGTTATCACATTCTTGATAGTTTATTACAATTATTGGTCTATCAACTGTCCTGCTTGTAAAATACTTGAAACATTTTGTTTCTTCAGCGACCCTTTCTTTTAGCGTTGTATTAATATTATTACTAATATTAATTAATGTTATTATATTGACAGTTTCTCTACATATGCGTCACGAGTTGTGGTCCTAAGACAGATTTACATTTAGTACCTCGGAGGTTATACTAAATCAATTAAAAATGGGCAACCTCCAAAATGCTTTATCTTCAGTAATATAGCTGCAATATTTAGCATCGTCAGCAACCGACTATTCAACGCACATGTTTTTGGTGATGGATAGTTCTTACCTGTGGTGATAACAAAAACAGACATTGTCTTAAAACAACAGCATATAATTTACAACTTAAAGGACCAGCTGTCACCATAAAGTGAAGATACACCTTTGACGGACCATACATTGCAACCACTGGTTTTCGCAACTCTAGAATAAATTCATCCGTTTCCAAAAGTGCTATGTAAGTCTTTTGTTAGATAAAGGACATCTGAAAAGCGGAACAAAGCTATACATATTTTATCTTCTTCGGACGATGAAGGTATATCTGAACTTGGCTGTAGCTTGGAAGAAGGTAAATTCAATGTCAGTTCTAACAAAGAACAAGTCTATTTACTACCTTCGAAAGCAGTTGTTTTTTAATGTGATTTTAGTGGGAAAATACCTGAACAAGTTTTTTGCACTATCACGACAGTCAAAAACTAAAAACAAAACGAAAGTGTTAATTGGTCGAACAAACTAAAACTAAGTTTGTATTCAGGAGTATTGAGAAATTCTGCATTGTTAATCACAATATTACTATAAATTATACTCGTCACGAGACTCAATTGCTGTAACATATTAGTCCCATTTTATTTTGATAAAAAATATTTATAATGAATATTTTTGTTTACCTACAACCAGCAATAAAAAATCACAAATTATAGTTTCTCAGAGAGCACTGGTATTGCCATAAGCAATAACACAAATTGTTGAAAAAATATCGAAAGGCAATAGTAGAAAAAATAGATGCACACTCAATAAATAATGGTTTCAATACAAGTTCAAGATGAAACTGCATCTCTAGTTGGCAACCGAGTTACAACAGACCAGTTTAATTTGATATTTGAAGTTTTATTCATTTTTGCATTCAGTGGTATTTTTTTTAAATCTCTATTTTATACTTATAATTTCTCATTTATTTCGCCCTACCAGACTCTCATCTTCGCACACAAATACCCCTAACTGCTTTTATGTCTGTTTTTTCTTTCTTTAGCTCTTAATAGAAATATATAACTTTGTTACCAATATAACGATCCTCGACTTTACTCAATTTACGTTCTATAAACAATATCGTCTTTGTTCTATATGGATTTTTCATCGATTTTTTTATTTTTCAAGTTTATACTGACTTCGTTACACTTTACTACAACTGTATTACATATATTATGAAACTGGTCGTTCTGCCTACTTTTTTCATCATTTATCACTAGTTTGTTTGCTGCTCTTTGTGTTAGGTATTCCATTTGTTTCTTCTGCATCTCCAGTATCGGTAAACATTTGTATTTTTCTCTATGCCAAACCTCTAAAAGTAGCTTTAGTTTGTTTTTCTTGCAATGGACTAGTGTTGTATGATTTTGCGTTTGTCACATTTCTGTTTCTTATGCGATGGTAGTATTTTCTTTTTATTATTTTTACCAAGAAGTTATTTGAAGTAATGCTTGTTCCTCTAAAACTCCTTAGATGTTTTACATAAATTTTCTGGTTTCCAACTCGTGATCTGTTTTGTTGGTCGTCCATCCATCTGATTATTTTCCACGTTCCTTTATTCATTTCTCTGTGTTGTAAGAAAGTTCTCATTATCCTTATAACTTTATCCTTATATCTTTGTGTTTCCTATATTTGCGGTTATCTGTTTGTATATATTTTTTGGTCCGACCGTTACATTTGGATCCCTACTACAATTGTTTTGTTATATTTTGTTAAATTGTTGAAAATCATTTCAAAGTTTTTATCTAACAAAATTAATAAATTGTTATTGAAAATCACTAACGCGCGTGCCTTTTAAATAAAAAAGATATTATTTGTCTTAGAGAAAAATATTTTTTCGGTAAGGTTTTGCTTCAGCTACTTTTTGCTTTGATTTTAAACGTTTAACATTTTGACCTTTATAATTAAAATGAAAGTAATCCGAGCATCACCAAATTTATGTATTTAATGGATTGCCGTTTTATTATTTGACAAACTTACGGTTGTATGTTGATGTTTCCGTTGTGGTCTGGGACTGCGAAGTGTTCATTCGTTTCGCAGATTTGCAGAGTATGAGTCCATTGAAAAGCTGGTGCCGGGTCACCACCAGCCATTGTAGCACAGACTTCTTTTAATTGTTAAAATATACGCAAATGTATTACAAGATTGTTAGTGTACGCTCAAAACGCACTTTATACTACCGAAATGTCATAAATAACAAGTTCGATATTCATTTATTTCAGTTATTCGTTTCCAACGTTGCCAAATTGTAAGAAACATATATGACAACATAGAATTTATTTATACATAGAAAGGGTTATTTTTTAAACTGGAATTAGAAAGTTTATTATAAAATTTTGATTGGTAATACAATTTCAGGTTAAAATATATAGAGAAATAAGAAAAATAAAATAATCCATCTATACATTTGAAAAGAAAGTAAACAAAGTAATGCGGCTTGGTTCTCTCCCTTGATATACGAGATAAGGTCCGTAGTAGTAAACAAAGACAGCCTATACATTTAAACGGAAAGTAAATAAAGACAGCCGATACGAAATTTGGCATGGCGCGCTCTGAGCGCTTAATTTAAAGGAAAAGGTCCCTGTGTTCGGGGCCTCCCTCGCTCCCTTCCAACTGGCCGAGCGACCGTGGCTATCGTGCCGCTGCTTATTATTCGAGGCAAATTAGTAAAAAAGCTCAAAATTTTTAGCAGGTACACGTACTGAGACGCATTCGATTCGTAAGAGCATCAGAAAAAAAATGTTACCACATATTTTTTTGTTATAATGCGAAAAATTTTGACCAACTCTTTAAGCACGTCATATAAATCAGAAGGTAAAACCTTGGCTGCCAGAGCTTGTCGACGAAGAAAGCAGTGTGCCCATGAAACATTTGGTATTATTAACTTTCGACGGCGGAACGCTATAGGCGAAAGTTAATGATTTTAACATGGTGTCTGTCTGTCTGTCTGTGTGTCTGTCTGGAGACACGATAACTTCCGTTCTATTCAGCGGATTCACTTCAAACTTGGCATACATATACCTTAGGTCAATACCTTCTTCGCTATTGAATTTCAGCCAAATCAGCCAAAGGCCAAGGGGTCGACGGTGAGGTCAAACTTTTTAATATCACATAACATATGTCATTTAATTTTTGAAATCGGTCAAAGGTCACGAGATCACGACAAGGTCAACATGATTTTTCAGGATTCGACAGGGTTTATAATACCTCATTCGAAAGAAGACGTCATAATCAACATTATTCCGCTATTAATTTCTTTAATTCAGTCGAAGGTCATGAAGTCACAACTTGGTCATCATGATTTTTCAAGATAAGAAAGGGCTTATGATATCTCAGTCAAAAGTAAACGCCATAAACAACATTATTCTGCTATTATTTTTTTAAATCGGTCAATGGTCATGACATCACGATAAGGTCAACGTTTTTTCTTCATAATTTGACGTAGCTTGATAGTTCATTTGAAAGCAGACTCCACAAGTAACATTGGTTACGTTGCTTTCCTTTTTTCCATGCACGATCATTCAGTGCACACATGACGCTTGTCTCACGTTACCCCACCATTTTGTTTGCTATGCAAAGAAGTGGAGGAAAAAACAAAACCTGCACAGCTCAACACATAGAAACAGGTTTGTGCATGTTTTGTTTACTTTCAGTACATTATTTAGCTTTAAGCAAAACTGACGCATTTCTGTTGCGCTGCACTGACGTATTTTTATTTAAAAGTGTGTAACTTACTTCTACAACATTAATTGAGAGAATTCACCTTTTTCTATTCCTGATCAATTTTAATTGTAATTACTGCGTATTTTTTTATTCAAGTGTTTAATGAAAATAATAGATTATTTTAACACGTAAAACATGTCGTCATGTTTGTTTAACTGAGTGCTAGTGAAGACAGTTAAACATAACCAAGAGACTAGTACAAGGCAACCATCACGAGTCGACTACCACTTTATCACACGTGTCGCAGTTACATTGTCACTAAAAATAATTTTCCTACTGTTAGTGTTAAATAAATTTATAAAGGTAAGTTAATAAAATTATAGATTTAAGCGTACCTGAACACGTCGGCGTGTTTCAAAGACGATTAATTTAAAGCATGCTTTTAATATTTATACTTACACTTTCTGTTTAAAAAGGTCACAACAATGCCACGTACCAAAAAAAAGCCCAGCTGTAAGACATGCAAAAAAAGGTGAAGCAAGAGACAGACTGAGACAAGATGAGGACTATCAAGCTGCAGAACGTGAAAAAACCGTGTAGCAAAGCAGAATCAACGGATGGATGAAAAGTTTCGAGAGCAGGAACGAGAAGTAGATCGTGTGTCCAAGAAGAAACGAAGGGTCGACGAGGAGGTCAGAGATCATGATCAGCAACAGTGGATGGATGAAGAGTTTCGAGATCAAGAACGAGAGACAGACCGTGCGTCAAAGCAAAATCGAAGGATGGATGAAGAAGTTCGGGATCGTGACCGAGAGGCCGACAGTGCGTCAAAGCAGAAGCGACGGATGGATGAGGAGTTCAGAGATCATGAGCTCGGAGCGAACCCACGAAACACCAGAGTTTCAACATCAGCGAGTTCTCAGAACATCATAATTTTTTGCATGCGCTTTTATGAAGAGATGATAAGGCTCTTCGCAAAAAATCTCGAAGCGAATCCATGAAACACCAGAGTTTTGTACATGCGTTTATTTCACCTCTCGCTAATTCGCCACACCGCTGTCGAAAGTTTCATTTATGGTTTTACACCATTCTTTATTACACCATTTTAATTTCGCAACAAGCCCGCTTTTTTGCCAGTCATAGCTTTAGCACCATCGCTACAAATGGCGATATATTTTTTCCAATTCTCGTAGTCGCGAGTGCTTTCTAAAAACTTGTACAAACACTGGCCTGCAGTGTTTGCTGGAAATGCTTTGCAAAGTAAAATGTCTTCTGTGATACTTTATTTGCTTCAAAGCGCACAAATTCCACAAACTGAGCACAATCTGAAACATCAGTAGATTCGTCAAACTATAAAACAAACTGTGGGCTTTTCTTTAATTTTTCGATTACTTGTTCTCGAATGTCACTGGCCATATCATTTATTCTGCGTCAAATAGTACTGTCAGAAAATGGTATGCTTTTCAGCTTGCTTGCCTCTTGCTTACCTAACATAATTTCAACCATATCTAGAGCTGCTGGCAAAATAAGATTTTCAATAACTGTATGCGGCTTCTCTGGTTTAACGACTCGGTAACTAGCTAATAATGCGTTTTCGTTAACACTGAATACCTAAAAATCGACATAAAATCAGAAAAACTAATAAATAATTTAGCAAAAAAATTATTGTGTATAATGACCAAATAACAATACTATTTTATTACCTGAATCATAGTGTTTTGCTGCTGGTTAAGGGTTTTTAGATTTCATTCGAAAAAATCCAACGTCTTATCTGCTTCTTTGGAATGTTTAGTTGAAAGGTGACTCATAAACTATGGTGGCTTCATACTCTGACGTGATAATACATCACTGTAAATTACACATTGAGGTTTATTATTCATGACAGTAAACCCATATTTCAAGTAATTGCCGTCGTAATGTCTATTTTCTTAGGTGTTGGTTCACTTCCGCCACTGCCATTTGTACTAGACGTGGAGGGCTGCGATCTTTTGAGAAACTTATCTATTTTACACTCGCGCGGAGCAAAGCGCGAACACAATACAATCACGTCCAAACGCGTTGGCGCGCTCGAGTCCCCCTCCACGTGGCTAAGTACTTCTTGCAGAACTTTCGCGACTTCCTTGCACAGTACACTTGATTTTTCAATCAATATAGGTCTCCACAAAAAGAAAATTAAATACGTAGTCTTTAAAATCTCTGACATAGTTTTATTAGAACCCTGGGAGGTCGCCAGAATTTTTTAACTTGTAAAGGGGTCGCCTATTCAAGAAGGTTGAAAAACGCTGGTCTAGATTACCGGCTCATAATAAAACCATGATAAATATATGAGCTGTATTTTCTCGAATTAAGCGTTTTAGATGACCCTTGTGATTTTGAAGGTAAGATGTTTCTTTCGTTAGCGAAATTTATTTTACAAGAAATGAAAAGAGAAACATACAAAAAAATAAACATAACTAATAAATTTTGTTTTTATTTTTTCATTATCGTTTTTTTCCTTCGTCGTATCGTATCGTTAGCGACATTTTCTAAAATGTTTCACAAATTTCTTGAAATTTCTACAATAGAATGTTATAAATTTTATAGATTTGGTACCTTAAACAGAGTTAGCAATTTCTAAAAAAAAAGCTAAAACATAAATACTAGCAGGACCTTTTAATCACAACCATATTTTATTTCGGATATTTTACATTAAGATGCATAAATGTGCCAGCAGTGGTAAAAGAAAAGAATTAATTTTTCAAATTTGCTAATGAAAGAGAATATGTACTGCGAAAAAGAATATATGTATAACAAAACTGTAAAATTACGAACCAGATAAAACGTTCTTAAGCAATCGGAAGGAACAAGGTGGTGTTCATTAGGAGCAACGATTTTTTCTGCAATTTCTGCAATAGTAAAAGCATCGGCTTTATCTAAGGTGACACCTGATCAAGCCCTTTTAAATATAAACACATCTTTAGTAAAAGCTTAAACAAACCTTTTGTATAGCATATTGAGCACCAGAAATATATATATATATATATATAGACACACACACACATTTGTGTGTTGTTCAAATATATATAGACAAAAATTATCAGTGATTTAATGAACTTCGTAAAAGAACTTACAAATGAAAATTTAAAATTAAAAAGACAGATAAGCGAAATAAAAAAATGGAAAATAAGGCAGACGAAAAAAGACGGAAAAACGAATACCATAGTAATCCAAGATGTAAAAAAATGATTGAGAGAAATTTGCAGATCGAACGTGCCTTAAAGAAATTGTAAAACTAGATTTAAAGGGGAAAAATAAAATCTTACTAGTGAAACTGAATAATTATGAAGATGAACAGAAAATAATGTGATCTAAACTTTAATTTGCCAAAGAAAGCAAGAAGAACCCAGTACAAATTGAGAGTTGTCGAGCGCTTGAAGCAGGTAGACGTGCTTCACGAGCGATGATGACTGAGGTGGCCGAGGGCGAGGTTGCCGTAATGGCGTCATTACGGCGGAACTCGGTCTGTTCAAACGCGAGTGTTTGTAACGCGGATATTCCAGCGAGTGATTTTCGTGCTGAGCTGAAAGAAACTGCGGAATGTTTGTTGAGCAACAAAATTGCTGCTCTTGTCCGTGTCCTACAAGAGAACATCCCGTTGCGCACCGAGACAATGAAGATGGATCAGCGAAAAGAGTGCCGGGCGGCATCGGAAAAACTGCGCGACTTGGGAAACCAAATGGTCGTCATGATTCGAAGCCTGAAGGACAACATCAAGGAAAAAGATGCTGAAATTCAACAGCTCAAAAGCCGGGTAAGTGCCTCTACTTTTCGAGGTAGCAGCAACGTAGCGGTTGATGGGGCAGCTTCCCGACCGAAGCCTGTTACCCACGCAGTTAAAATTGTTCCCAAAGGTGAAAATATGGAGGCTGAAAAAATTAAAAAAATATTGAAAGAGAAAATCGATCCGCGGAAGGCCGAAATTTCAATTGCGGCTCTGAAGAGCACAAGATCGGGGGCAGTAATTGTTGAGCTGCATGAAAGGGCAGACGCCGAAAAGCTAAGGTTAGCGGTTGCTGTTCAGGCAGGTAACGAGCTAAAGGGGGTAGAAATGCGAAAGAATTTTCCGCGAATTAAGCTGCCTTACATAGATAGCTCTTTAGATAAAGAGAAACTGAGGGAGGTCATTGTTAAAAATAACCCTTCACTGGTTCAGGAAATTGGAGGCGTAGAAAACTTTGATAGGGAAGTTAAAGAGCGGTTTACAATGGGGGGCCGGAAAAGCAGCCGTGTTAGCGTAGTGCTGGAAGTATCCCCGAGGGCTAGAGCGGCGTTTTTGGGGCGTCGTATTAATTTCGAATGGGAGACTGCTTCTGCTGAAAATTATTTCTCGTTAACGCAATGTTTTATGTGTTACGGTTACGGGCACCGCTCCAAATACTGTAAAGAAAAAGAGCAGCTCTGCGGACGATGTGCAGGTAAACATAAGTACGCGGACTGCACAGTAGCTAAAAAATGCTGCATAGTATCTGTTAGGGCAAACGAGAGCAAACGGGGACCGGCTTGCGATACAGAACATGACGCCAAACAGTCGCCTTAAACAGTCCATCATCAGCGGAATTGATTATGAATATTAGATCCCATTCTAATAAAATTAAGGGCACTGTAATAAAAGTTGTTCAGCTTAACTTGGGTAAGGGCAAGGCAGCGACAAACAATTTAGCAAAATATCTAATTGAAGAAAAGGTAGATTGCGCTATTGTCCAAGAGCCAAATACAAAGGGCGAGCTAATCACGGGCTTTCCGGGTGGGTTCTTTGTAATGAACAAAGCGGTACAACGACCTCGAAGCGGAATTATAATTTGCAATGCCGAATGTCAGGGTTTGTTGCTTAATGACATGTCCAACGAGCTAATGACAGTCATCGAAATGACCAAGGCCGGTGAAAGCTTTTATATAATTTCGGTTTACATTCCACCGGTTAATTGTCGTAGTAACTACGACGACACTATAGAGCTTGAGAAACTTGCTACCATCCTAACCGAATTACAACGCACACAGCAAAAGATCCTAATAGCGCGAGATTTTAACGCCAAGTCACCATTCTGGGGCGGCGATGTTGAGGACGCCCGAGGAAGAAAACTGGTAGAGATCTTCGAACGCTGTAATATAACAGTAGCCAACGAAGACAGCGAACCTACTTTTGATGGACACCAGAGCGTCAGCTATATCGACATTACGGCGGCAAACATCGGGATGCTAGCCAAGATCCAAGATTGGAAAGTTAGCGACGCAATAACGCTTTCTGACCATAAGATGATAACCTGGAACTTAACATGGTCTGATAACACTGAAAGCGACAGCAGAAACACTACGGGTACGGCGCGCTTTTGTAACAAAAAGACAAACTGGGCTAAATTTGACGACGCCTTTCAGGAATCTTGTCTGCGCATAACCGCAGAAATTGAAGAAGAGAAACAATTGGAAGAAGTGGCATCTCAACTCAACGAAGCGGTAATCAAGGCTTGCGAAAAATCAATGCCCAAACGGAAAGTGTTCAAAGCAAGCGTCCCCTGGTGGACCAGAGAATTGACGGAAAAGCGTGCCGATACTCGAAGAAAATGTAGAATTTTTCAGCGCTACAGGGGTGATGGTAGAGAAGAAAGAGAACGTGAATACAGGCAGGCCTTCCAAGAATACAAGAATTTATTGGAAGACACAAGGGCTCAGAAATGGAAAGACCTTTGCACTAAAAGCACCGAAAAAGATCCCTGGGGCATGGCGTACCGAGTTATTCGCGGGAAAAAAATCAAAACGGCGAGTTCATGCGTCAAGCGCAGTAACGGTACCTATACGAGGGGTGCGCAAGAAAGTGCGGAGTATTTATTGTCGGTTTACTTTCCTAGCGATGCGGCTGATACAGATAACGAGATACACGCGAAATTACGACGCGCGGTACTTAAGGAACCGGGTAATCAGCGAGACGATAAGGCAATTCGATCGGGCGAAATAGTAAGAGCACTTAAACGAATAAACCCAAATAAAGCGCCCGGGCACGATGGGATAACGTCTGATGCAGCACTCAGAGCCTATAATTTAGCGCCGGAACTATTTATAAACATATTTAATGCGTGTCTTAGGTTAGGGACATTCCCTAAATGTTGGAAAATTCAAACGGTTAGGTTTGTTCCCAAGCCGAGGAAAAACGACCCTACAGATCCAGGTAGTTTTAGGCCTATCAGTCTATTGCCGGTAATTGGTTAAGCGTTAGACAGAATTATTGCAACCAGGGTTGAGCATGTTATAAAAGAAAGCGGCGGATTTCATCAACGCCAATTTGGGTTTCGCGCTGGCATTTCTACTATAAATGCGATCGAATATGTAGTAGGAAAAGTAAACAATGCTAGGGAGAAAGGAGAATATTGTGCCTTAATTGCCTTAGATATTGCCGGGGCCTTCGATAATTGGGTGCAGTACAGCCGGCAATGTTGTACGCGAGCGAGGTGTGGGCCGAGGGTTGCAAAACCAAGCAGGTGAAGCAGCTATGAGGGGCTCAGCGTATACTAGCTGTCCGAGCAGCAATGGCGTACCGTACCGTTGCTACTGAAGCCGCTCTAGTGTTGAGGAAGTTACCGCCGGTTGATTTTGTATTGCAGGAAACCGCCGAGAGGAA
This sequence comes from Sinelater perroti, assembly GCA_036346155.1. NCBI lineage: Eukaryota > Metazoa > Arthropoda > Insecta > Coleoptera > Elateridae > Sinelater > Sinelater perroti. The sequence continues at coordinate 157,510 of JARFIY010000095.1, forward strand.
ACGCATCGAAGCGGGTGACGAGCGACTGCGACGGGAACTGAGGCTCCAGCCTGCTCCGATCCCAGCCGAACGCAACACGAGTATAGAGGAAGCAGGCCACCATCCAGCGGAATGGGATGGCATCTCGTTCACCACCGCGGAAGAGGAAATGCACCACTTGACGTGCCACACAGACGGATCCAGACTAAAAGACGGAAGAGCGGGAGCGGCGTTCGTGATTCATCAGGAACAAGAAGAGATCCACTGCCAGAAAATTAAATTAGCGGACTGGAGCACTGTCTTTCAGTGCGAACTAGTGGCTATCGGGGAAGGTCTGCGATATTTGATACACTACGGGCACATCATCGCAAGATGCTCGATAGTTTCGGATAGTAGATCGGCATTAGAGGCTCTGAGCACGATGAAATCACATTCTGAGTTGCAGTTGGAGGTCTGGACTCTTATAAAAAGGCTGAAAGAAGAAACAGAAGTCTCGTTCCACTGGACAAAGGCGCACGTTGGCACCGCAAAGAATGAACGTGCTGACGAGCTGGCCAAGAAAGCAGCCGCCGAAGATGGACCTGCGCAATTTACTGCCATTCCGCGAAGTCTTATCAAAACGCGTTTGAAGGACAGAACGAGGAATCTATGGACAAATAGGTGGCAAACAGCAACAACGAGAAAACACGCAAGAATGTTTTTGCCTACTCTAGAGACAGTCAACATTGCGTTCGCGCATCTCAACTAGCGCACCGTACAGATCGTTACGGGTCACGGAAACTTTCGCGCTTACCTATCAAGGTTCGGGAAGCTGCAACCGGGACAGGACAGATGCGAATGCGGAGAGGTGGATAACGCCCTTCACGTGCTGATCTAATGTACTGTGGAGAACGAAGCCAGGGCAAGATCAGAAGGAGTGCTAATAAAAGAAGGACTGAGATGGCCACGAACGCCCGAAGACGTTACGATGCTCTCAATAGAAGCCTGCTGGTGGAACGCGCTGGATCAGTTTTGCTCACGCGTAGCTAAACTGAACCCGGGGTAGGACGCGATCGCGATTGGGGTTGGGAGGTGTAAGTGAAAAGTGTAAACACATTAGATCCGGGACTCACAATTGCGGCTGGCATGCATAAAAGCTCGGACTTAAAATTGCGTAAAATAAGGCATAACAGCCGGGACTCAAAATTGCGGCAGCTAGCATAACAGCCTGGACTAATAATTCACGACTTGCTTGAGGGGTTATACTACCCGGGCGCACCGAAAAATGACCGTTTCTTTGGGAATTTTTTTCTCGGAAACTATTCAATGGATCAAAATGAAATTTTGAGGCTTTATTAAACATGTTTTAAGGTATTTGAAAATTTTTTTATTGTAACTTTTTATACAAAATGGCGTCTTGACAAGTGATAAACCGAACATGGATTTTTTACGAGGAGCCAATCTGCGTACATCAGAACGTTCTCCAAACAGCACCTAGAGCAAATAAAAAATTTTTTCGTTAATCTACATAAGTTTTGCCAGGGAAGTACACACGATTATTCATTTTTATCAAAAATTCGCAAAATGGCGGCAGTTTGAACTTTTTTTTTTCGTTTTTTCACTAAAAATCGACCTTAAATTGTTTATAACAATCCCAATTGTTTATTAATCTTAAAAATCGTGTGTACTTCCCTAGATAATCTATCTAAGAAGTTACAGTTAAAATTTCAAGTGAATCCGACGAAAATTGACTGAGTTACGGTGTACGCAGTTTTGAAAAATGTAGTTATGACAAAAACGCGTTTAAAGTTTCAAAACGTATTTACTACATGAAATTTTTTAAATATCGGCTTGTCAATTTTTTTACCTTTACTCTGCTATCCCAGCACCGTATAACTGCCCTTCCAAGCATTCATTTTGCTCTTCTGCTTCTTTTCTGAGAGATGTAAGGTCCTTTCGAACGCTTTTTCGGTGTTTCGATGATGAGCGGTTTGCGGCTTTTACTCGATGTTCATCGGTTTCCATGATAAAATTGTATAATTCTGAACTGATCCTCAGCTGAAGTGTGCTCATGACATCTAAAAGTCCTCGAAAACCATCGTTGTAGGTTATGACAGCGATGTCAGTGGCGATGTCAACCACTGCTTTCCCATTGGAAACCGCTTTCGGGGCAATAGTCCAAACGACGGCATTTAGGCTTTCATTGGCGTTTTAAGTGAATCCTCCAAGACAACGGAAAAGAAGATCGTCTCTTGTCAAATCTTGATAGATTTTCTGTACAGCATCGAAAACTTGCTTTGTCATGGCCGGTTTATGAGCATAAATATCAAGAGTATTCGAGGCTTTTGCTCTTTGCCATGAACACCAAGAATTTTCTCCTACTGGACACTTGTCGTGCTGAGGCTTCGCATCGGTAGATATTTTATGATACAATGTAGCATAAATTTCCTTGCGCATGTTTTCCACTGAATCAGTATTTCGACGTATAGCAAGCCCATAATACACACTCAGTTCATCTATTAATTTACCAGTCTACTTGCCTCGACCTCCAAGATTTTTTACATCCTTTTTTAAATTACGCAGTCTCGTTCCAAGCCTTTTTTGTACGTGTCCGATGCACTCTTTCTTATTAACAGAAAAATCACCATATGGTTTGGCATCTTGAATACTTTTAAATGTTTTGCTGTCACCATCACCGACGTAATAAGCGTAGCGAACGTTATACGTGGACTCGGAACGCGAAAACATTTCTAGAGAGAAGAGAAGCCCCGCTTTCTCCATGATCCGTCTCCTGACACTGTGAGTCCCTCAAGTTGCTCTTCTTCAATAGAAATTTTCCTTTCGTCCTCAGCAGCTTTCCGTAAGACTTTTGATTTTACAACGTCCGTTGCTACAGCTATATTTTTTACGATTTCGTCATACGACTTTTGAAACACCGGTTTTGGGAGACACATAAAGGCGCGAAACTTGCTTATTCCTTGAATTCCAATCCCAATAAGCATCATACATAGCTACAGTGAGCCGCCTATTCACATCGTAAGCACGGCCATTAATTAGAGGGCTACTGTCAACACTTGTATTCCCGCACTTTTCACACACAATTACAAGTTTGAATCCAAGGCCACGTTTGCATGACTCCAAAAATGTCACACTGCCTCCACATTTTTTGCATGCTAGAATTTGAGACAGTGTGCTAAAAACAGCAAGAAAATTAATGATTCGATAGCCGAATGCAGCATCCACTTCGATTTCAGTCTCGGATGTCGAATATTTCATTTTTTTTGCTAGCCTTGATACGTCCTCAGTGTCGCCTTCGAAGCCGTGACGATTCGGCGGCTTCCTTGCGGAGATTCTGCTTCGACTGGCACGAGAAGAGGAGCCTCTTGCCCCTTTTTTGTACACTTTCTCACTCATTTTTATAAAAAAAACAACAATATAAACACTACCGTAACGTTAGTAAGCGCGCAACTCGGAATAACACGTGGAACTGTTTACTGCGTGTTTCTTCGCAGTTTAACGGTTATTGTAGCATCCAATATGGCTTCTCTGAGATTTATTAACGTCATCTATATGTATTTTGATTGAATGAAATCGATTTGTACCGACAAACGTTACCGACAAGCTATAATACATGTATAAGGCAGCACGCACGTGAGCGGTCTTTTTAAACGTTTAGGTGCGCTCGGATTTATCATGATAAAACTAGTTTTTTGAATTTTCCCCTTCAAAATATTATTTGCATATCATTCTTGGATAGTTTAGATCATTTAAGCCAATAAAAAAAATGAAAAAAAAATTTGCTGGGTAGTACAACCCCTTCAGACGCATAAGAGATAGAGACTAATAACCGCGCACTCGCAAGAACATAAAATATGTTATAATAATAAGCGGCTCGTTAGAATATGCTAACAGATATGGACTCAAATGAAATTAATGAGCAGGCGACCGTATAAATAGGTAGTAGATTTAGAATTGTAACGAATGAGACAAAGAGCAGTAGACTGCTTGAAGTCACCTGCCCTGACTCGGGTTTTTCGTGGTTTTCCCTGAGTCCTGCACAAGGGCAAATGCCGGGGCAGGTTTTTTGCACATACCACGACAATGATAAATGCGAAGAATGTTCAAAAGGCATGTAAAGGAAGAAGCAATGCCGGTGTAGTGCCGTAAGGCGGAGCACCGGCTGACTGTAAATATTTTTTTATAATATTTCCTCAATAAATTGTACAGTACAAATTGAGAAAAATAGCCAGAGAACTAAGAAACTCAAGAAAGACAGTAAAAATAGAATCTTCAAAACTAACTGTCAACGGATATATGCACTATTTGGATAAATCTGTTGACAATTTAGTTATAACAAAAGAACTAGTAGAGTAAGTCTGAGATTACAACCCGAAATCGGATAAACGATGTGGGGTTCAGAAAACTAAAATAGGAAACGACAAAGAAGCAAGTAAATAATATAGAATAAGAACATAGAACGTAAGAATTATAAATAGTAAAGAAAGTTAATTTATATAGGAAATAAAGAAAACTGAATTAGAAATACTGTCTATTACAGAGACGAAAAAGAAATGCTTTGTAGAAACGATAATAGGGGATTATGGCGTAATGTATTTTAGAGTACTAATGGATAGAAGAACTGAAGTAGGGGTAGGCTGTGTGCTAAGTCCAAATTATATAAAAAAATTAGCTGATTGGAAAGCCATAAATAAAAGAATAACGAAGGTAACATTTGATTAGAGAAACAATCATAGAACGGAAATTAAGGTGATGGATAAATATGGTGAAAATGCCATAATTGGAATTGCCAAAGACAACTAGATCTTTTTATCAAAATGAATTGATGATACAAAACTCATTCTTCCAACATAAGGATTGCTATAAATATACTATTTTCAGATCACTATCTCCCAGCAGCAACTATGAAAAATAATGAAGAAAAAGTAATATGACAAGGGGAGAAACTAGTCGAAAAGAAATAAAAATTATTAAAACATATATGCTACGGGAACAGCAGATAAGAAACAAGTATGTGGAATTAATAACAAAGGAGATACAGAATGCAGAAAAGGGCTACAACATATAAAATTAGAAAAAAAAATGAAGAACACTTATAGAGATTTTATACAAGGTCGACACTACAATATGCAGTACACCAATAGAAGGAGTATCGAAGAAAAGAGCGAGCTAATGGATTAAAGTAAGTAGAAAATTATTTAAAAAAGAAAACGAATGAAACCTATGAAAATTATAAAACATCTAGACAAATAGTAAAGCAGAAGGTTAAAATAGCCAAAACAAGGGAATGAAAAAATGTTTGGACAAAGATAGAAAAATACAGCAGATAAAATCAGAAATTATTTTACGGAGCCTTAAAAAGTATGAGAAACAAAGAGAGATATAATAAAACGAGACAAATTAAAGACACAAAAAGAAATGTATTTCCTGAAGATCGCAAAATAATTAGCAGATGGGGGATATAATTTCAGAGCATACTAAAGGGGGTGGACATTGAACAGGACAAAAAATAAACAAGAGTACAAAATAATGGCACTAACATGGAACCTGAAGAAGAAGAAAAGCTAAAAAATGGTAAAGCACCAAAAATAGATAGTAGGGTTATTTAAATGCATTAGTAAAGAAGGATTATAATCTACTACATAGAATTATTAACGAAGCATGTAAGACATTAATAGTTCCAAATAATTGGAGAACTTCAGTTATAATACCATTTTTAAAAAACGAAATGAAAAGAAATGTGCTAATTATCGAGGAATATCGCTGCTTGACATTGCTTGTAAATTATATGAAATTATTTTAGAAGAGAGACCAAGAAAATTTATAGAAGGAAAGCTCCATGGGACGCAGAGGATTTATATCTGGTCATAACACTCAAAATTATATATTTACAATTTTAAAAATGACAGAAATTTCTACCATAGAATAACGAAATGTGCATGTGCGTAATCGACTTAGTCTTGTCTTTTGACAAAGTGACCTGACAAAAAATTTGAGTACACATTTTTTAGAAATTGTGGGATCAACGAAAGTCATATTATTTTGATCTTTTTTTGTTTTTATTTCTAAATAAATGTTTGCTAAACGACTCATAAACAAATAGCGCGGAAATAGTTTGTTATATGTCAAAAGTAATTGACAGAAAAAAAACGTGTATTTTAGACAAGTTAACGTGCCACTCGCCGTTGTTACAAAACGGCGAATTTTGGTCAAGATTGTGTTGAATTTTAAGTAAGAATTTTCAAATCAAAGCAACCGCCACTTAAGCCATACACCATAAAGGTGTACTCAAGAAATGGTTTTATTTAACTCAAACTATACGTTCGTACTACCTTATGCTGGACGAAGAAACACCCCACAGAACCTGCAAAAGCTAACGTTTCATTACAAAAGTACTGTTTATGGCAGCTGTAGCTAGTTTAAATTGGAATATGGCCTTTTGTTTACCATGAACCGGCTCAAAGGAACTCCAAGAATAGAGCCAAGGAAACAAAAGAATGCAAGAAAATAATTTTTGAAAAAGTTGTTTAGAAGCAATTATGTTAGCAAAAGGAGGAAATTCCTATAAGATTTCGTACTTTAATAGGGCGAAACTTTGTCGTGAGGGACGATTACAAACAGCATTATCATGTTGCATGGAACCTGTGGAGTCAGCTACGTCGTTGCTAAATTAAAACTTTTTATATTATTATATGTTTTACTAGATATTTGTAACCATTTTATAAATAAAATTATTCTAATTAAATAAAATTGTAAATGCATATCTGTTCGGGTGCTTTTCTTCCGGGCGCTCGTGCGCCTTTACAAAAGATACTTAACTTAGCGCCACTACTGAATTAGAGGCGCTCGGATGCGCCGCCGCAGGGCCTTAGCGAGAATTAGGAGCGCGCGCTCGCGGGTGGTGCCGCGCGACAGGGTCAGCGCCAGACTTGACTCGAGCCCGTCGAACCTTCAAGGCGTTTCGCAAGTACGCTGCTTTCAAGGAAGAGGGGACTGCATGACAAGGACACCGTTCAGTGCGGAATCGTGAGGGTTGTTGTGTATGCGTCCTCTTGTGTTGTAGGGGCATTGTGTGTGCCTTGAGGAAGGAGTCCACCGAGAGATTGTGACCCTTCCGCGGCGTAGCGCTTAGCGCTCCCGAGCCCTCAGCGGCCATGACCGTCTCACTGGTCATTCCCCCAGGCGGTGCGGTGACCATACGGGATAGACGGTGCTGCGCACACACACGTCCAGGTAAGAGAGCTTTCGTTGCGTGCAAATAGGTACCTCGCCGCTTAGCGTAATTGCGTTCGCTCCTCTGCGGCGTTGTGATACCTTTGGTTTGTATTGTCATTTACTATTGTTCCTTTAGTATGTTTTGTATTTAGTTTAAGTTTTACAACTACCAATAAATCCTAGTCTTGCCCCGGCTTACCTCTCAAATCGCGAAAGGTTTTATGCCTAGGCAAGTAGTAACTTCGCCTAATCCTTTGGGTTTTTATTGTTTGGACCTGCTTTCACTCAATTCTTAACTAAAGCTTACCCTTACGGTAATTTTAATTAACTTTAGCAGTATCTGGTTACTGGGTTGTATAGGGAATTGAACAATATCATCTACTCGGACGTGACGTTATCCAAATTTCTGTCACCCGTGAAACTGTGTAATAGTCTTATTCTTTAGGCTGTTTCATCCCCGAGGGGAGTAAGTAAAAGTGATACCATCAAAAACATAAAATGTTCAAAAATGCAAGTCTCGCAACGCAGTCCTTCCATCGCCAAAAATGTTGTGAGATCTCATGTAAATCAAGTCATCGGTTATTTTAGTTAGTATATATGAAAGCACCTATTTAAAAACTTTCTTATAAATTGTTTCCTAATTAGTTACCTACCAACATTTATAGCGACCGTATCAATATTAGACATGTTTATTTCTATAATAAATATAATAATGACTTGGATATCCCACAGCAACATAATAACATAAGAATAATCTACTATTTAAGTGTCAGTTCTGACGCCCGGTCATTTAACAGCCTCTCCTGACCGCGATTTGTCCGGAGTGAAGTTGTCGCACTTATCGTGATGGCAATTCATTCAGAGACTCCAGCAGGATTTCTGGAAACGTTGGAGAGACGAATATCTTCACACATGTTTTCAGTTAGGGAAAATTTCCGAGTTCCACCCTAATCTGGACGACATTGCCCGTGTTGCCACGGGGCGTACGACCAATGGGTGTGTCAAGCGATCCCTAGTTAAACTGCGTATCTTACTGGCGCTGCAGCAATCTTAATTAAGTCTTAGGTATAACTCGCTCGATCATTTAAGTTTATTTGGTTTTAATTACTTTAAGAAAATTACCTCATTGGTAATTTTGGTAGGCGGTATGTTTCGTGCACACCTCTAAGCCACCATTGGCCCTAATTCCATCTCTACCCGCAACCTTGGCTTGTCCGCTTGCTCACCCCTATTCATAGCTAAAAGAGATTTTACAAAGAAAAGGACCGTATGACCACCGACCCAGCATTCTAAGTTAAACAGAACGTAACTGGCCACTAACCGAAGCTGACCATACTTTGACTTTCAATTTAAGCAAACCAAATAGCGCGCTTTGGTTACGCTTTGTCTGTTCCTTTTTTTGTGTATTTTGCACCCGTCCGTGGTGGTCCAATGATTCTATATCTGGCCAAGTAAGAACCCACCCCCGGATTTGACGCCGCCAAGCCGCCCACTGGATTTTAATATAACTTAATTTTCTTATTCGCGTTTTGTATTTTATCTTCCATTAATTTCTTTGTTTGTTTTCATTAATTTTTTTTCACGTTATTTTCTTGTGAATATTTATATGTGTAAAATAGTAGATAGTTTACACACCTCTGTTTTATTTTATTTGTTTTTTTGTTTTGTGTGCATTTGAGTTAAATCTAATTGTGCTTAATATCAAGCACTAGTAATCACTAAGACGACAAATTTCTTTCTAATGGTTTTTCTGTTATGAACTAATAAGTTTTACGAAACATAACGGCGAAGAGCCGCGTGGACGCTCCTGGATAACGGAGTTTCCTGTACTCCTGCCGGCCTCCTGATTATTTGGTGCTCTGCCTGATGAAGGCGTCGCGTTAACCGCATCCTCGTTAGTAAAGCCCGCGGTCTGCGTTTCTACTTTCCGGAGTTTGCACACAACGCGTTCGGATTTAGCTCTCAGCTCCTCCCGAACGCGCTCAAATTTAATCACATGTTACCTTTAGTCGAGGCAAATTAGTAAAAAAGCTCGAAATTTTTAGCGAGTACACGTATCGAGACGTTATAAGGCGCATTCGATTCGTAAGAGCATCAAAAAAAAAAATGTTACCACATATTTTTTTGTTATAATGCGAAAGTGCATTTGTACACCCAAAAAAATGCATTTATTTGATGAGTTTTTTGCAGGCCCAAAATAATATTTTATATCTCGCTTAATATTCGACAAAATAAGCTCATTTCCGTTACTCCGGAGTTTTGGGGTCGTTGATCAGAATACGATGCTTAGAAAGCGCCTCTATACCCTCGGGGCATAATTCTGGGGATGGGGGAATTTAGGAAAAAACTCAAATTTGTTTGTTTTCCGAGTTTAAACTGTCTATATAAGGGTTTTGGATTTGCTGATCACGAATATGATGCTCAGAAAGTGCTCCGATGCACTTGGGGTATAATTCTGGGGATGGGGTGATTTTGGGAAACCAGCTAAAAGTTGTTTGTGTTTTAAATTAAACTGTTTCAATAAGGGTTTTCGAAATCTCGGATAACGATGTTGGTTCTCAAATTAAACTCCAACGCACCGAAGAAAATGCCCTGGGGCACTTTAGGGAAAGGATACACTGGGGCATCAAAGTACGCGTACGGCCTTTGTAATTAGCTGGATGTTCGCCACCGCATAACACACATTTTGCCGGTTTACCATCTTTTTTATTTTTAGGACAGGTGCGGTAGTCATGTAGCTGCGCACATTTGACGCATCTGGCTGGCCTGGTACATCGGTTCCTCGTGTATCCGTATCATTGACAATTCTTACATTGTGGAATCTGGACTTTCTTTATGAGTTCTTCGAATGTTACTGGCGCATTTCCTATGTGTTTAATATTGAAGATTTCTTTGTTATTTAGATTACGTTTAACATCGATGAAGAAGATATTTTTCTTCTGCTTTGTTTCTCTGTTTATGACGTTCATGATGTTTACCACCTCGTGACCCTCTTTCATTAATGCTTCGTTTATTGAGTTAACATCCGTAGAGAAATGCATTTGTTTTAATACAACTCTGCTAGTTTTTTCCTCATCTAATGCGTAGGTATGTCTAGCTACTTTATTTTGATCAAGAACATCTCTGAGTTTCTTATAATCTTCAACGCTTTTGGTTTGCAATTTAACCTTATTTTCTTGCATTATTTGATAGAAGTAGTTCTTTTTGTCGATGTGGCTGTTTACAAGATGGGCAATGGGTTTATTGCTGTTACATAATGTAGTATGAAGGGAGGAACATGTGGAGTGTTTACTTTGTTATCTTGTTTGATGAGGCTTCTTCGTTTGTGTTCGAGAGAGTTTCATATCTGTTAGTGACAGCTGTTTGTAAAATTACTTGCTTTGTTTTTTGTGAGGAAGGATTGTTATTTTTCCTTTTCCTGTTACGTGTTCTAACTTCTTGGAAGTCATTAAGCGTTATGACTTCAGATTTGTCACTGCTGACCGACATGATGTCTTCATTGAGAATGGTGTTATTAATAGGTGTTCGTGAAGTTGTGCTGTTTAGTGAGTAATTCATTGACATAGTTGGATTAAACGTTTGTATATTATTAAATGACGTATCTGTAATTCTTGGTACACGAAGCATTTCACTGTAGGTTAAATTTTGTGGTTGTGTGTTTGTTAGATAGTGAGATGGTGCTTCCTGTTGATATAGCTGAGGTGTGAGTATTTGCTGGGGGTTTTGCCAGTGAATTATTTGCTGGGGCAGCTGATATTGAGGCTGTCACTGCATTTGCGTTTGTGGATTATAAAACATGTGAACATCACTATTATTTGTTGTTTGTTCGGAAGCTGGGTGTTTGGATATATAGGAGCTCCCGAATTTGTATTGTACATGTTGAATGTTTGTATGGGTTTAGAAAGTCTTGTTGTTACCTGATTAACAGCTGTATATATGATTTACAGCTGAACACAGCAGATAACAACGGCACGGACCCGATACTGCGCTCGATTTCTGTAGGTTATCGCACTCTGGGCACACACTTCCGTACTCTTGCTGGACGAAAGTAAAAGATGCCCTCGCTGGGTGAAGGCCCTGGTTACTAGCCGGAGAGGCCCTGGTTGCTGGGCAGAGAGGCCCTGCCCGCAGGTGCCGCTGACTCCGCTGAAGCCCGTCCCGCTGGTGCCACTGGCGCCGCTGGCGCCGCTGAAGCCCGTCCCGCTGTATTGACTCGCACGACCGTACAGGAACAGAACTCGCGCCAAACTATAATTTAAGTTTGTTAGGTAAAAATGTAGAATTATAATTATGCAATATGTTAACCTGCAACATACATACTTTTTTTTCTCAAACTCTTCACTGTTTAGCTGATAACCCTTTTTCATTGTACCGGGTGTCGCCACAGACATTTGCTTTGCCCTCGTTACCGCCACCCGAGTATTTCCCGCGAGACTCGAATTTCGCGGTCGCGAAACGTCACAAGTACCAACTCTCTTTTGTCTGCGTATAACTATGTTACAGTCGTCAACCTTTAGCACTTAATTATATTTAATGTTTAAAGATTAAAAATGCCACCCCAAAACTAAATACCGATCTAGCATCTTTTTACATAAATATCAACGGTAATAAAATTATTTTTTGAATAATATTTGAGTGTACTTAGATCGTATAAAAAATTAATTTATGCTTACATTTCACGGTAGGCATTTTCTTGACGATAACTATATAAGCCCAGAGTGCACAAATTACCGCGGGGTGGTCCGATGTTTCCTGGGAGAAGGTATTGGTAGAACCTCTAAACTCGCCCTAAATTATCATGGATTAGGCGATTTCTGATCATGCGTGCATGCTACTATTAATTTCAAAGTTACCATGGAAGCGACTATGGCCATCCTTTTGCTTCTTGCGTCATTTCAAACCGTAAGTAATTTAACCGATATAATTAATACGTCTCAAGATAAAATATATAATTACACATAAATATAAATATCTTTCACACACGCACACAATACTCGGGAAGTATTTTAATGTTTTTTCACAAAAGATGTATTTTAAGATAGCAGTATGTTTTACGAGCTAATTCGTAATGTCGGCGAAAGCTACAGTATTAAATATCATTGTTTGGAACTGGTATTCATACTTAATAGTAAGAGATGCAGCAAAAGTTCTTTCAATAAGCAATTTTAACATGGTTCAAACGCGCGCAGTGTCTCATTAGAGAAACGTGCGCTTGCCTCTAGAAATTATTTCCGGACAAAAATATTTTTTCAAGATTTACTCTCGACAGAGATTGCAAGAAATCTATAAAATATACATTTACGATAAAAATGTGAGTCTACAGTTAACTGGAACCAAAAACAGCGTGTAAAGAAGTAGCCATTTGTGTAGTAGATTATGGTGACACCCTTTCGGGATAATCATATATATTCTCTAGCATTATATGTCTAACAAAAACAAGCCATTGGTACTTTATATTCAAATACTAAAATAATTATCTCCAACTTAGTAAATGTTAGAGTAAAACTGAAACCCATCGAAAACATAAAATGTACAAAAATGCAAGTCTCGCAACGCAGTCCTTCCACTGCAAAAAGTTGTGAGATCTCATGTCAAACCAAGTCATCAGTCATCGTAGTTAGTATCTATGGAAGCACCTATTTAACAACTTTGTCATAAATAGTCATTTATAGTGATCGTATCAATATTAGACATATTTATTTCTATAATAAATATAATAATGACTTGGAAATCGCACAGCAACATAATAACATAAGAATAATCTATTATTTAAAATACTCCTAAATATGCAATATGTAAACAAGCACAAATAAAGCGCTCAAATCGCTAATATTAAGTAGATATATTATGTTGCCGTGCGATTGCCAACATAGCTTTAAACTTGTTGTCAATGAATCTGAAAGTAGAGACGGGATCTAGCGCAACTAACTCACTAATGCTTTTGTTCGCCATTTCAGGACCATTAAGTTCCTTTAGATATTCACCTAAATCATCCCACATCCATTCAGAAGGACTTATGGTAAGGAACCATCGATTCTCATTTTTTTCCAAAACTGTTCCGTGTTTCTCAATCTACCAAATATCGCAGTTAAGTCACTTTCTAACTCATCTTTATTAAGCATCTCAAAATACTGTTCAACTGTGATTATTTGCTTTTGATTAAAACAGTTCATTTTATAGAATATGCCTGAATTTATTGACGCAGATTAGCATCATTTAGTAAAAAGAATAGGTATTGTTGATTTCAGCGAAACTGAGAGTGCTTTGAAATTAATCTGGCTTTAATAAATTCACTAGATTTTAACGTTTGCTGGCGAACATAAAACGGGCCATATTTATCTTCTACATGAAGATCAGGGAAAATATTGATCCCATTGAATCAATCGGAGCAGAGTTAACTTTAAGCATTTGGTATAGATCTGAAGTGGTAGCGTTTCTCCTCCTTTCGAGAAAAGAATAAATGGTGTATTGATCATAGTCAGCCTCTTTTCTGGGGTAACTTGGGTTAGTAGTGCTCCGTTTCCTTCTAAAACGTTATCTACCTGAGATCCTGATCGATCTAAAATATGTTGCAAATTTTCATTTATCAGCTAATTAACTGTTGAGGTGAATGTGAAAGTTGTATATATATGATTTAATATATATATATATATATATATATATATATATATATATATATATATATATATATGGACTTCTAATGGGGTAGTGAAGCGCAATACATAGCCTAGCCTACTTAAATGTCAACCTCACCTTCGAGTCGGTGAAGTCTGTTCAAAACAAACGAGGCTCTGACGACCGAACATGGGCGGAATAACCCTAAATCGACGATATAGGAAATGATATCCTCAGTAACTTCAACTTTAGAAGTTGTGGCGCTAGGTGTAAGCAGCCTAACACACGTAAAACAAGAAAAGGGCTCAGACGAAAGCAGAATGAAAAGGAAACTTAAAGTAAAATTTCCCCGGGTGGCAATCCACACCTCCAGTGGAGGGAGCCCCATCGGTTACGGGGGGGGGGCAGTTCTGCGTCATTGAACCCAAATCTTAACCTCAACCGAAACGGAAAGAAGAAGAAACGAGAGATCACAGTAGGAACATGGAACGTACAGGGATGGAACAATAAAGATCTGGAAGTCATAGAAGCATTTAAGAAAATGAAAATAGATATACTAATTACCAGCGAAACAAAGAAGAAGGGAAACGGAACGGAAATTATCTAAGACGTTTTTCATTTCTGGAGTGGAGTCAACAAAGAAAAACGAGCTCAAGCTGGAGTAGGAATGATAATAAGAAAGAAACTGGCAGAGAGAATCAAATCCTGGGAACCAATAAGCGAGAGAATCATCAAAGTACAAATAGAAATATATGGAAAAGAGATAGCAATTCTCGGCGTATATGGACCAACTGACGATAGCACTCAAAATGAAAAAAAGGACTTTATGGAAACGCTAGGGGAGGAAATCCAGAAAATAAGAGACTCCCAAGAAATTATAGTAGCAGGTGACCTTAATGGTAGAACAGGCAAGGAAGCTAACAACAAGACAATAGGACCATTCGGAGAGGAAGTTACAAATGATAATGGAGAGAGAATTATAGAATTATGTGAAATAAATAACCTTCGAATAACGAATGGGTTTCAACGGCATAAAATGATCCACAAATATACTTGGGAACGGATGACAAGAAATCTGAAATCAATTATCAATTACATCATAATAAGAATCAACACCAAAATAAAAATAAAAGATGTACGAGTTAAAAGAGGGGCGGAATGTGGCACAGATCACAAATTATTAATTGCAAAGATGGAATTCCCTTGGTATAGGAAAACAACAATAACCTACAAACAAACACAGGAAAAAATAGAGGATCAGCACTACCAAGTCGACCAGCTACAAGACGAAAAAATAAGAGAACTCTACCAAAGAAAATTGGATCAGAAACTAAATGAATTCAAATTTGATAATATAACAGACATGTACGAACATATAAAAACTGGTATAAAAGAAACAGCTCGGGAGGTACTGGGAGTCAGAATAAAAAAGAACAATAATCACAAGATAATCCTTGGTGAAAATACGCTAAAAAGTATCCAGAAAAAGAAAGAACAATATAATAGGTGGCTAAGAACCAAAACGCAAGAAGATCAACAAAAGTACAAAGAGAAGAACAAAGAGGTAAAACGATTAATAACAAGAGAAAAGAATGATCAGTGGAAAATCATGTGCACAAACATTGACCAATACATAGGGGGAACAAAGAGTTCAGAAGCATGGCGAATACTAAAAACGTTAAGAACAAATTCAAAAGAAAAGGCATACATACCGTTCATACAACAAGAAAAATGGGAGCAATACTACCAGGACCTGCTAACAGAAAATAGAGAAGAGTTTAAAGGACAAACGATAGAAAATAAACAAAATGACCAAATAGAACACGAAGAAGTAGAAATAACAATTGGAGAAGTCAAAAAGGCCACACTATCATTAAAAAATAGAAAATCAGGAGGACCGGGAGGAATAGTACCCGAAATGGTAAAGTATGGAACCCCGAAATTACTACGCATGATGCAACATATGTTTCGTAAAGCACTAAATGGGGATGTACTACCGAATGAATGGACAAAAGCGTATATAACGTCGATATTTAAAAAGGTAATCGCAGAATATGTGACAACTATAGAGGCATTAGTGTGATCTCTCTAATGGGAAGAATTTATGCAAAAATAGTAAAAACAAAATAGAAGACAATATTCATGGAAAAATAGGAGAAGACCAAACAGGATTCACAGCCGGAAAATCCTGTATAGACAACATATATACTATCCAACAACTTATAGCGAAGAAAAGAGCGAAAACAGGGACATTCACTTGGCTTTCATAGACCTCAGAAAAGCGTACGACTCGGTTCCGAGAAAAAACTGTGGGAAGCGATGAGTAATATAGGGATCAACAAAAGTCTAATCAGGGCAATACAGCAACTTTATGGAAACAACCAAGTGGCAGTGAAAGTGGAGCAGACGATCAGTAATTACTTTAAGACAACAAAAGGGCTCCTACAAGGATGCTGCACATCTCAACCCTATTCAAGATATTCTTAGAAGATACCTTAAAGAATTGGAAAAGGAAATGTGAGGGAATGGGGATACCAGTGCGCAATGAACATCTTTATACACTAAGCTACGCAGATGATCAAGTGATAATAGCCCAAGATGAAGAGGACCTGAGTTATATGCTACGAAAACTAAAAGACGAGTACACTAAGCCCGGTATGGAAATAAACTTCGACAAGACAGAATATTTAGCGATTACAGAAGAAGAGGTAAATAACTTAGAAATAGACGACAATGTAGAAATAAGAGGGAAAAATAAGTTCAAATACCTAGGCTTTACTATATTCTAAAATACATCTACAGAAGAAGAAATAAAGAACAGGTTAGGACAAACTAGAATAAGTATCAGACAACTACATCCCATTATATGGAACGCACACATTACAAAAAATACAAAACACAATATATAAAACAATTATCAGAAGTATTATGACATATGGGGCAGAAAACTGGATAATTAATAAGAAAAATAGAGGAAAAATAAAAGCCACAGAAATGGAATTTTGGAGAAGGTGCTGCCAGGTGACACGACTGGACAGAATTAGAAATACAGAAATAGAGAGGAGAATAAATGTAGAAAAAGACACACTGACTTACATCGAGGAAAAGAAATTAATATGGTACGGCCATGTTAGAAGGACGGACAATAATCGATGGATAAAGAAAATAACAGAGTGGAGTCCTCCAGGAAAACGATAGAGAGGAAGACCCCGAAGATCTTTCAGAGATGAGGTGGACGAAGCCATGGAAAGAAGAGGGCTAGCA